>JAGVSN010000090.1:0-336254 GCA_022651745.1 Parapsyche elsis
TTTTAACATTCTATGTAAAACAACAAATACAATTTTTTCAGGTAATTTATGATATATTTATTTATGAATTTGGTGCAAGCAACGTATTTATTTAAAACGAGTAAAAAATTCCATATTTAGATCGTTGACGGATAGAATCAGTTTTACAACTTTAAGCACATGTATGTACGAGTACTGTATGCAATACAAATATGTATGATCTGAATTTCAAACACTCTTTGAATTGAAATTCTAATACTCCTTTAAAGTCAAAAGTCAAAAAAAAGTTTTTAGCATTAATTAGCAACGTACATTATAGATAATATAATTAATTGACGACTACTTTTCGTCAATTTAACGAGTCAAATAAAAAAGTTTGCGTACCTGTGTTACGTTGTGTTACACATGAGACGTTGAGAACGAAAAGGGCCAATGTATAAAAAAACGACATACAAAATATATTAAAAAAAATAACAAATATAGAGGGTAGGACAGAGTGAACTGACATCATATAAAATGCTCTCCTGTCCTAAATGTGGCGGATTGGCCCTTTCGGTGCCTATATATGTATAATATACTAGTGTAAGCCCGTTGTATATGAACGGATGTGTGGGTGAGTATATGTGTATTTAATCGTTTTATAGTTGTTGCATAGATGGCGCGTTAGAATACAACACGTAACAATTTAGCAAAGTCACGAGCCTATTAATATATTAATATTGTCAAATCGTAGCAGGCCCATCATCGCCTCCGTTGAATGATAGTGTTAGCACGACTCTTTCCAATCTGGTGATCACGGGTTCAAATCCCACTCACGCGACGTTCTGGTTTTTTAATTATTTACCGAGGCGAGCGTTATCAGCAGACAGACAGACAGACGGATTTCGGCTATTATACATACATATACTAGTGTAAGCCCGTTGAATATCGACGGAGCGGTTTCTCATCACCCGCACTGAAAAATAATATTAAATTTAATAGTTTTTTATAGTTGTTGCATCGATGCAATAATGCGCCACCTATGGCGCGCTATAATACAACAACGTAACAATTAAACAAAGTCGCGAATTTTCAACCGATTTATGGGTTCAAAATAAAGGGATCTCGCATCATTTGGTTTGGCTAACCACGTAAGCGCTCCGTTCGAATCAGTGATACCGGGTTCAAATCCCACGAGCGTGACGTTCTGGTTTTTTTTTATTATTTACGTCGGCGAGGCGTTATCAGCAGACAGACAGACAGACGGATTTCGGCTATTATATACATAACTAGTGTAAGCGCGTTGAATATCAACGGAGCGTTCTCATCACCCGTACTAAAAAATAATAGTTTTTATAGTTTTTGCATCTATGCAACCAAGCGTCATCTATTGCGCGTTATAATAATTAACAACAACGTAACAATTTAGCAAAGTCGCAAACTCTTTATGAATAAATATTGGCCAATTATGGCTCGACCGTCATCGCCTTCGCTTGGAGGATAGTGTAAGCACGATTCCTCTCAACCTGGTGATACTGGGTTCAAATCCCACTCGTGCGACGTTCTGTTTTTTTAATTATTTATGTAGGCGAGCGTTATCAGCAGACAGACAGATGGATTTCGGCTATTATATATATAATAATTGTATGTATATATGTATGAATATCTACTATATAAAATTCAATGTTTGTTTGTTTGTTTGTGATTCCGCTATGCAAATCTACAGTTTTCAACTTAGAACCGCCAAAATTGGTATACTATCTCATGATACCCCAAGTCAGACCGTAGGTGGGTTTTGGAAGGGGTCGGATCAGGGGGTCAAGGGGGCCCCATACAATTTTTTTAATCTGAAAAAAATGTTGCACTGTAAAATAAATGTTTTCATTTGTTTCAATTTTTGTTTGTACTGGAGAATAAATGTCACCCGCCCGAGCAACGCCGGGCAATTCAGCTAGTTACGTATACGGATAAAGTTATAAAATTTTGAGACGTGGCGTATTGGTCACTTTCGTACTCGACGCCTCGTACACGATATATCAAAACTCGTTAATTCGCCGAATCCGGAATCAATTCACGTATTCATAGGTAATAACGATCACCATATAGGTGTGACGTATGAAGGTTTGCCGAGGCGGCCTTAAGTTATCGAGAATATATGGGGGCTTTATCGGGAGCTGTGGGGGTGGGGTTTTTGGAAGGATCCCACCACCCCTTCCGTCTAAACACAAATAGTGAACTCTATCACAATCCATTACGGACCTTAAATCATCCCCTTTCAGATATACGATCCGCCGCTCAGATGGGGTTTTATATTTTCCTGTACAAAAATGCTAAGCGGGGGCGCTCTCGCTAGCCAAGATGATTTATCGCGAAAATGCCTCGCAAGCCGCGCGCCGTGCTAATCCTTCCGAATGCGTGCCGTTCTCGTACGTGATGTACGTATCGAACAAAAATAATAAAAAAATGTATGCTTGTTTGTTTGTTTGTTTGATAACATCTCTGTCGTGGTGGTGGAGGCGCCGAACGGAACGGGACCGAGCGCGAATTGCACAGTACATCAGATTGGAACGTTAGTGTCTACCTATTCAGATTAATAAGTTAATTTTAAATTTTTGGACGTTAGCGCTTCCCAAAGCATTACATATATATAATAAGCCCGGTGCGGCGACATTAGCGCGCGGACATTAGCGCGCGAACATTAGCGCGCCGACGTTAGCGCGCAATTTATTATTTTTATATTTAATAAAAAAAAATAAAAAACAATTATTCTAAAAACTTAAAAAAAGAACCATAAAAAACTATAAAAAAAAAAAGGCAAACGTACATATGTGTGTTTTATACTGTTTATACTTATAAACAGTATAAAAAACATACATATGTACCTACATATACGTACATAAAGACAAATTTCAATTACAATATTGTTGCGTGGGCAGGAAGGGTGGTTCCGTGAACGGAGAGAAAGATCGAAGTTGGTTGTAAGAGGTTTATTCCACTGGAGCCGAACGGTCCGTTCGGTCCAGCATCCTGAGCGAGAATGATCTCTGAGGCCAATTGTGCCTCTATTTATAGTAGGCGATCAGAACGCCATTGGTCTATTTTGGCGGGATCGCCACGCGGTCTCATAACGCTACATTGCCCTCTCTTTAGAGGAGATCGTCTCGATCGACATACACACATACATATATGTATACATTTATCAGTATAGCAATAGTGCGAAATATACAAGTAGTTCAAATCAATTATAAAATAACCTTACAATTAGCTCAAATACAACAAATACACATAAACAAATAGTAAATATACACGTAGCCTTAAACATATACATAAATCTCGGCACCATAGCAGTAGTTCGAAATATACAAGTAGTTCAAATCAATTACAAAATAACCTTACCATTAGTTCAAATTCAACAAATACACATAAACAAGTAGTAAAGTCATAATTAGCACACATCACTGTTGTGTCTCACTTGTCGTGGCTTTGTATCGAGCCAATCGATCTAAATGTACCACTACGCAGCGTGTAGAGTTTCCAGACTCTTTTCTGATGCGGTACACGACGTCGCTGATCCGTTTCACAATCCGATATGGCCCTTCCCAGAAGGACTGCAGCTTTGGGGAGCGTCCCACGTATCTGGCTGGATTGTACAACCACACTCGGTCGCCTTCTTCATACCGGGGCTCCGTTGCACGGACGTCGTACCGTGCTTTCATGCGGTTGTGCTGCATTCGTAGGTGGGTTCGGGCGAATCTATGAACTTCTGCCATTCGCTCGATCAACTGAGTGGTGTGTTGGTGTGGGTCTTGTGGTCCATTGTCGGGTGGGGGCCCTCCGTACATCAGGTCGGCTGGTACGCGGAGCTCCCGACCATACATCATTGCAGCTGGTGATGCTCCTGTTGAATCATGTTGTGCAGCTCTATATGCCATGAGGAAATGTGGCACGAATGAATCCCATTCCGTCTGTTGGTTTGCCACGAATTTGGTTAAATGGGCTAACAACGTCCGGTTTAGCCTCTCCACCATGCCGTCTGACTGTGGTCTATAAGGGGTGGTCCTCGTTTTCGTATCCCCATAAGACTTAGTGTTTGGCGAAACAATTTTGACTCAAAATTGCGACCCTGATCTGAGTGTAATTCGTCAGGTACACCTAGTCGGGTGAACACTTGGTTTACTAGAGCTTCAGCCACTGTTTCAGCCTCTTGATTCGGAAGGGCGATCGCTTCTGGCCATTTGGTGAAGTAATCCATGGCGACGAGGATGTACCGGTTCCCTCGCTCAGTGACAGGTAGTGGTCCAAGAATGTCAACAGCCATTCGCTCTAAGGGTGCTCCAGAGATATATTGACGCAGTGCTCCCCTATTCCTCTGGTGGGGTCCATTGTGTGCCGCGCATTCCGTACATTGTTCGCACCAGTGGGTTACATCGGCCTACAAGTTGGCCAATAATATCTCTGTCGAATATTTTTGTACGTTTTATTTATGCCGAAGTGACCACCCGTGGGTGCGGTGTGGAATTCCACAGGATATCTTTGATTTTTTTTTTTCCTTTGGCAGTACAAGTTGCTTTTACTTGTCGGTTCCCGGAGTTGCTTTTCCAGGAACGATAAAGTTTGCCCTCCTTCACTTCGAGTGTATCCCACTGTGCCCAGAGTATTTTGACCTCGGGCTCCTCGGCGGACACTTCCTCCCATGGTGGTCGTTGTCCGTTCTGCTTCCAGTCGATCACTTTCTGAATTGTCGCATCAATCATGTCATCTGTCTGGATCCCCACTAATGCTACCGTAGCTTCTTCTTCTTCTTCGTGGTCTGCTTCTTGGTCTCGCCTTTCTAGTCGTGAACACTTCGGGCAGTCCGTTTGACATGGTCTTCGTGATAATGCGTCGGCATTGCCATGTTTTGTCCCGGTCGGTGGATGATGTTTAGGTTGTACTGTCCTAGCACCTCCAGCCATCGAGCAAGTTGTCCTTCTGGTTTTAAAATTTCTCATCCACGTCAGCGCCGAGTGGTCTGTTCTCAGGGTGAACGGAGTCCCCGCCAGGTAGTGATGAAAGTGCTGTACTGCTTTCACCAAGGCAAGTAGTTCCTTCCGGGTAACGCAATAGTTGGTTTCCGTCTTGCTCATCGTTTGCTGAAGTACCCGATAACTCGCTCCTCCCCTTCCTGCAGTTGGGATAATACTGCTCCGATGCTGTGCTGGCTGGCGTCTGTGTCGAGGATAAAGTGACCATCGGGTCGTGGATGTGTCATTACCGGGGCCGTTATCAACGCATCTTTCAAGAGGTCGAATGCCTTTTGACATTCCGGAGTCCACTCGAACGCTGTATCCTTCTCCGTCAGCTTGTGTAGAGGTTTCGCTATCTTAGCGAAATCGAGTACAAAACGCCTGTAGTACGTGGCTAGCCCTAAAAACTCCTCATGTGCGTTTTGTTTTCGGGACGTCCCAGTCTCTGACATCTTGGATCTTTCGTGGATCAGTGGTGATTCCCTCGGGGACACCTCGATGTCCCAGGAACTCGACTTCCTTGCTGAAGATTTTACATTTGTCGGCATTCAACTTCAATCCAGCGGCCTGTACCCGTCGTAGTACTTTTTCTAGTTGCTCTATGTGATGCTGTAATGTCTGGCTGTGAATTATTATGTCATCTAAATACACCAGCACATTGTTCTTCATATCCCCGACGACCTGTTCCATCAATCGCACGAACGTTGCAGGTGCATTACACAGTCCAAACGGCATTACTTTGAACTGGAACAGGCCGTGTTCTGTTACAAAGGCTGTCTTCTCTCGGTCCTCTGGTGCCACTGGTACCTGCCAATAGCCGCTCTGTAAATCCAACGTACTGAAATACCGTGCCCCGGCCAACTGATCGAGCGTGTCGTCTACCCTTGGGATGGGATGCGAGTCAATCTTGGTGACTGCATTTAAACGACGATAGTCCACGCACAGGCGTGATGATCCGTCCTTTTATCTACCAGTACAATGGGAGATGCCCATGGGCCGAAAGCTGGTTCGATGACGCCTCGTCGTTGAAGGTCCTCGATCAGCTGGCGAACTTCTCCTTTCTTGGCTAACGGTGTTCTTCTCGGTGCCTGTTTAATTGGTCTGGCGTCGCCTACGTTAATCGTGTGCACCGCGATGTTGGTTCGTCCATGGTCGTCTTGGTCGCGCGCAAATGCTTTTTCATTTTGTTGCAACATTTCGGCTAGCTGCTGCCGGACATCCGGTTGAAGATCATCGGTTGTGGTTTCCATTAACGCCGCTAACTTCGGATGGGGTGATTCTTGGATGGTTCTCCGAATTGTTACTACTACTTCCGGCTCCGTTAACAATATGTCCGTCTTGGCATGCCTTAAAAAAAATCCACTCCTAAAAGCACTCTGTCGCGAATCGCTGCAACTGCGACTTCCCATGTAAATGTTTTGGTTTGGGTTTCGATTTTAACGCGTATCCATTTGTTGATATGGAGGTATGCGTCCGATGCTTGACGTGCTTTTGTACAGCGCCCTTTTATGACTTCAAACCGGTCGAAAGGAATTCGGGCGAAAAAAGGTCGTGTTTATAACTGTAATTTCTGACCCGGTGTCACACACCATATGACACGGTATTCCGCCTATTTTTCCTTTTATTTGCGGTGATCCGCGAGTGCCGATTGTTTTAACTCCGGGTCTTTTCGTTCGTTTAGTGATCGGTTGAGCCCGTATTCGACCGATCACTGCTCGTTTTCCGACGCCGCTTCGCTTGATTCGTCTTTGTCGTCTTTGTCGTCAACGAGTCGTCGAGTTTTTTGTTTGTCGGCAATACTGACTGATGTGACCTTTCTTTCCGCAATTCCAGCATTCTGGGGTGTGAAATGGTCGCGGTGGTGTGCGTGTTAACTTCGTGTTCGCGTATCGTGGTTTCTGTCCGCCAGATGTCTCCGGTCGACCGGCGACTGTAGCGCCACCGGCCGCAGCTGTAGTGACGGTAGGCTGCCGCACATTACTTGAAGCATTGGATGCATTGCGCGCGAAAAGTTTCGACTGGTAGACCGCCTCTGCGATTCTTACGGCTTCTGGAAGAGCGGTGGCTGGATCGAGACATGCGACAGCTGCTCTTACATCTGCATCGGTAATGGTGTTTACGAAAGCACACAAAATGAACCTTTCCAAAGCTTCTGGTGCCAATGCTACCCCGGCGAACGCCAACTCGGCGTGTTTTGTGATTGCGTCTACGTGCGCCGTCAGCTCCTCGCCGGTGTTGGCCTTCCATTTGTTTCCGACCGCCTTCTCAAAATGCTCGTATACTGACGTGCGGTTCCCGTATCGTGTTGCTAATTTCGAGATCAGCTGTTCGAAATTTTCCTGTGTCGTCACAGGTAAACGACATACGTAGGTCATTGCCGCTGACCTCATTGTGGAGCACAAGCGTATTGCAAGATTTTTTTTTATGATCATGCAGCTTTGCCGTGAATTTAAAACGGGCCAGAAATTCTTCCCAGGACTCTGTTCCGTCGAATGTTGATATTCTATACGATGTCGTATCCGTGTCCCGAAGTCTTCCTCCGTGACGTCGGTGGCCTTCGGTGATGCGTCATCTGTGGAATGTCGTAATAGTGGTACCGCTTCCCCTTCGGTGGCCTTGGGTGCTGCGTCATTTGCGGAATGTTGAAATAACGGTATCGCTTCCAGCCCTTGCGTAACAGATGTGACCGATGCAACCGACTGTTCGGGAAGCAATCGTGAAAACGACTGTGACCCCCGTGTCTTTCAACCGATACTAGCTGTGATAACAGCTTTTGACTTCCTCAATTCGGCACGTAAGTCGCTCTGTGCCACAGTTTCCGTCCGTCTCGGTGTAGTCATTGTCCCTGCAATTGACCCGTTTGGACGGACCTCCTCCCGATTCTGCTCCTTTTGTGGTGTCTCCTGGATCGCCGGTGACACCTGCTTGCCTCTTGTCTTGACCATTCTGACACCAGTGTTGCGTGGGCAGGAAGGGTGGTTCCGTGAACGGAGAGAAAGATCGAAGTTGGTTGTAAGAGGTTTATTCCACTGGAGCCGAACGGTCCGTTCGGTCCAGCATCCTGAGCGAGAATGATCTCTGAGGCCAATTGTGCCTCTATTTATAGTAGGCGATCAGAACGCCATTGGTCTATTTTGGCGGGATCGCCACGCGGTCTCATAACGCTACAATATTATTAGAGATTCTTCTTAAGAATTCCAATTTACTGATACTATTATAAGTTGAAATTATGGCTTCCAACCTTTTATTTAATTTGGCATGGTGGAATATCCTTATCTTATTATTTTTTCCAATCGATAAAATGTTCATGGATGGCTTTGTAAAAGTACCAATTAATTTTAAATAAGATGTAATTTTGAATTAAATTTCTTTAAATGAGCAGTGAATAATACAAAACAATCTTATTTTGCGCGCTAATTTAGTAAATAATTGAAAAAATTGTCGGGGTGCCTAATAGCCCAAATCCGTCAGTCTGTCTGATAACGCTCGCCTCGGTAAATAATTGAAAAAACACGAACGTCGCGAGTGGAATTTGAACCCGTGATCACCAGGTTGGGTGAGTTGGCGCCAACGCGTTCACCCAACACCGGTGATGGGAGGCCTTCTATATTTTTTTAAATATTAATTCTTAGCAGGTAGGCGACTTTGTTAAATTGTTACGTAATCAATTGCGTCAAACATTGATATATTCATCGGGCTTACACTACTCCTATCATAAATAGCCTTCTCTAGGAAAATTCTTAACTCTAGTATTAACGTCTTAACTCTAATATTGTCTGGGAACGTTTATAGGATGTTTAATATTTGCGTATGAACGAGCTAAAATAGCGAAAGCTATGGGTGGATGAAATATACGTAACTCTTCCTATAAAATTTCACCTACTGAATACGAACATGACAATAAAAAATGAGCGTTTTTACTATTTTTGTACATTGTACGTCTCCACGACACGTTCAAAATGAACATTAGATATTATGAATTTTCAATTGTTGTATTTTTTGTCTTTCGAGTATTTCTAAGCCGTGATTAAATTCAGATCGTTATCATTTTAAAATAAAAGTCATAAAAGTCGTTATCATTTTATACGGTTTGTTTTTTTTATCTCAAAGCATTTACAAGGATTTTGTCCTTCCTACATGATTGTTTATTTTTTAAACGGTTCCATTACATATCATCACCATCATCATTTTCAGCCGTTCACCATCCACTGCTGGATGAAGGCCTCAATCCTCTTCCATTCCTGTCTGTCTTGAGCAATCTGCATCCACTTGACTCCACACATTCTTCTCAATTCATCAGCCCATCTTCCACTCGGTCTACCTTGCTTTCTTTCGCATCCTCTCGGATACCATTCTAGTACTTCTCGCGTCCATCTGCCATCCATTCTTCTTGCCCATGTGTCCAGCCCATTTCCAATTCAACTTTTTCACCCTTACTGCTATATCTGCCACTTTGGTCATACTTCTTACCCATGTATTTATTTTGCGATCTCTTCTTGTTATGCCAAGCATACATCTTTCCATGCTTCTCTGTGTGCACTGGATCTTTGGTAGCATTCTTAGCGTCCAAGTTTCACATCCATACGTCACAACTGGCTGTACGCATTGGTCGTACGCCTTCTTCTTTAAGCATAGCGGAATGTTGGATTTAAAAACTATGTTCATTCTTCCAAAAGCACTCCATCCTAGTTTTATTCTTCGTTTTATTTCTTCTTATTTACATACAGTCATATTCACTAATTGTCCTAGGTATAAATAACTATCAACTATCTCTACAATATGATTATCTACTGTGACTACGTTTTGCGTGCAAAATTCATTAAACATAATTTTAGTTTTATATGTACGTATGTAGGTTTGCATCATCAAGTTGGTTCAAATTTTTTTCAATCTCATATCCTTCTCCTTCGGGAGTGTTAGTCCTTGCTCCTCACACTCCTCTTACCCCTCATCATCCAACTACCCCTCATCCCTTTCGCGGCATTTGGGATTATTGCCCGTAATCGGAGTAACTCGGAAGCTCTCCCGCAGAACTTTGCGCCCCTCGCAACTTATTAAGTCCCGGGCGCCTATTTGAACTATAGCACCACTTCATTAAAACTGGTTTCAAAATGGCGAACGATGAGGGAGAACGAAGAAGGGAAGGGAGAAGGAAATTTCACACAAACTTCCCCTTCCCGTTTTCGACTTCCGCTCAAGGAAGAGAGCCTTCAAAAGTTTTGTTTTGGTTATTTTTTTTTTATCCTGTACTGACTCGTCTGTACTTTGTGTAACTTTTATTCGGGAAATCGTTTCGGGAGATGCGGCAATACTTTGGCACGGCCTCCAGTCTGTCAGTCCGTCTCACTTTTAAGGTTTTTATTTCGGAAAATTGAACGCTCGCTCGCCACTTTGCCAACTTTCCGAAAGCACGGGTGGGTCAAAATATGAAAAATTTTACTCGGCTGCGCATCAAACAAGTAGAAGGTAACTTTTCGACGAATACAAAACTTTATACATCACATTATCCTAAAGAGATAACGTCACACGTATATCTTATATAAATGTGACTTTATTAGTGTACGTCATCTACGAGTATGTAATCAAACATCTTCACTGTAAAGATTGAGAAGCAATGTTTTTTTTTGTAAGTCAAAAGCTTGAATCGTCCTTCAGAGTTTGTTTTGTGACTTGAGAATTAACATGTGGGTCGAAATTTTTGATTATAACGTTTAAAATTTTGTGATAACATTATTACAGTAAAATCTTTGGGATTATAGCGGTCGTTGGGTTTATCGAGCAAACAGTTTGTAATTACGGTTGAGTTGTTTGAATTGTCCGTAAATATATGACTACATAATATGTAAGCAATATAAAACGTGAAGAAAAGGACCAGATGGGATAGGTAAAGTGTAATTTACGTTAGTGCGTGGTAATTTCAATCAAATGTATGTATATATGAATTACAGGTATGTTTAAAATTATAAAAATATTATATTTATGATAAATTGGACGATTTCATTTCCATTCCCATTTCGTTAAAAAGTTGTGTTCCGTACTTCTATTTATTTGTACATACATAGTTGCGATATAGCAAAAGTGGATGTTGTATATCCGTATATCCGAGACGATCTTTAATGCAATTCAATGCCGATAGTCGTTCGAGGAAAAGTGTGAAAAATCGACGTCGTTTTTCCCGAGGCGTCTCGGAAAATTTTCTTGACAAATCGGTAATTCCGATGCGAAGGATGAACTTGTGAAAACAAAACGGCATAAAAATACGATTTGTTTGTAGGAAAGGAGAAAAGGAATGCGATAGAAAAATAGGGTTTAATCTTTACCACCATATTATCTTTCAGGTAACGTTTTGATAGCGATTTATCTCTAGAGTATTATTATTATTATTATTCTATCATCCGCTATTTAGTTCCGAAAGGGTCAAAGTTGAAAATGCCAATATCTGAAAACAAACACTGTTATTGTTATATACAAATTGCTCCGATGAGAAAAGGTTATAACACATCAAAAAATATGTTTTTTTTTAGTTTGATTGACTAAATTGATCAAAATACACCAGTGAAAAAACAGTTTACTACAACGTCTACTATAAAAAAAATATACCAATAGGTACTAGATTGATTTTAAGACCATTGACCCTCACTCAACTGACGAACTTGTATACTTGACATTGGTCCTTTTAGAGTTTAGCCACAAAATTATCATTGGCGACAGATTAGTACAGGTTGGCAGAAAAATAACATGAAGTCTCCTTATAAAATGCGATTTTCCTGTAATTTTTGTCCAAACGCTAATTTTGGCATTAACAATCATCCGTTTCATAAAAACCTCCATATATGTATGTAATTGAAATGAAGATGAAATGATATTTTAAATGCATTTGATTCAATCACTAACATCATCATTTCCATCCACAGCTGTATGAAGGCCCCTCCAATCGTCCTCCATTACAGTCTTGCAGCAATCTGCATCCACTTAACTCCACACGTCCTTCTTAATTCATCAGCCCATCGTCTACTTAGTCTTCCTCGCTTCCTTTCACATCCTTTCGAATACCATTCGAGTATTTCTCGCACTCTTCTCGCTATGTGTCCAGCCCACTGCCACTTCAACTTTTTCATACGTTCCGCTATATATGTACATACATATGTCACTTTGGTCATGTTTTTCTTACCCATGTATTCGTCTTACGGTCTCTTCTTGTTATACCGAGCATACATATTTCCACGCTTATCAACATATATACATAAAATTCTTTAATTCAGCATCCATACGTCATAATAGGCAGTACGCATTGGTCGTATGCCTTATTTTTTAAACATAGCGGAATGTTGGATATAAAAACTATGTTCATTCTTCCAAAAGCACTCCATCCGAGTTTTATTCTTCATTTTATTTCTTCTTCTTTACATGCGGTAATATTCACCAATTGTCCTAGGTATTATAATATCTAGTATACAGCCTTAAATCGGAATGCAGACCACACCTAATTAATACCTACACACACTGAAGCATAGCGGGATGTTGGATTTAAAAACTATGTTCATTCTTCCAAAAGCACTCCATCCTAGTTTTATTCTTCATTTTATTTCTTCTTCTTTACATGCGGTAATATTCACCAATTGTCCTAGGTATTATAATATCTAGTATACAGCTTTAAATCGGAATGCAGACCACACCTAATTAATACCTACACACATTGAAGCATAGCGGGATGTTGGATTTAAAAACTATGTTCATTCTTCCAAAAGCACTCCATCCTAGTTTTATTCTTCATTTTATTTCTTCTTCTTTACATGCGGTAATATTCACCAATTGTCCTAGGTATTATAATATCTAGTATACAGCCTTAAATCGGAATGCAGACCACACCTAATTAATACCTACACACACTGAAGCATAGCGGGATGTTGGATTTAAAAACTATGTTCATTCTTCCAAAAGCACTCCATCCTAGTTTTATTCTTCATTTTATTTCTTCTTCTTTACATGCGGTAATATTCACCAATTGTCTTAGGTATTATAATATCTAGTATACAGCTTTAAATCGGAATGCAGACCACACCTAATTAATACCTACACACACTGAAGCATAGCGGGATGTTGGATTTAAAAACTATGTTCATTCTTCTAATAGCGCTTCCACCCTTGTTTTATTCTTCATTTTATTTCTTCTTCTTTACATGCGGTAATATTCACCAATTGTCTTAGGTATTATAATATCTAGTATACAGCCTTAAATCGGAATGCAGACCACACCTAACTAATACCTACACACACTGAAGCATAGCGGGATATTGGATTTAAAAACTATGTTCATTCTTCTAAAAGCGCTCCACCCTTGTTTTATTCTTCGTCTTATTTCCTCTTTTTTACACCTATGTAGTCATATTCACCGATTTTTGTAATAATTCTCAACTCTTTCTACAATATGATAGTTATTTTAATGAGATATAGTTTTGTTAACTGGACCAGTATTTTTGCCCACCTGTACAATGATATTGTAAAATCTATGCACGGTTGGAAAGTCGCTTTTTAAAATTCAACACACGCGAGCGGTCACTATAATGCAATAGTTAATTCGTTTATCCGCAACGGCACGTTAACGGGTCAACGGGAACGAACGAACGACTCAAAAACGTGACAAATTAACGTATGTACGTAGAGAGATTTTTGAATCAAGTCGTTATGTTTTTTTCACTATTAACGCTGAAAGCGGCAACCGAGTTAACATATCCTTATTTGCATACGACTCGAGCCGTTCGCGGTTTCAGCATAATACATACATACATAGGTGTGTGCGCGGTTGCATAAAATGCAGATTTTTGACTTGACAAATAAATTGAAACAAACGAAATGAAACGTGCAACGCGTGCAAGTCTCGTACCCTTCCCCATTCTCACCCCCCGCATCCCTTCATTTTCCCATTGTGCTTTTTTTACGTGGCGTAGTGGTAGGTTTTTTGCATTTTTTCGCATAGGTTTGTACATTACCATGGGTTTGTAACAATACGACGTTTGCGGTTTGTTTGACCCGTCGTGCGAAAAAGGTTTCCCAACTCTGTATTTAAAAATGTGGCCGCTTTAATTCACTGTGTGTATGTACGTACGTGTTTTCAGTTTGATTTTAAAACTGTGGGGCGCATTCTTTATTATTAATCGATTGAAAAAGTGTTTAATGTGCGGATGTCGAGTGCACAACCAAAATACACACATTTTTTTTTAATTTTTTTGAGGATGTGCTTCATGGTTATACTTTTAAGGCCAGTCGATAATGGACGGGTTATATAATCCAGCGATCGCCAACCTTTTGGACCTCACGGACCACCAAGCTCAAAATCTCGAATCCCGCCTACCACTACCATGATTTTTTTCCATAAAAGTAACATTCTAAATATGAAATGGTAGTTACACTTGTATTGTATGATAGAAAACTGTGAAAAAAAGTGAAACTCGATGCTAAATAAGATCCAGTGCACACAGATAAGCACTGAAAGATGTATGCTTGGTATAACAAGAAGAGATCGTAAGAGGAATACATGGGTAAGAAGTATGAAAAAAGTGGCAGATATAGCAGAACGTGTGAAAAAGTTGAAGTGGACACATAGCGAGAAGAATGGATGGCAGATGGACGTGAAAAATACTGGAATGATATCCGAGAGGATGTGAAAGAAAGCAAGGTAGACCGAATGAACGATGGTTTGATGAATTGATAAAAATGTGTTGCGTCAAGTGGATGCAGATTGCTCAAGACAGACAGGTATGGAAGAGGATTGGAGAGGCCTTTATCCAGCAGTGGATGGTGAACGGCTGAATATGATGATGATGACATATGTAGAGAAGATAAGCTTGATGATTATGACAAATGCGGACCACCGAAATTCTCTCGCGGACCACCGGTTGGCGAACACTGATATAATCCAATGAAAGTAAAAGAAGTGTATGAAACGTTCCCGACGGACAGATAGACATTAGTTTTCTTACAAAAGTGCAAAAATTTTTTACATCTCAAATAGGAAGGTTTAAAAGTTTCAAGGTAAAAGTACTAAAGCTAGGATTGCTTATGCGGGTATTACACGGGGATAATTTACTCGTTACTATCTCGCTAATTTACTAACCGTTAGTAAACTAGCTCGCGTAATAGGCGAAGCTAGGTAAATCTGGCTTTTTCGGCCGAGCGAGTGAAGTTCGAATGTTTGAACTTTACTCGCTACTATCTGGCTAGTGTGACGTCACTTCATTTTGACAGTTTGAGGTTAAAGCGGTTCATTTTCAGCTCCCAACACACACATACATATATGAAGGTTGTATTATTGTTGAACAAAATTGTATTACTAAAAAAATGTATAAACAAGGAAGTAAAACAAGTACTGTGTACAAATACTGTAAAAAAATTGACGAAAGCGCCACTAGCGGCAGCGAGTGGCGAGTACACTAAACACGTGCAATGGGATTACTAGCTACTCGCTCTACGTGTCAGCTAGTAAACTAGCGAGATAGTACCGAGTAAACTATCCCCGTGTAATACCCGCTTTAAGGTTTTCATTCAAATAATGACAATATTAAACTCAAGTGGCGCACAGTAGTCTGAAAATTGACGTCAGCGTCGAAATATTATATTACCTGCATGGTTGCATTAAAATGTATGAGCTCATATGGTATGTACATATGTACATACAATGTATGTAGATATGCCCTCACGCTCTAAAAATGTTCCGACTCTATTGCTGATATTACATTGAGCAACAAAACGGAACACCAGGTTTTTTTTGAACCTCGGCGACCAGATAGATATACAGGTTCCAATGGTAAGTATTACGATGTATTAGACGCTGCGATTCTGAGTTGCATGAAAATTTCTTGGAAGTCAATGTTCGACGAAAAAAACCTTCACCAAAAACCCTTTTCTGACTTTTTTTTTGCATCGTCGTACTCAATTGTCAACGCAACGCAACGTCAACGCAATTGTTTCGAAAACAATGAAATTCAGAAAGAAATACGAGAGGTTGAATTTTATATATTTTCTACGTCTACATAGACCTCTTTTTTATAGACGTCTTCCTAGACCTATTTTTTTTTTGTATGAAGATTATGAGATGAGCAGGTAGCTTGGTGAGTGAAAAGTGGTGCAATGTAATAAGATGCTCGCCACCGCCAAAAAAAATCTGGTGTTTGTTGCTCAATGTAATATCGCTCTAACTAAGACACTCAGGTATAAAAATTCTAATTGTGGGAGTCGAAGTGTTGAAAAAAAAAAAGAAAAAATGATCACTTCTTTGTCGTTCGAGTCTCGGGTTCCGTCCATTCATCCCCTACACTTGCGACGATTTTTTTCAACCGAAAAGTATGTATTCTATATCTATGGGTATGTATCAAGTGATGCTTCTTCACTTTTTCCATATCCTGTCCAAAGTATGCACTTTTTTTTATGCACTTATCTTAAAATTAAATATTTACGTCCGTTGTAGGGTTTAAGTATATTATTATTATTATTTATTAGTGCGTGTTTCATATCACCGTTACAAAATTAATTGTAAGTAATACTTTTACTTACAGTGTAATAGTACCGGGAAATATACTATACATATGTATGTACGACGGTTTTCCGTTACCGCATCGACGTGAAAATCGGATCGAAATTTCATTTACGCGTGGCAAAATTGACTTGTGCACTTTCGCCACGAAACCACAGCCTCATTAATTTGTCAATGTTAAATTGAAATACATGCTATGTATTCAGAGACGCGTCGGGTTTATCGTGTTGCGGTGGAAATACCCATGCCCTGCAAGAGGCGCTATATTTTTGAGTAAAATTCAGATTTACATTTTTGACGTCGGATCGGATAACGCATCAGTGTGGGCAATGGGGGAAGTTGGGGAGTGGATAGGTTGGAATTTTCGAAGGGGATGAGGGTGGATCCAGTGTGTGGCAATGCGGGCAAAAGGTTAAACGGCGACCCGGCGAGTTATTGCCGAGTTTCGACAGATAGACATGGCTCGTGTGCGCCTCCGATCAAAAAAAAAAAATGGAAAAATGGCGGACGTGTTTCGTGCTTACCGTCCAAATTACAATTGCGATTTCGATCTGGCAAACCGAAAGCAATTACAGTAATCCGCTCGACCGTGAGCACTGAAAGAGAAGGAGGCTTGTATGGGGGTGGGCCTAGAAAGGAACGTTACAGTTATATCTACTTACTGTTTCGGAACGAAATCATTTTTATTGCAATGACATATGTACATATATATTTAATATAGCTAAGTGTTCTCAAATTTCATTTACCAGGCGCAAATCTCCCATACTATTCTCTAACAAAATTAATAATATTCAAATTAAAAAAGTTGATACTGTCAGAGACCTTGGCATTGTTTTCGATACTAAGCTTTCGTTCAATAACCATATTGACCTGATCGCCAGAAGGGCTAATAGAAATCTAGGTTTCATCATGAGGGTGTCCAAGCCTTTTAAGTCTTGTGATACCCTCAAATTACTTTTCAACTCCTTTGTCAGAAGCCACCTGGAGTTTGCAAGTACTGTGTGGAACCCCTTATACCATATAAACATTCTTAGACTGGATAAAATCCAAAAAAGGTTCCACACATACTTGCAATTTAAATTCCACATCCCAATTATTCCTAATTCTTTGTTTATTCCCAATTTAACCCCCCCATTTGTAACAAGAAGAATCATAAATGACCTCTGTTTTTTGTACAAAATCCTTAACAATTTAGTTGATAGTCCTTATCTCCTTTAATTGTCCTTCCCGAACGTTCCGTAATCCTAATTTATTCCACCTTAAGTTCTTATCCTCAAACTTATCTCGCAACTCATTCATCAACAGATCATGCAATACTTTCAACAAACTTCCTATTTCATTTGATATATTCACCTCCAACCTCTTTACTTTCAAAATTCATCTATATAAACACTTTTCCAATCCCTAATCCTACGCACACTCTTCCAAATCTCCCTCTCCCTTCTCACTACTTTCTTTATGTTTCTTACATTCATCATCTTTCTATTCTTTATTTATGTTATATCTAATTTTACTTATATAAACTATATCTATTATCTTTCTATTTCTTCACCTATGTTATATCAAATTTATTTATAGAAACTACTTTGGTTTATGTCATAACTTTGTTCATCTCTATTTTGTATTTCTTTAATTATAACTGTATGTTTCTTTCTCAAATAAAATAAAAAAAAAAAATAAAATATGAGTCGCCTAGCTCTAAATCCCGATAAGTCCATAAAACTCACTAGTTCGCAAACGCGGTTTTTCTGCTACAGACTTATTTGCTTGATGGCGTTTAAACTCATTTAAACTTAATTTTGTTGATATTAAACAAAATATTGAGATTATAAACATGGACTTATCGTTGTTTGTTTCTAAATATGGCTTTTATCATAGTGCAATTGTCAGTTTTTGGAACTAACACTGATTTTCAATATTTTTTTACGGCGCACTTGGCGGTATTTGGAATAATTCAAGTATAAGGCATCGTTTGAAAACATTCTTAGAACCAGAAATATATTTTATCCTCGTTTTTTATATATTGTGGACTTATTGGGATTTGGAACTAGGCGACTCATACATATGTACGTACGAGCACGTACCGCTTGTGTGTAATGTAATACATACTGTACAGATGGCATGAATCGCTTTGTCTTTAATTTTCTGCTGCATAGTTTCGGTTAAGGTTCAGCGTAGCGTTGTTAAATTGTTAAAGATCGATACGTTTATATATGTAGGTAGACATAGTGAGAATATTCTCCAAAGATTATTCTCCGAGAATATTTGAGAATTTTCTTTTTTCTTGGTTATAAAACATCTCTAGATAGTTTGATACCTTTTTAGATGATTCTATAATATTTTCAGAACATACATAATAGGAGTAATAGGACTTTTTAGAGTGTCTGAAAGCATTTTGAATGACATTTTTTCATTCTGACGACACTGAATGTGTCATGATACGCACTACTAACATTAACGTTTTCCGCAAAATTCTCACAGGAATGCAATGCTCATTAACTCTGGAAGCAATAAATTATGTATACATATTTTTATTGCTTTGGTTATGATATTCCAGTGAAATTGTTCCAACTTATGATATAATCATTCATTTAAACTTAGCACAAAAGATCGTAAAAAATTTGCCATATTCACGCCCCATTAAATTTAGTTTTTGTCACGGATACTAAACTAATATTATTCGTGTAATCCGTATCACCTCTCCCAAGTATTAGTCCGGATTAGAGGGAGTTTACTGTATATTTAAGCAAATACAGTAAAAGTTAGTATTTATTTATTTAAAATACATGGTGGCTGATGGAGCAACAGAAAATTCTCGAATATTCTCCAAAAGAAAGTAGTACTTTTTTTACTCTTGGTTTTTTGAAGAGCATCAACACCTGTTCACGATTTGACAAATATTTTACCCTCATAGTGTAGTAACCGGGGAAAGGTACACTTCAGTGATTTTCCATTGCTTGCTAGAGGCGATGAAGGGACTAGGAATTGGTATTTTTTTGGGTTGCGCCAATTTTGTAGAATCTTCTCACAACTAAGATGGTTAATCTGGATTTCGTAATATCAATATCTTGCCAATGATGTTATTTAAGGTCGAAAACCACCGAGAATACCTTTCGACATACGCTCAAAACCTTTGTTCGGGTGTTGAATGCTGTAACCATTGAGCTAACAACAATTGAATACATCAAATTGGACTTCAATCAACTTTTACGACATTTGCTTTTCTTCAAAGCGTATCTCAACTGGACAATGTATGAATAGGTGTAGGTTTCTATGGATAAATAAATAATGCAATATGCACACGCCGTGTTGCACCTGAAATATCGTATGCTTTTCATTACAATTTCATAAAGTTCTTTAAAACATATTATGTATATTAAACTTTCCGTATACACGTACGCGTAACTTTAAAATTCTCCGCTGCAACGGAAAACGCTTCTCTATGTCATAAAAATTTCATTATTGCAACTTACTATGTATACATGAATTTCAAAGTGTTTACATGCGGATGCTTCGGATCATTTCAACGATATGAAATTATAATATGTATAGAGAAAATATCAAAAGCTTCTTCGTGTATTATCATTGCATATTTCCTTATTCGCACTAAACGAGATTCTTGGTCGAATAGCGCGATCGGCAAACAAATAAGACGTACAAAAGCTGGTAAACGGAAACATGAATTCCGCTAATAATAAATTAAATAAGGAAAACTCAGGTCGGAAATTGCATTTGTTCAACTACATCTACCGCAGGACAAATTTCTCTTTTTATTACATCGACTAAAGATACATTTGCGATCCGATTTTCTGTGAAACGCAATCGGAATTGTATTCATAGAAAGTAAGAGACATTGAATATAATTTTAAATGTGATACGTAATAAGAATTAATTTGTATTTATTCGTCGTGTGCGCGCGCGCGAGCGTTTGGCAACAATTATCGCTTATGATTTATTTATTCATAGGGGCGGTAAATAGACATGTAATTTTCTATCAAAATAAGCTTAATTGATTTATGAGGCTTACGCTGATCCCTCGAGATGAGGTGAAATTATTACGTATTGTTGTAGGGGCTGTTTGCTTGGAGTTGTGTTGTGCCGAGCAAGCGAAACTGTGACAAGCTTATTCCGCGAACCGCCGATCCTTCCTAAAGGGTTCATTTAAAAATATATATTACTAACCGTTATTAATAAAAATCAACGAACAAAGTCAGAAAAATGGTATCGAATAAAAATAACCCTTCCGATTTATTAAAAGTATACCCAATAGAAACGAACCTTAAGAACTATGCCGTATCAAGCTCCAATTAATTTCTATATCTCAATATTATTTATCCGTTAAATATTTAACCTGAAATACAAACTAACAATATATTCAATCAAAACTAATATACATATGTGGGCAATGTAGTTAAAAATTGAATAATTGCTAATCAAAAAAATGCGACAAATAAACGATCGTTTGTAAAATAAAACTTTTTCACCAGAATATACGACAGTCCAGATGCAGATGCATGTGCAAATAGTTAATTAGAAGTCATTTACTTACATTATAACTCATTTACTTACTTTAATATTTAGCAATACGAACGAGCGCAGCAAAGAAACGGGCATTTTTAAAACTTGTATAACCATTTTAATATTGTATATTTTTCAATGAAAAATTTATTCAAACTTACACGAAATATAAACCAGACGATAGCTCAGTGGTTATAACGTCAGTCTCTTTAGCGAAGGTCATGAGTTTGATCCACGTACAATGTCGAAAAGTTTTCGACCTTAAATATCGTTAAATTACTTTCCAAATCTGTCACCTCCTGTTAGAATTTGCCAATTTGTCTAACTTAATTGTGAGACGGTTTCGGAAACTTGGCACAAAAAATTACCAAATCTTAGTCCTTGATCGCCTCTAGTAGGCAATGGAAAATCACTGAAGAGTACATTTAGCCCTAGTTACTACACTATGACGGTAGAATATTTGTCAAATAGTAAAGAGGCAACGTTTTATATCAAGTAAGACACATTCAGAAGATAGACGCTCTATTTCAGTGGTAGCCAACCTTGTGCTCGCGAGCACCTCGATTATATCCTTCATCACCCGCTGAAGGCAATGGAAAACTACTTACGTACTTTTCCTTAGTTACTTCACTATGAAAGACGGTAAAATGTTTGTCAAATAGTGAAGAGGAATCGTTTGATATCAATACAAAAGTTCTGTCCCTAACGGGAAAGTCAACAGTCTTTGGGGAGTGGTGGTCTTATTTGATGATCTCAAATGATTTTACTTTGTTATATTATGTTTATTTTTGTGATTTACCCACCATGACGATTTGGTTAATCTGTTATCTCATGGTGGGTGTCTTTGTAATAAAATAAAATAAATAATTAATTTAAGGGTCAAATAATTTTATGTATGTACATATAGAATTTTTATCTTTTACACTATGTTACTATGTATATATATTTTTAATTACATGTACTATATAATATGTATGTTACTTTATATATTATGTAATATTACTTCATTATGTATGTATGTGTTATGTTTTTTTATGCTTGCATGTATATAATTTTGTGTTTCTGCACATAAATAAATTTGAGGGTCTTGGGTAGTGTGAGGTTCAAGATACATCCCGATGCCGGGAATGCCTTTCCCCGTATTTTAAACCCCTCGCACTCCCCCCCCCTCCCCCGTTGCTTAGGACGCTTTCTCTAAGCAAAAAGGTTAGGCATGCCCAATCTATGTTATTCTATATCTATGATTGCAATACACGCGGTTAGAAGAAACAGTCGACTCTTAGAGCGATATTACACTGAGCAACCACACCAGCACCAGATTTTTTTTGGCGGTGGCGAGCATCTTATTACATTGCACCACTTTTCACTCACCAAGCTACCTGCTCATCTCATAATCTTCATACAAAAAAAAATAGGTCTAGGAAGCTATACGAAAACTAGGTACTCTATGTAGTAGTGTGTAGACGTAGAAAATATATAAAATTCAACCTCTCATATTTCTTTCTGAATTTCATTGTTTTCGAAACAATTGCGTTGCGTTGACAATTGAGTACGACGATGCAAAAAAAAAGGTCAGAAAAGGGTTTTGGTGAAGGTTTTTTTCGTCGAACCATTGACTTCCATGAAATTTTTATGCAACAGAGAATCGCACAATCTAATACGTACCATCTAAACCTGTATCTGGTTGTCGAGGTTCAAAAAAAAATCTGGTTGTTGGTGTGGTTGCTAAGTGTAATATCAGCCTTAGCGTTACGAAAAACAGACTTTGATATACCAGATGTCGAAATTTCGACACCGAACTTTTTCCCGACAACATAACTAACATCGCCTATTAAACACTCGGATAATATAAAGCACAAAAAAAAAAATCGCTTGGCAACGTCTGTCGCCAACGAAGGGTTCTAGAATAGTATGGGGCGAATAGAGCGGGCCGACACGAAGGAACGACTAACGGCATAAGTGCGACGGATAAATCAGCGGGGGATTTCTGCGCGAGTGTGCAGCAATAATTTACTCAGTAAGTATTGGCCAGTGGTTTGGGCCGATCATAGGTTAAGTCCCGACGGCCATATTTTCCCTCGGCTTCAGGACCCTCTTGGATATTTTCTTAATGTCGCGACGATGACCGCCACCGATAGCGAATCACCGACTGCAGCTCTGCCGAGAGAGGAGTCAGCGAAAAACCACACGAAAGGGGGATGAAAAACGGGGGTGTGATAGTGTGGGTTAGTGCAGAGCAGGGGCGGATTAAGGGAGGTATCCGACCCGGGCGTTTTCGATAAAGCGGCCCATTAAAAAATGATAATTTAAAACGTTTGTGTGTCATAATTCTTCAAGTCTTCTAAGACAATAGATGCATTCTTAAAAAGTGTGAGGAGACACCTCTGTGAGAAATAGTAGTTAAGTATAAGTATAGTGTATAATGTATATTTGATATGGTGTTTTGAAATATGTAATAGATGTAGTTAAATTAGCTATTTATTTAGCTATTATTATATAAAATAAATAAAATAAATAATTTACGGTGACCATATTTTTTTGGGGAAAATAAAGGACCTATAATTATGGGCTTACCATACGTCCCGTTTTGACCGGGACTGTCCCGGTTTGAGTCCAGTGTCCCAGCGTCCCGGCCAGTTTGTCATTTTGTCCCGGTCATTTGGAAAAAAAATTAAAACAAACGGTATCACGCAAATTCGTCAGTAGCTCAGCCACCGCGCATGCGCAATCTTGTCCATTTTGACCAGATTAGATAGATAGGCTCGCGAATTTGCTAAATTGTTACGTGTTGTATTATAACGCGCCATCTATGCAACAACTGCATATATAAACTGTTAAATTTAATATTATTTTTCAGTAGATATTCAACGGGCTTACACTAGTACTAGAATGGTATCCGAAAAGGATGTGAAAGAAAACAAGGTAGGCCGAGTGGACGACGGGCTTATGAATTGCGAAGAATGTGTGGAGTCAAGTGAATTCAGATTGCTCAAGACAGACAGGAATGGAAGTGGATTGAAGAGGCCTTCATCCAACAGTAGATGGTGAACGGCTGAAAATGATGAAATGATGGTGGTAGCTTAAGTTTGAACAGGGGTCACAATTACACAATTTTATAAACAAAATATTTGAATTTTGAACAATCGGCCCTATCGCCCATAGGGTTAATCCGCCCCTGGTGCAGATTCCGGTCGTTCTTGATAATTTGAACCGGACATTATTTGTTAAATATGGGCAGGGCTGAGGGGAGGGGTGGGCTTAAGGCTGGTGCGGTTTAAGGGTTAATCCGCGCGTCCACATTTACGAACGTTTCACGACTGCATTCTCCTCTGCGGGCCGTTGCAGATTCGATTTGCTGCACTTTTGCCGCACATATACCTATGTATGCATTATAGATACTTCTGGGCTTGTATTAAAAGTACTGCAAAACTACGAATTTAGCCCGCTGTTTATTTATTAGCCCGTAATTGTAGGGAATTTTGTTTTCGAGTGTAACGATTCTGTAGTATTATTGCGCATTGTGTATCAACAACATACGATGTGCTGTTTGAATTTAATTAATAATACGTCTACATATATTCCAAATGATAGATTGAAGGTTACTATTGTTAGGTTTTGATTTTGTTAGATTGGTCGTGATGTATTTGAGACAATACTACGTACATACATACATACATATATGGAAAAAGTAAAAATCATTGGTGCTTTTTCGTTGAATTTTTACGGAACGGCAATTTTTGTGATGTTATAATAATAATGGAAACCAAGTAGAATGTAGGGATTCTAAAAATCGCATTACATACTATTGAAAAACATATATACTTAATAAAGAATATTAAAATACAGATACATAAACATTACGCTATAGAAAGAATACAGAATAGAATATTGAAATTTCACACGAATAAAATTGAATTGAATTTTTGGTGATATTTTCATATTTTTTCTGGAAATCAGTCTGAAGCATTTAATATATGCAAATATGCTTTGACGTTCGTGTGAATGACAGTGATACGTAGTTAGTCGTGTGAAAATAATTGTAATTGTCTAATTGCTAATATTGATCAAAATTTTAAACGTTGAGTGCATCATAAATTATTCCGCATAATGTACAATATTTAATACAATTTTTGTTTTTAAATGCGAGTCTGTGTTTTTGTACAAATTGAAAAACATCCAGGGAATGTAAGAAACCTTTTGACGAAGAGTCCGTGAAAAGGAAAATTCGGCCCTTTTTTTTTTGAAAATGGAGATGAGGGGTCAGAGAGAGGGGGGGGGGGGAAGTGGTGAAGATAAAATCGTGATATTTTTCTTTGGCGTTATTTTGTCGGGTTTATTTTCAGACACATTTTAATAATGTCGAATAAAGTAAAAAAAAAAGGAAAAATAATGAAAAGCTTCGTTCTTAATTAAATTGTTTCCACTGTGAAATTTTTGCTTTTCATCGGTCTACTTATTATTTGTACACACATAAATTGAATTTGGATGCGTCTCTCTTTGTTTTGGACAGTGAAAAACAACAGGTTTTGCTACGGTAGGAATGGTTCACTTTGTCACAGACAGAGTTATAAATAAAATACCGCTGTAAAGAATACGAAGCAATGCTTTTCGTCAAGTTAAAGTGCATCATGCTTTTTATAAAACCTGCCGTGTTTTGTGTTAATTAATTAATTAAACCAAAACGCAAATTTTTTCTACAGCCGGCAGACCGTTGAATAAATAATTACGAGAAAAAAAAGAGTCGGGTGTAATTTTTTCAAAGTAAAAGTTTCGAGCTTATATTATAATATAATAAATTCAAAATTGTTATGATTTTTAAATCCGCTCGAGGCCGCTGTAATTAAAGTGGTTATTAAAGCAAAAGTTGATGAAATATATTTATACATTACGTAGGTATAATCCGGGGCAACTTTTGCGGACAAAAGAGAGCGTATCAAATTCGAATAATTGTTAATTGAGCAAGAATAACAAACCCTTTCGTTGTGCGGGGATTCAAATGTGGTTTTTGAATCTTTTGCGGAACCCGGTGAACGGATTTTAATTAAAATGGTGTCATCATTATAAACAGTTGAAATATTTTAAATTTAATAATGTTTGATCCTTTTTCAGGAACGGGGCCGTAAAAGAGGATCAGTTTTTGTACTAACATACATATGTATGTATGTACATTGTACGTAGCGTGGCTCTGAAGAGACTGATACACTCAAGAATGCTGTGCTGAAAGCTTTTGAATATGTCTTCTGTTTTTCCATTTGTCTATTCTATATAATATATACATTCTCATACCGTTTAAGGAAACTTTGCAGAATAACTTCTTGTCACCCCACGGTTCTCACAAAGTAATCGAGTGCAATAGAACACTTATCCATCTTGTATCTGCTATAATTTTGTTTCAATAATTTCACGTAACGCACAGTTGAAATAGACCAAGTATTGCCAGTTCAAAAAGCACAATATCTACAAACAGCTTTTAAGTGCATGTCAAAATGTACGTTAAAATCAATTTCCGAACATCTGATGTCCACATTTCACATCGCTGTATACTTTTTCGTCCAACGAATCTCCCCTGTAATCCTATACAAATTTATATTTATTCCAGCGTGTTTCAGATCAAACAACAGTTTCGTACAATATATCGATTATTTTTCATACTCATTCGTGTGATTTCAATTTTTAACAATCGAAAATAAACTGCTCGTTGACTGTGTATTTATGCGTTGCTTACATTCGGCCATCTGCGAATACATTTTACAGTTTAACGCAATCGATAATTGAAATAAGTTTTGAACCACCTTTGGAGTTAATAATACACGTTTGATATATTACGATTAGCCAGGTGACAGTTAGAGCGAAATTCCACAGCTAACTCCATGTATATCGAAAAGATTTCTCGACGGATTCTGACCATGGAAAAATCGGGATATTAATAAATTGAGATTGGACGTCTCTTGTTAGAATTTTCCCATTCATCTAACTTAGTTGTGAGACGGGTCCACAAATTATCACCATCCAAACAATTCCTTTCTACCTACGAAATCATAGCACTACTCAGATAAGCCGATCCATACAACAAGTTGGTATATCAATCGTGGCTTGTGGGAGGACGACTAACCCTTAAAATTCATTCCACTATTCGGATAAAGACGGTAAATATTACTTATTCCTCTCCAGAAAGCAATCTTTTCCTAGTTACTTCACTATGATAGGTCAAACAGCGAAGAGCAAACGCTTCATATCAAATAGGTACAATATTACTACCTTCACAAGATTATATAAAAGTTTACCTCTTTTAAAATATGAATTGCAAAACGTAGTCAATGCAGTTAATCATATTGTATAGTTGATAGTTATTTGTTCGTAGGACAATTGATGAATATGACTTGTTGTAAAGAAGAAGAGATAAAACGAAGAATGAACATGGTTTTTAAATCCAACATTCCGCTATGCTTAAAAAATACGGCATACGACCAATGCGTACTGCCAGTTATGACGTATGGATGTGAAACGTGGATGCTCAATTCGAGAATGTTTGTTTGGTATAACAAGAAGAGACCGCAAGAGGAATACATGGGTGAGAAGCATGACCAAGTTGGCGGATATAGCGGAACGTGTGAAAAAGTTAAAGTGGACACATAGCGAGAAGAATGGACGGCAGATGGACGCGAGAATGGTATCCGAGAGGATGTGAATGAAAGTAAGATAGACCGCGTGTACAATGGGCTGATGAATTGAGAATAATGTGTGGAGTCAACTGGAATGGAAGAGGATTGGAGCAGTGGATGTTGAACGGCTGAAAATGATGATGTAATAATGATTGTTAGTTAGTTAGCGTCGATGTGCAAAAATTAATCTTAATCTGATGGTAAAACAGGAACCTGCAGAGCAAATCCCGTTAGTGCGGTTATGATTGTAATACTATCTACTTAGTTTGAGCTAGTTGAGTGCTAACTGTCTAGATTGTTCAGAGGCGACATTCGATATCAAGTAAGCCACGTTCAGAAGAAGAGGATAATACACGCTCCATACAAAATACCTACATGTATATAATATAATAGAGTGGTATAATATTACGAGCTCTTTGATTCCGCCTGTTATGTAGGGGAGAGGTACCATGAAAGGGCCATTTTTATAAAACATGTCATAAATACCGTTTAATCAATCGAAAATTAAAAAATATATTAACAAAACATTAAAGGAACCCTTGGGAAGGGAAATTGATACAAAAACATTATAAATTGTTCTTACGGTTTTGTATACATAGAATTTTAGAAAACATTAATTTTGGCCCTTTCATCGAAACCCGTCCATGAAAGAGCCATTGATATTATATGTATGTACAATCTAAAACAATATCATTAAAATATAAACTTTATTAAACATTGAACGTAATATTACAATATTATTTATTGAAAAAATGGAGGTCAGGTTTAATTTCTTTCTTTTGAATTACATAGTTTCTTGGGGATCCCCGTCATTGGACATAATATGTTTTATGTTCTTCTATTTTTGATTTTACGACTTATTGACGCATGTTTTCTGTTCTTATGGTGAGTGTCCTACAAACTTATCTCGTTAACTTAAAATAATTCAATAAAAATTCTAAAATAAATTATCATGTAATTAAGCCGGCCCCTTTCAAGGAAACAGTTCTTTTTTCGAAATAACGTAAAAATTAAAAAAATATTCACACAGTTCAGAGAAAACAAACGCACAGGGCGTAATCCTCGATAACTGGTGTATTTAATGACGTTCTCAAAGTATTACACACTAAAAAATTAGATCAAGTTATTTGCCTAAGCAGAAAACCGAAAAAAATACTTTTTCTAACAGAAATAATCTTTTGCGCACAATCTGAATTATGCTCAAACCTGTAGAAGTGATGTATCTATTGTACCCGAAGACCAGTACCATCCAACGCTTGAAATTGAATTCCATCTCAACTCTGCTGATTCAAGTTCAGATGGGCTTCAAAGTCAATTTCATATGTCTTCGCGTGAGAGTGGTTGGATATTCGGTGATGTGGATTTTGTAGATCTGAATTCGGTTTTGCTGGGTTCGAGCTGGGGGCGGGTTTACGAGTGCACTGACGTTAGTTCTGCTCTAGCACTTTTTTATGAATTAGTATACTCGTCATTCGATGAATGTTTTCGTAAAAGACGTCCTAGGATAAATAGCAGAATTTACCCA
This sequence comes from Parapsyche elsis, assembly GCA_022651745.1. Classification (NCBI taxonomy): domain Eukaryota; kingdom Metazoa; phylum Arthropoda; class Insecta; order Trichoptera; family Hydropsychidae; genus Parapsyche; species Parapsyche elsis. The sequence goes on from JAGVSN010000090.1 coordinate 29,200, forward strand.
AAGTGGTTCTCAAGCGAGCTAATTTCCATCCTCAAGGGTAAATACAATGCTCATAAACGTTGGAGAAAGTTTAATAATCCCGCTGATCACAATGAATTTCGCAGTTTGCGCGCTCAATCAAAAAGATTAATCTTATCTTGCCACAGCAATTATATAAAAATATGTGAAAATGCATTGCGCAGTGATCCGAAATCTTTTTGGAATTTTGTGAACGCAAAACGTACTACCCAATCTAAACTGTCAATTATGTCTAAAGGAAGTGAGACTTTCGAAGGTCCCGAAAGCATTGCCATGGGCTTCGCTCAACATTTCCAGTCAGTGTTTTCTGACTCTCCTTCCTCGTTTAATTTCAGTGATGGTTGTGGTCTCTCATCGTCTCCATGGTCACCCACTTTGATAATCAACGAATTTGACATTTGTGATATGGAGTATGGTTTCAAAAAATTGAAATCAATTAGATCTTTTGGTGCAGATTTGATACCGGATTTCATTTTAAAGGGCTGTCAATTAAGTCTGTCAAATCCACTTCAATTTATCTTTAATTTATCGCTGAAGACGTCGTCATTCCCAAACTCATGGAAATGCACGAAAGTCACGCCGATTCACAAGAAGGGTGATAAATCGCTAATTGACAATTACAGACCAATTGCCATAGTTTCTTCGCCAGCCAAGTTAATGGAAATCATTTTACATAAATACATCTACCATCATGTAAAACCATTTCTCATTGACCAACAACATGGTTTTCGCCCCGCCCGGTCTACAACAACTGACCTCCTGTCTCTCTCCAACTTCATCACGAAATCGATGGACTCGAACGTTCAAGTTGATGTGGTTTATACTGACTTCAAAAAAGCGTCCGACAAAGTCGATCATAGTATTCTTATCCGTAAATTGTTTGATCTCGGTTTTTCATATAATATCACAAAATTGTTTGTTGATTATCTGAGTGGGCGTTGTCAATTCGTGAAATATGAATCTCAATATTCCAATGTGTATCCCACATTCTCTGGAATACCACAGGGTTCCAATTTGGGTCCATTATTGTTTCTTATATTTATTAATGATATCCATACAGTCATTTCTAATTCCAATCTGTTATTGTATGCTGATGATCTCAAGGTGTACAGAGATATTCGAACGACAGCAGATTTCACTGCTCTGCAAAATGACTTAAATTCGCTGTGGGAATGGGCATCTGATAACCATTTACCATTTAGCATAGAGAAATGTCATGTCGTTTCTCATTCCCGATCTCTTGCACCTTTAGTACATCCATATGGTCTTGGTGGAAATATATTAGAAATGAAACTTTCCACAAGTGATCTCGGGATTACGTTTGAAAGCAGGTGGAAGTTTGTGGTGCATATCTCAGACATATGTAACAGGGCGTCAAAGATGCTAGGATTCGTCGTGCGTAATGCTCATCATTTCAATGATATGAGGGTATTACGCCTTCTTTACGACACTTTGGTCCGCAGCATCTTGGAATCTGGTTCTATTATATGGAATCCCAGAGAAGTCAAGTATAATTTACAGATTGAGAGAGTTCAGCGGAAATTTCTCCGATACCTATACATGAGACAATACGGCTACTATCCCTCACTGTATCCTAGTGGTTTTGTTCTAGGTACATTGGGATACAGCACTCTGTCATCTCGTAGGGATAAACTCCTTGTGAATCACTTCTGTAATTTATTGAGAGGTGACATATGCAACCCACCAATCCTCGAGGAGATGAAGTTGTGGGCTCCTGCACACTTCCGGGAGTTACGTACGCGTCAATTGTTTCAGGTTGTCAGAGCGAGAACCGGTGTCCTTGCTGACTCGCCCATTGCTCGAGCCATTCAATGCCTCAATTCACTTGCGCAACATTTGGATATTTTTTTGCGCTACGCACCATCAGATCGCCACATTTCTCATGCACTTTAAATTTTTATTTTGTTTGTAATAATTTAATTTATTTATAATTGATTTGCTGATTTTATGTTAACTTTTAATTTGATTCTATTATTATTATTATTTAATTTTATTATTATTAATACTTTATAATTTTTATTTAATTTTGTTTAATTTAAAATTTAATGTAATTCGATTATACATATATATATATATATTTTTTTTTTTTACTACCATTATTTTATATATAATGTTTTTTTTTTCATGTCTCGCCATAGTGACGAATTGGGAAACCTGTTATGTCACTATGGTATAATTTGTAAATAAATAAATAAATAAGTCCGAATACGTTCGACGCTAAACTGCCAGATCAAGTGGAGAGTTTTGCATTGTTGTCATTGTTAAACAACCAGTGCTCGAATTCAGCGGGAGCGGCAAGGAGCGGGCGTTCCCTTTCGTGAAATTTGAAAACGTAGCGTACCCTTTCGTCAAATCTGTAAATTTAGCGCTCCCTTTCGTAAAACCAAAATTTCCGTGCTCTTTCAATAATTATTGCCGAAAATTCAATAATTATTGACGGTGAATTTTTTTTACATTTATTACTCCTAAATCACAATCTTTGAATTCTTTACATTTCAATTCCGACAAAGCCATTTAAAATATTATTATGTTTTGAAAAAGCTGGGTGCACGCATTACTTGAAGATAACATTTAGAATTCTATTCAATTCCGAGGGTTTTTAGATTCTATGTCGGCTTTGCGCAAAAAGTTTAATGACTTTATAGCCGGAAATCGGCATTTCGAACTGCAACGTGCCTTTTTGAGCCTTCGGTCATTTTAATGATTTACGATATCTTTCTTTGAATTGTCGTGTTGTACCGCGACTATAATAAAATATTTTAAATATCTCACTATAATAAAATCAGCCAATAATAATGAAATGTATAAATTTGTACAAAACAGTCAGAATGCTCATATTTTAACCACTGAAAGAGTTTCCAGAAAAGTATATAGGATAGTAAAAAATCAGAGACCATTTTCAGATCTACCTGTTGAAGTTGACTTACAGACATTAAACGGTATTAATCTCGGTAAGATTTTGCATTTCGATAAATATATATGTACATATGTATAGGTATCTACATACATAATTAAAAAAAAAGGTCGTTTGATATTTTTTGAAAATTATCGAGCGCTCCCATTCGTGAAAATTTCCATTTCGAGCACTGTAAACAACAATATTCATTTCTGTGATATTCATGTACATATTGACTGGCAATCAAGTGTGGCCCTTTCATGGTACCTCTCCCCTACCTACTGTTTACTACGATTGCTCCAAATTTCGGTGACACGCGGCCGGACATTGACTTTAATCTCGATATTATTGAAAGAGAGTGACGGCGACATTTGTCCGTGGTACCCTTCGTTACGATTTATACCTACCCTCATATTGGGGTGGTTATTTTTTTTGGTTTTGTGTGGAGCACATACTCGTACAGAACACGTCCGTTCACGCACGATCGCCATCGGATAAGTCCGCGCTAAAGCGTTTCCCTGCCGGCGTCCATTCCGGTAATGTGTTTTTTGGTGTCCAATCTGCTCGTGTGTCAAATGAAACATGCATTGAGTCTGTCACCGAGACACGACATCCCATTTGTGGATAAAAGCCCGCTGGAACAGAAACTGGAATCAATGCCCGTCTCCCGAGCCGGGCACGTGTTGGTCCCGCTTCGCTCTTTCACTTCTGCGTATCGGAATTAAAATAAATATATGTATGTGTGTCGAGGATGTGAAACGTGGATGCGAGAATGTTACGTAAGATCCAGTGCACACAGAGAAGCGTGGAACGATGTGTGCATGGTACAACAAGAAGGAATACGCGGTGTGAGAAGTAGGACCGGTGGCAGATATAGCGGAAAAAGTTGATTTCAATACTCACTATGAGCACAGCTATACTATATTTTGAGTTATAGACCGCAAAAGTAAAAAAAAATGGATATTTTTTACATTTTTTAAATCGCGAATATCTCACAAACCAGAGCATATCAACAAAAATCATTATCGGATTCGAATTCAGTGGGTCAAACTTAGTAAAGATTGACCAATCTCCGCTCTGGGTATTTTTTTTTTGTTGCTCAGTGTTATTATTAGAGACCGGTCAGAATTGGCATGAACATAGGCTGCAGGTACAGAAACCGGTTTGCAGGGCCGTATTGGAAATTGTCGTCAAGGCTGAAATATATGCGAGAAGTATGGAGGAGCGGGAACGGCTTGCAAAAGCTGATGTCATCGAAAAAATCCACTTTTCGAGTTTTACGACTTTCTTCGCGGTCCAAATTATAATCGTTTCCAGGATTTCATGAACTTATTTGTTAAGACGTACATAGTTCGTTGTTAAGCATGGTGATGGAATCCTGGACGATTTCCAATACGGCCCTGCAAACCGCTTTCTGCACCTGCAGCCTACGTTCTTGCCAATTCTGGCCGGTCTCTAGTTATTATTATTATACTAGTGTAAGCCCGTTGAATATCAACGCCCGCTGAATTTTAAATATCGTAAAGCGTAAAACGAATTTTAAATATCGTAATATCGTAAAAGAGATCCCCATTACCCACTGGAAATTTTTTTTTTTTTTTACTTTACTATTTATATTATAATTATTAATTATTATATATATAATAATTATAATTTTGTAAGTGATTTTGTAAAATCAAAAAAAAAAAAATAGTTTTTATAGCGTCATCTATCGCGTCATCTATCGTCGTCATCTTGTATTATTAGCAGTCACGATGCCTTTTGTAGGTAACGCAGAGTCACGATCCCTTGTATAGGTAATGTTTAAAAAAAAAAGGACCAAATCAACAACGAGCCGTGGCGTATGCGTCCCGGCTTCGATCCCCACTCATTCTGGTTTTTTAATTATTTTTCCTCAGCGAGCGTTATCAGCAGACAAACAGACAGACGGATTTTGGCTATTATATATATATAATAATATATAATATGTATATAATAGCCGAAATCCGTCTGTCTGTCTGTCTGCTGATAGCGCTCGCCGGCGTGAATAATTAAAAAATCAGAACGTCGCGCGAGTGGGATTTGAACCGAGTATCACTGATTCGGAATAGAGCGCTTACGCGGTTATCCAAACCAGATGATAATGGGCAGGCTTCAATTTGACCATTTATATAATAATAAATAGGCTCGCGACTTTGCTAAATTGTTATTATAACGCGCCGTCTATGCAACAACTATAAAAGCTATAAAATTTAATATTATTTTTCAGTACGGGTGATGAGAAAGCGCTCTGTTGATATATTTAACGGGCTTACACCGAGAGGATGTGAAAGAAAGCAAGGTAGACCGAGTGGAAGATGGGCTGATGAATTGAGAAGAATGTGTGGAGTCAAGTGGATGCAGATTGCTCAAGACAGACAAGAATGGAAGAGGATTGGAGAGGTCTTCATCCAGCAGTGGATGGTGAACGGCTGAAAATGATGATGATGACACTAGTCATATTTATAATAGCCGAAATCCGTATGTCTGTTTGCTGATAACGCTCGACACGGTAAATGATTAAAATACATGAACCGTCCGCGCGCCAGTGGGATTTGAACCCGTGATCACCAGGTTGAAATGAATCGTGGTAACACTATCATCCAACGGAGGCGATGACGAACCTGCTACGATTTGACAATATTAATATCTTAATAGGCTCGCGACTATGCTAAATTGTTACGTGTTGTATTATAACGCGCCATCTATGCAACAACTATATAAACTGTTAAATTTAATATTATTTTTCAGTAGATATTCAACGGGCTTACACTAGTACTAGAATGGTATCCGAAAAGCATGTGAAAGAAAGCAAGGTAGGCCGAGTGGACGACGGGCTTATGAATTGGGAAGAATGTGTGAAGTCAAGTGGATGCAGATTGCAAAAGACAGACACGAATGGAAGAGGATTGGAGAGGCCTTCATCCAGCAGTGGACGGTGAACGGCTGAAAATGACGTTGATGACATGTCACACTATAAGGTGTTTTTTGCTTTCTGTATCGTTTTGAAGAGGAAAAAGATACATTTCGATCGATTCGATCGAAATGCGTGCAAATCACGCGTACATCAGTAGCATATCCCTCTATGTACCTATATAATTGAAATTGTCCAATCGGGTAATTAGTATTCTTATCGCGTGACAGAAACGTCAGTATTGAGATTAAAACATTGTAAGTGCCAAGCACCTCTGTAAAATAAATTAAAATGCTTATAACACAATCATTTCTGACGTTTTTTTTTTTCAAAAGCGTTTGAAAATAGACGACTTGTACGGTAATAATACATACATCGCTTGTTAAAGGGATTAAAAGCATTGCACATAAAATATAATGCTAAAAGGCATGTCGATTCGTTCGGAAAATCGGAACGCTTGAAATTTTCTCCCATGAATATGAACCCTAGACGTGATTCTATTGTGTTTTTGAAAATTTGAATTGTTATTTCATTGCCGTAACTCATAGTTACCGCGATTGTTAGCCCACTCGTGTGTCTATAATAAGCACTCGTTGAAATAATGATAAGAGCGTTAATGTTTTCAAATGTACATACTTCACGTTGATGAGTAGAAACATCAACAATTTTACAATAGTCCTCTGAAACGCAATAAATAAAATTAATAATGATGTTCATACTTTAACTTAATATCTTAAAATATAAAAATATATATTTTTGACTTTAAAAATTCGCTAGATAATTAATTATAAGTATTTTAAAGTAATAAAAATCACAATCAATAGGAACAATATCTGACTATTGATTTCAATACTCACTTTGAGCACAGCGATACAAAAAAATAGATATTTTTTACATTTTTTAAATGGCGAATATCTCATAAAAGAGAGCATATCAACAAAAATCATTATCGTATTTGAATTCAGTGGGTCAAACTTTCCGGGACCAATTTCCGCTCTGGGTATTTTTTTTGTTGCTCAGTGTTATTATTTACTAAAGTATTTCCCGTTGACAATAATTTACGGGTATACTTTAAAGATTTTACATTGTTGACATATGTATATGTAACGGCGAACAATAGCGATAACTATGTGTCGCGGAAAATAAATTATAATAAAAGTAATTCGAATTTTCAATGAAAACAACGAGTGTACCGAATAGTCTTAGCATATTATGTATGTATGTAGATGTTCTTAATATTATACAGTATATATGATACATGTATATAATAATTAGTTGGCAATTTGAATAATATATTAAATTTATTATAGATTGGTTTCAATTTAAATTTGATCAACTAATTGCTCGATAGACTGATGCGAAAATTTAAACTCTAATTAATACGCTTAGCGGAAAAGTTTTCCTCGGCGAAAAGTCGACATATATCGTTATAAAGTCCCCTTCGCAAATTGAGATGCTCGTTTCGGAGTGGCGCACATTAATAATATCATAGGACGGGTCGTTTTCTTTGCACATAAATTATTAATTTTTTCCGTTTCGCAAGCTTCATAATAATAATAAAAAAATAATACTAAATAAGTGGCGAGAGAGGCAAACTATTAACAAACAAGCGCGACTATTCTTCCGCGGTGTCAACATCGTTAAAAAAATAAAAGTAAAATAAATAAACAATAAATAAAAGCGTGATAGTATATGGCGGCCATACATTATGGCGAGCGTTTGCCAAAAATTCGAATACAAACATTCACAAAAGAATAATTGCGGCCATTATTAACCGAAAGTCCGAAGAATGAATACTTTCCTTTCATACACAAAGTACGACTATAATGAAGTATAATAATAGACTTACACTATGACTTCTTCTTACAAATTATAATACAAATAGATATCAATCATTTGTTAAAAGCGATTATTGTTACAACATATTCAAATTAATAATGAAATAAAAAGTTGAAATTAATCATACATTAAATTAACACTATTGAGAAATCTTTTATTATATATATACTGCCGTCCTAAGCCCACTTAACGTAACTTACAAAAATTACGAAAATGAGTTAGATGTGTTTTAGGAGTGTATTCTTGCGATTTTTCATATCAAAGTTAATGTATCTTCACCCAAAAGTGACTTGTTTAAGCTATTAAATCTAACGTATCTGCATGCGCAGGGAAATAGTATCACCAATACGAAAATAATGTATCCAATATTTATGTACTTCGGTCACTACCTTATCATGAAAGATTGAAAAGACTGAATCTCTCCACATTGGAGACGAGGAGATTAAGAGGTGATTTAATTGTATTCAAAATAATAAATAATCATTATTCATGTGAAATGACCAACCTCATTTTGTTCAATGAGAAACGTCATCTAAGAGGTCATACTCTTAGACTCCGAAAAGAAAAATCAAATAAGATTGTTAGAGATTCATTTTTTTCAAATAGAGTGGTTGAAGTTTGGAATAGTCACATGTATACATTAATAACGAATAATGAAGTGACGTAACTACTAAAGTGTTTTTTTTTTTTTAAATTTTTCCTTAGAATTATCAAAACACAATAGAAAATAACCTCATGCACTAAAAAAAAGTTTAAATAAATCAGTAATATATGAAGAAAAACACAAATTTAGGATAAAACTTTCAAGTCCATTCATCTCGATATTGTTGTTTTGTCAGTTACGTTAAGTGGACTTAGGACGGCAGTATAATAGTCCAATTCCGTCTGTCTGTTGATAACGCTCACCTCGGTAAAGGCTGTAATTCAAATTAATCCTTAGTAGGTTCGCGACTTTGCTGAATTGTTACGTAGTATATGTATACTTACACTAGCATATGTATATTTAAGGACAACAAGACTTTTTGTATTAGCTAAAAATCCATAGAGTTATCTCAGTTTAAACGATCCTATTATTGAATTGCCTTTGTCCAAATCTCGTAGACGACTTTAACCCATTAAGTGAGGTTTTAAGGTTTGAAGTCGTAATGGACTGAGATACTGTGAAATTATTATTTTATTTAAGCTCAATACGTGTTTCATTATTGCAAAGTCGATTATACATATACTCGGCTAATGGCTCGTTGTTAGGGATTGTAGGGGAAGATGATATTTCTCTGTTTCAATCCACAACTGGAGATATGATAAATTGGATAGTGGTGAATTAGCTGCCACCAGGATATTTTCCTGGGGATATTAGCCCAAATACATGATAGATGTTTACATATTGTCGTAATATTCGTTTATTCAGTAAAAGTATAGTTACATTAATAGGCGTATGTAGATGAAGACACGCACAGGTGTATGTAGTAGTAAAGACAGAAAATAGGTACACTCTGGTGTATTGTAGAAAGGACACTCACAGGTGTCTAGTCCCTTTATGTGATCGTTGCATAAATAATCTTCACTCGATAAATGTGGGTCAACGCTGTTTGTGGAAAATGTGTGGCAATGATCTTGGACTAAAATGCTCTATGCATTATCAAGTTACATGTAGACAAGCAGGTGTATTTGCTAATTTAAAAACATGCAATAACTTGAGAGGTTTGATCGTTTGAAATGCAAATACGCTATTTTATAAAATTTGAAGTTATTCGATATTTTGATGAACATAACAATATTGATACGTGAAGGGTTCGGGATATAACAGTGCGAATAAGTTTTTCCAATCAAATGTTGAATCGAGTCTTTCTCGTAAATTTTTAAGCATTTACATACAAGCTGAAAACATTTAAAAAAATAAATATAATATTGTGTGAAATAAAATTTATTGAATTTGACCCCGATGCAATGGTGCATTCCATAGAGTATTATTGCATTCCGATAATAATACCGTACAACCGTACCGAAGAAAATAAATATTGAGAGGCATTGTTGGAAGCTTAAATACACGTATTACAATGGTCTATAGATTTGTGTACGAATTTGCTCGTAACGTATTTAGTTGGATGTCTTGGAAACGCTTGATTTTCCTCCATCAAAGATTCTTCAATGCTCTCAAAGTGCATTGAGTAATTTACAATGGCATTTTCTCTCTGTAAAAGTCTGCTTCCACATACAATATATATATATAATACAAACGGTATTGTATACATACAATACCGTTTATCTCGATAAATCAATCAATTTATTTGTGCAAATACATTTATACCTTTATTTATTTTTACATATAAAGCTTTTTATTCAATTGACAATACTTAGTCAGTGTTAACCGAAGTCGTTGAAACAAAACGTTGCAGGATCATAGTGAATTCCACATTGTATACAATGCCTGAGCATTATATAAATGGCACGTATGAACAACTACAGCTTGAGAAAGACTAGTTCAAATTGTTCTTCAGCATCAGCTGGTCAGATTGATGATTCGCACAGCAAAATTCATACTTTGCCCATAACCCAAGCAATAACAGTAGCAAATTGAACTTTATTTTGACGCTGGTGTAAATAGTATATATGTATATGTATGTACATAGCTTTTAGCGATAACATCTCTCCACTACCACATGTAGACATTGTTCGAGTGCGACGATGTCAGACGTGAGGTGGACGTACTTTAAAAAGGTTAGTCAAGAAGACTTCGTACCATATCTGATGCAAAACTCCATTGTGGTATTTTTCTTTGTTAACGCGCCGGTTAAATAAATGATAGGAGGATGGGGGGAAGAGATTCCCATTCCATGGGGATTTCCCAGTCGAAGGATATGGTGGTTGGAGGAGGACTAGTATGAGGAGTATAGGAAAGGGGTCTAGACGATTTCTCCGTTGACGCGTGAGCTCTCACATCACTAGCTCCTTTGTCGACGCCAATTAATTTCCTAGAGATGCCCACCCCAAGAGTGGAGGATGAGGAATCGGTGTGTTGAGTCGTAACAGATCGTTTGTCACCATGGCCTGGGGCCAAAGTGCATATTTGGCGTTACTTGTAAAGACGTTAATTTAAATCCGAGTGTTACACGGTCAAAAGTGCCACAGTTGGATTTTGGCGCAATTGAAATGTAATGATTGACGTTTCGTCTATGTAATTGGGTAATGTGCTGAAATTGTTAACCCTCCAGACGGCAATGGTCTCCCCCCTGTTATTAGTTATTTGACTATGACGTTAACTATTGGGCAACGCGAAAAAGTTACACGTGTGCTGAAAATTGTAACGAAACTGATTTTGCCACTAAAATCACAGAAATAAATGTCAGGTTAATTTTAATGTGTTAGACAATGGAATAAATCGACACAATCAAAACACAATGAGGTGTACTCATTATAGTGAAAATCTAAACAATTATAAAAGTTGTAGTAGCTATAAATTTCAAAATTATTAAATTGTAATAAACGTGCTTCCGAGACATAAAAATAAAGTGACATATGTATGTATGGTATAATTGTGAATATGACTGGATTTAAAGAAGAAGAAATAATAACTAGAATGGTGTGATTTTGGAAGAATGAACATAGTTTTTAAATCCAACATTCCGCTATGCTTATAAAAGAAGGGGTACGACCAATGAGTACTGCCAGTTATGACGTATGGTTGTGAAATTTGGACGCCGATTTCAAGAATGCCACGAAAGATCCAGTGCACACAGAGAAGCATGGAAAGATGTATGCTTGGCATAACAAGAAGAGATCGCAAATATAGTGAAACGTGTGAAAAAGTTGGCGCGGACACAGCAAGAAGAATGGATGGCAGATGGACGCGAGAATGGTATCCGAGAGGATGTGAAAGAAAGCAAGGTAGACCGAGTGGAAGATCAGCTGATGAATTGAGAAGAATGTGTGGATTTGGATGCACATTGCTTAAGACAGATAGGAATGGAAGAAGATTGGAGAGGCTTTCATCCAGCAGTGGATGGTGAGCGGCTGAAAATGATGATGATGATGTTCGGTATGTTGTCGTTATTACAACACATGTTTCTTTTATTTCGTGGGTTCATCTGTAATCTTCGAGTGTTGGACAGGATTGGCTTGTTTGTGCCTAATAATTACATTCGTTGATGAACACATCGCCTACTCAGTGAGCCGTTAGTTAGGTCTAATGTATTGGCAGTTTCTCTCGATACCAAAGCTCTCAAACTATGTAATGCCCCGTCAACCGATGATGTGGACATTTTTCTCATAACCTATCCTCACTTTGTGTTATATCTTAAGCTCAATTTAGCTAGCATATTGAGCGGGGATGGTAATGATGTTTAGTTATTTTTTTTTTTTTTTTTTATTTATCTGTGTATTATATTACTACTAGCTTTATTACCCGGCTTTGCCCGGGGTGTAATTAATATTCCCTCCCCTCAAACCTCAAACCACCCCACAGACGTCCCTCAAGCCCCGGCGACCTCCTTTTTGGACTCCCTCAAGCCATGCCGGCCCCTTACCACCCCACCAGACCACCCTGGTACCCCGGCGGTCCCTTTTTTGGACTCCTGAAAAGCAATGCCGGCCCCTTACTACCCCACAGACACCCCTCCTATCCTGGCGACCCTTTTTTGGACTCCCGAAAACCAATGCCGGCCCCTTACTACCCCCCAGACCCCCCTCCTGCGCCGGCGGCCCCTTTTTGGGCTCCCGAAACACTATCTGCTTAAATCTACTTAAATCTGCCGAAAACATCTACTATCGTGTGTACTTCGTCGTTTCTATAAATCGCACCCGAGCAACGCCTGGTAATTGACGAATGACCCATACGTACATACAAACTTTAGTGTTTTATATATTAGATCATTTACAGTTATCTATGTATACATACATTATATACATATGTATAGGTACATTAATTGCATGTTACATTTATGTTTTGTAAATAAATAAATATACGTATGTACAATATAAATTTGATACTCGACTGTTTCTATTTTGCTGTATAGCTTTCTTTGTATTTGTATCCATTTATAAAATGACATTTGTTGTGCTTTTTGATTTCGTTATACACACATAATCCTTATTCACTTGAAATGTATTCCTCAACGGTAACCAAATCGCAAGTGCATTTAGACGGGAAAAACTCGTGCGATACAATGATGTTTATTGCGAACATGAGAAATTTCCATTAAATGTTATGCCGGAAGTTAATAAAATAACGAGTTTTCGCCTCTTCGCGGAAAGCTTTCACGTCGGAAAGCTCAACCTCAGTCGCTTTTTCCGGTGACGTCATACGTGCATAATATCACTACAGCACTTTCTGCATGCAAAAGGCATTCATGAAAAATGCCACAAAGTACCTACATATGTAAGTGTAATACTAAAATATTCTCTATACTACTTTGAGATGTAAATACTGAGGGTATTTTGTTTTCAGTGAACGTTTCGAATAATATTTACGCGTGTAAGTGTCTGCTTGTATATGAACGTGGCCGTGCTATAATAATATACAAAATGAGTGTACAAAACAACTAATTGCCATTTTATCTGATTCCAAGTGAAAGTGTTTTATAACTGTTTGCGGAAATGGGTTTATTTTCGACGGTCATTAATTTTGCCGCGGCAGCGGCGACATCCCTTTTTATTCTTTCACAAATTTGAAATGCAAATATCTCTGATAAAATTTCATCAATTTATCATCGAAAAGCACGCTGAAATATGATTGAAATCTCTGCGAAATAACATTATTTAATATACAAACGAAAGTCTGCGTGTTTGTTTGTGGCTTTTGAAGTTTAATATTTGACACAGCACTAATTTTGCGATTTTGTTGTCGATTTCGACACTTAGTTTTGATTTAAAATGAAAAACTTGGTATCGAGCGAATTTATTACTTCCGTGAGCGAAAGTTCCCTAAATTCCATGAAAAATTAGTTATAACGTACAAGAGAGCTTTGAATCCACTGAAACAATTTTCACCAAACTTTCACTGAAAGATTCGACAAAACTCGATTAAATTTGAATTGTTAAATTTTATTCTTCTTGCATTTTAAGTTTGTAAAATACATATGTCGATTAATTCATGATAATTTTTCCACAACCAACTAAACCAGTGGTTGGGAACCAGTGGTTCCGGAGCCGCATGCGGCTCTTTGTATGACAATCTGCTGCTCTCAACACAAAATGTTGACACACAGTTTACACAAGATAAATATGAATCGACAACGTCATGGCTATAAAACGCTCTAAGGTCATTTTCCAGTTTAAGATTTATAATACTTTTTAGTAATAAACTGTCGAACGTTAAGAAATATCACGAGGATAACTTATTTCATTAATGACACTGAGCAACAAAAAATCACGTTTTTTAAAACCCAGATCGGAGATTGGTCAATCTTCACTAAGTTTAACCCATTGAATTCGAATCCGATAATGATTTTTGTTGATATACTATATTTTGAGTTATAGACCGCAAAAGCAAAAAAAAATGGATATTTTTTAAATCGCGAATATCTCATAAACGAGAGCGTATCGACAAAATCTGGGTATCTTTTTTTTGTTGTTGCTCAGTGTGATTAATGAGTAACATTTAATTTAATTTTGAATATATAATTCGAAAATAATGTTGCGGAGCCACAAACTCGCCAATTTTTCAAGATTTTCACTAATTTGGCTTTTAGCTTGAAAAAGGACCACTAACTGGCGAATGCTAAAAATGAAGAAAATTACTGAATTTCTGGATATGTACTTGTTGTGTTTATTACATACACATATGACTGAATGGATGTTTGTTTTCATAATCATAATCATATACAGACAGCATTAGCCAATTTGTTACGAACGATATACATGCACAGCTTTGATGTAGCAGAGTTTGAAGTTTTGTTTAGTATACATTTATCGTTTCTATGTACACCGTCTTCGATTTTGAATATTTTCACCTAAAATATACGGGCAAGTGGCGTTATAAACTGGCGTTGAACTTTGTCCGCTTTGAAGCGTTGGAAAATATTAACAATTTCAAATAGATATACCAAATGGACGTATCTTTTGTTCGGATCGTTTGTGTCGTTTGGTTTCCGGACTCTCCGGAGCTTCTGAATACCCCGACGTGTTTATTCACGCCCATCGACCGAAATGGCAATTTTTATCGGAACTCTGTGATGGCTCTTTCAGAAAGGACGTTGCCCGTCTGCTGAAAACGATACGCCGACAACATTGTGTACGACGTGCGAAATTTCCTCCTTTGTCGGTTACACTTTGTCAAACCCAGCACGTAAACTTCGGTGAAAAATCGCGCCGATAACGAAAATCAACCGAGAGGAACATCTATGTATATCTACATTAGAGTGCACCTAGACAGACGACTTTTGGAATCACAACGGAAAAAAAGTAGGTCAAAACAAATTAAAAATATATTCAAATAACATTAGTCTCTAGAGCAGGCGTCGGCAACCTATGACCCGCGGGTCACCAAGTGACCCATTTGATAATTTCAAGTGACCCACTGAAGTTCCGCAAATAAAGTATAGTGGACAAAGCTACTGCACAAGATTATGACCAAAGTGGTAGATATGGCGGAACGTGTGAAAAAGTTGAAGTGGACGCACAGGGAGAAGAATGGATGGCAGATGGACGCGAGTAATACTTGAATGGTATCCGAGAGGGTGTGAAAGAAAGCAAGGTAGACCAAGTGGACGATGGGCTGATGAATTGAGAAGAATGTGTGGAGTCAAGTGGATGCAAATTGCTCAAGACAGACAGGAACAGAAGAGGATTGGGGAGGCCTTCGTCCAACAGTGGATGGTGAACGGCTGAAAATGATGACAATGAAATGTTATAAAAGTTCGAATCGGTCTCTATCATAATAAAATCCATTAAAAATTTAACAATTATATCAGCAGTTTGGCCATTTATGATATACGGTCAAAACCTGTCAAATTGTTTTTGCAATTTTCTGTAAAATATTCTATATAACGTTTATATTTATTTTATTTATTTGATAATTACATGGAGAGGCGGCATAGCCGATAAGCCCACGGGGTTTGGTAAAAAAATAAAAATTAAATGAACATAAAAATAAAATGAATAATGGTCCATTTATTAAAGAATTACAAATACCCATTGTTTTTTAAGAATATATCTAGTTGATTTTTTATATAAATTAACATTTTTTTAAAGTGACTATTGAATCCTGTTTAAATGACTGTTCCAAACTTCAACCACTCTATTTGAAAAGAATGAATCTCTAACAATTTTTCTTTACGGAGTCTAAGAGTATGACCTCTTAGATGAGGGTTCTCATTGAACAATATAAGGTTTGTCATTACACATGAATAATAATTGTTTATTATTTTAAATACTTCAATTAAATCACCTCTTAATCTCTTCGTCTCAAGTGTGGAGAGATTCAGTCTTTTCAATATTTCATGATAAGGTAGTGACCGAAGTATGTCCATATGTTATATGTATGAAGAAATTTTTTGCCAGCGATGCATTTATATGCACGTCTCTCAATATGACTGAAATTTTCGTCAAAGCTAACATTGTTTAATGACCCATTAGCTTCTTAAAGGTAACATTGTTTAATGACCCACCAAAAATTTTTGGTTGCAACCTTTTGAAATTTATACCCAACGCAGAAAAAGGTTGCCGACCCCTGCTCTAGAGCACAGGTTCCCAACCTTTATCGAGTGGCGATCCTTTTTTATAAAAGCCAAGTGACTCGCGACCCCGATATATTTGAAAAAGGCAAAAAAATTTATTCAAACGTTAAGACACATGAAAATTGCATTCATCATCGTTTTCAGCCGTTCACCATTCATTATTTAGACCATATTGACCCTCACTCAACTGACGAACTTGTATACTTGACATTGGTCCTTTTAGAGTTTAGGCACAAAATTATCATTGGCGACAGATTTACAGTACAGGTTGGCAGAAAAATAACATGAAGTCGCCTTATAAAATGCGATTTTCCTGTAATTTTTGTTCAAACGCTAATTTTAGCATTAACAATCATCCGTTTCATAAAAACCTCCATATAGTATGTATGTAATTGAAATGAAGATGAAATGATATTTTAAATGCATTTGATTCAATCACTATCATCATCATTTCCATCCACAGCTGTATGAAGGCCTCTCCAATCCTCCTACATTCCTGTCTGTCTTGAGCAATCTGCATCCAAATCCACACATTCTTCTCAATTCATCAGCCCATCGTCCACTCGGTCACATCCTCCCGGATATCATTCCAGTATTTCTCGGGACCATTATCCATCCATTCTATGTGTCCACTTCAACTTATGATCTCTTCTCGTTATACCGAGCACACATCTGTATGCACTGGATCTTGTGTAACATTCACGAATTTAGCATCCACGTTTCATATCCATACGTCATAACTGGCAGTACGCATTGGTCGTATGCCTTCTTTTTTGTACGTAAATTAATTATGAACACTAAATACGTCTGCAACCATGATTGATATATAAAAACAAATTTATCTCACTTAGAGTGTAACTTTATTTATATATATACATATGTATGTACATATACATGTGTACTCTACACATTCTTCTCAATCCATCAGCCCATCGTCCACTCGGTCTACCATGCTTTCTTTCACATCCTCTCGGACACCATTCCAGTATTTCTCGCGTCCATCTGCCATCGATTCTTCAACTTTTTCACACGTTCTGCTATATCTGCCACTTTGGTCATACTTCTTACCCATGTATTTCTTCATGTTATACCAAGCATACATCTTTTCATGCTTCCCTGTATGCACTGGTTCTTACGTAGCATTACGTAACATCCATACGCTATAACTCACACAAAATTGCATTATCTATAGTCAAAAAAATAATTTTAGTTTACTGTTTCAATCGGCGACCCCACAGAAAATCCTTCGCGACCCCATTTGGGGTTGCGACCCATAGGTTAGGAACTCGTGCTCTAGAGCAAAGGTCCCAGGCTCAATCCACGTATGTCGAAAAGTTTTATCGGTAGATTTCCATCTTTAATATCGTCATTGGCAAGATCTGAATTTTTTGAATTTGCCAATTTATCCAACTGGGTCGTGACTGTTCCACAAATTTGGCACCGGTCAAAAAAATCCTTTCTACCTACCAAATCATAGTCCGTCCCTTATCACCCTCATCCCCCTCGAATTATTTTAAATGTCAATAGATTAACTAGTATAAAATACTAGTGTAAGCCCGTTGAATATCAACGGAGCGTTCTTATCACCCGCACTGAAAAATAATATTAAATTTAATAGTTGTCGTATAGTTGGCGTTTTATGATACAACAACGTAACAATTAAGCAAAGTCGCAGGTCCGTCATCGCCTCCGTTGGATGATAGTGTTAGCACGATTCGTTCCAACCTGGTGATCACGGGTTCTGAATCCCACTCGCGCGCGGACGGTTCGTGTCTTTTAATCATTTACCGAGGCGAGCGTTATCAGCAGAACAGACAAATTTCGGCTATTATATGTATGTATATATAATATGTTGAATGAATTGAATTGGACGAATGTAAATGAAACCTTAAAAGTGTGCATGTTAGTAAATATTTTTAAATTAGATACGAATTTATTACCAAAATATTTAATAAGAGGGCATAATATACATAGTTATAATACAAGGGGTAAGAATAAGTTAATAGTGTTATGTATTAGAGGTTGAGGAACAGAGATAAATGAGAAAACAGCACTTGATGGTATGATGATCGTTTGTTTATTGATTGATTTCACAATGGTTCATTTGGTGGCACAATGACAGTAAAATATAAAGGTTTGTGTGTTGGTATAATCCGGAAAAAAGTTGCGTGTTGGCAACTGTTGTTAGTGCGATTCGGAAATTGCGTAATTATTGGCATAGCAAGTCGCTATACTGGTATGACGTAAGAGTTTACGTCTGATTGTGTGACTGTTGACTGGAGGAGACTGGAAGAGTGGGCTTTCTCCGACCTTTACATCTATTTATAAACTTGAGAGGGGGGCTGAGGTTTGGGAGGATGTGAGAAGGAAGTCGGCTGATCCTTGGATCGATTGCAATTGGTCAATAGGTCGCCTGTTTTGCACTGTCAAATCTGATTGGTCGACGTCAACTTAGACTGAGGGGAAGAGAGGCAAAGGGGGTATGCGTTGCAATGTCTGATTCATTCTGGACTGTCCCGAATCTTTAGCCAAAATACGCAGAAAACAATGTATGACTCAACATTCGTCCATACCATTGCGCCATACTTATTGAATCTGACGTAATAGTTCGTGGAGACGTAACAATAGGGGTGTTGTTGAATATAATGGGCCTGCCAGAAGTTCTCAGAAATATAAATAAAATTGATAGATTCCTGGCAGCCTTTAAATAGCACCTCTGCACAAGTGCCGGTAGATAATAAGTTTATTTTGTAATTTTAACTTAAAGTGGTAAGCTAGCTTAAATAAATAAATAAATAAATAAAAGTGAAGTGGATAAAGTCATAGAAGGTAGTTAGTTTATAAAATGTTTAAATGTTGACCTTTCGTGTTTAAGGTTAGCGTGTTAGCCGCGATCGAACGCCATTTCCGTTGGACTTGGTCCACCATTACACGGAGCGAAAGGTCTTGTCGCGCATTAGTGGAGTGCAATATCAATTAGCGTCATTGCAACATTTAGAGCTTTGGATCGGAGTTATCCTTTTTTTTTTTTTTTCCCCGGTTGCCGGACGAAAGTCTCGACGTCCGGTCCGCTATCCACTTTCTTTTCATCTCCTCTTCGAAGTTCATTCTGATTTCATTATCGGGAACAAAGTGTAAGCTCGTCTCTGTCTCTCGTTCTTTCTCCACTTTTTCGGTGTTGTCTATCTAGCTAGGGAGTTTTTCTCCACCTCTCTCTTCTTTCCCCCATCTTCCCACGCACCCCCACACCTCTCACACTCCTTCCGCTTCGTATTTATGCCGATGGGCTCAAAATTTTTTTTTTTTTTTTTTCTATAAGCTGAAAGCCTACTAGCGTAAAAGCTCCCTAATATAGATACACGGTGTTTCAGAGTGCGCTGAACGTGTGCGTATATATGTATGTACACATGTCTGCTTCCCACTGTATGTATATACATATCTATTTAGATAGATCATTTGACGTGCAGTTTATTTATCAATACTAGGTATACGTGTACTTGTGTAAATTTTTAACTTTATTCTGCTATTTTGATTATGGCGACTGCAAAAGTTGCGTAGTTTATTCGAAATCACGAATTTGTAATTAGCAATAGTGACATTAAAAATAAATAAAAAAAACTCGTACTAAATCAACAATATTGACATGTACTACTGCTAAAACGACAATTATTTTTTTTTGTATCGAAACCGTACTTACTTATGCTGAAAAAGTTCCGCGCTCTATACCTACAGATACCTACTTATGTAGCAAAGTGAAACGCGAAGGGGTTAAAAGTTTGTCGGTGTTGTTTTTTTTCTTTTTTTTTTGTACCTCACAGGCAGCAGCAACCTGTAGGGTCCAGCAACGAAGTGAAACGCGAAAGTAAACAAATAAACAAACGCATATAAAAAAAAAAAAGAAATAGAGTAAAAACTTTTCGCTCTATTTGGAATATCAAATTTGTCGCTACGACAAACGTTGCAAACGTTCTGTAGGGGAAGCCCTGGCACCTGATAGGGTTACGCTTTCACATCAGACCCTAAAATGGTGAGAAGGGGAAAGGGGACAGGGGGGGGAAACAGGGGATGAAAACTTTCCTCCCTTTTAGGCCTCTAATGTAACCGACCTCCTGAGGGCCGCGGATAACCCCTCCGCTCAAGACGTTTTGTCATAAAAGCGAAAGCAGAAAACCCCAAAGTGTATGTGTTTATATACATATATATATATATATATATATATTATACATATACACACACGTGTAGGTATACGCGTGTGTGGGTGCGTATGTTACGCCGTTAAATTAAAAAAAAAATCGCCCTTTACATACATATATGTATGTAGGTACTTTAAAAGTTGAACAGTTTACACACAAATAGAGATAAAACGGGCACACTGACACATCAACAAACGCACAGACACGTTACAGGCGAGTTTGTAGTGTCTTGGCATTATAAACAATGCCCAAAAATTGCCAGGCTAGTGTTAAATGTATGTTCGGCTACATAAATTGATATGGAAATAGCACACGCGAAAAATTAAGGCCCGATAAAGGTTCAAATTGTTCTTCAGGATCAGATGGCCAGATTGGTGACGCGAGAAACTATTCGAAAGGAAAATTTCGTTTATTTCAAACTATGCCTAAAACGCATCGTGTAAATCAGCGCTCGGGAGACCGGCGGCTCCGGAGCCGCATGCGGCTCTTTGTACGGAAACCTGCGCCTCTCCCTGTCAGACAAAATTTTGGTTGAAATTAAAATTAATCCTATTGCCATATAACTTCATAACATGAAAGTTTGTAATACTTTTTAGTAATAAACCGTCTTAATAAGCTTATTTCTTTTCTTAAAAGAGTAACATTCAATTTAATATGTTGTGGCTCCCATACTTACCAATTTTGCAAGTTTATCCCTAATTTGGCTCTTAGCTCGAAAAAGGTTCCCTACCACTGGTCTAGAATTAAGAAATATCACTTAGATATCGATTCTCACAAATGAGTAACATCAATTTCAATTGTATGTATACATATGTATATAAAATCCAAAAATAATATGTTGCGGCTCCCAAACTCGTCAATTTTGCAATTTTTTCCTTGATTTGGCTCTTAGCTAGAAAAAAGGTAATGTAACAATGTAACTTTTTTATATTGTACTAGTGTGTAAGCCCGTTGAATATCAACGGGGCGCTCTCATTACCCGTACTGAAAAATAATATTAAATTTAATAGTTGTTGCACGGATGGCGCGTTATAATACAACAACGTAACAATTTAGCAAAGTCGCGAGCCTATTTTTTTTATTATATAAATAGTCAAGTTGAAACCTATCTGGTTTGGCTCACCACGTAAGCGCTCAGTGTTCCGAATCAGTGATACCGGGTTCAAATCCCATTCGTGCGACGTTCTGGTTTTTAAATTATTTACCGAGGCGAGCGTTATCAGCAGACAGACACACACACACACACACACAGACAGACGGAATAGGACTATTATATACATACATATATGTATGATAAGCCGCCTTGAAGAGAACACCTGATCGTGTCGTACTGTATATCATTCTATTTATAAATTTGTCTCATCAAGAAAATGTATTTCCGTCTATTGTAATATTTAAAAGTTCACTTTATCAAACAAGCTTAATATTAGCAGCCGAGCCTCGATCCGACATTTCAATGAAACAATACAATTTCAAAAGGCGAGAAAGAAATTCAAAGAGTTCAATAAGCCGAGAACGCCAACGAGTGATGTTTATTTATTTTTTGCTATTTTGCAATATTGTTCGTATAAAGAGTGCACCGACGCCGATAGCGCAATTATCGCATCACTAATTGGGCACCATTGTGATGGAAACTGTAGCAATTGAGTGTGAAATTTCAACATGAATTATGCAAATAGATAGGCCTCTAAACCTACGCGTTTAATACCGCAGCCATCAAATGCACTAAACGCTGAACGGGGCTCGAACAATCGATACAATTTGATACAACACGCATTATTATGTATGTATATTACCGAAACGTTTACACACAACACACAAACTACATAGAATTCGATCAATTGAAATCTCACCGATAGTATTATAACACGAATATGTGTATATGAATTTTTAAACTTTTGGTGATGTGTTTCATGTTAAATAAATTACAGTACGTACAAAGTTTACGCTCTGCAAATGTGTGTGAGTGTACATATACATACATACATATGTACAGTACATAGCTTGGGCGCTTCTCGTTTTAAATAAATGTTTGTCGGATAAATTTTATTGTTGGGTTGATTTGTATCACGTTGAGTTAACTTTACGACGATGCTAATTTGCAAATCGGGAACTCTCCGGGAACAAATGATAAAATGCCTTTGATTAAAACTTTGGCCCGCCGTACAAGGGCATTTAATTTCCTGCAATGATCTCGCATAATTTATGTTTCGTTTGCTTTCTCCTCTCTCTCACTCTCTCTCTGGTCTGTCTTACACCACCGACCAAATCCAATCCATTATGAGACAAAATCACACAAATACACAAATATTCACACACTAATATATATATGTATATCGTGATCAATCATCATTTTTAAATGGTCATATTTGATGCGTAGAAAGTGAATTTTTTTATTATTATTTAATTATTGGTCGGTGAAAAGTTTAAGAATGCGTGAAAAAAAAGTCCTGTTATGAATGAGAGTTGTGACTACATCTTTGTTAAATTTAAGTTTATTCCGATAGCTTTTGGCTGAGATAAAAATTATACAACATTGAGCGAATTAATTTGTTCTAATGCTTTTTTTTAATATTATGTACAATGTACTAGTGAAAGCCCGTTGAATATCAACGGATGTATGGATGAGTATATGTATGAGTCGCCTAGTTCGAAATCCCGATAAGTCCATAAAATTCACTTGTCTGCAAACGCGGTTTTTCTGCTACAGACTTATTTGCTTGATGGCGCTTAAAACTCATTTAAACTTAATTTTGTTGATATTAAACAAAATATTGAGATTAGAAACATGGACTTATCGTTGTTTGTTTCTAAATATGGCTTTTATTATTTTTTATCATAGTGCAATTGTCAGTTTTTGGAACTAACACTGATTTTCAATATTTTATTACGGCGCACATGGCGGTATTTGGAATAATTCAAGTATAAGGCATCGTTTGAAAACATTCTTAGAACCAGAAAATATTTTATCCTCGTTTTTTATATATTGTGGACTTATCGGGATTTGGAACTAGGCGACTCATATGTGCATTTTATAGTTGTTGCATAGATGGCGCGTTATAATTACAACACGTAACAATTTAGCAAAGTCGCGAGCCTATTAAGATATTAATATAGTCATATCGTAGTAGGCCCTTCATCGCCTCCGTTTGGATGATAGTGTTAGCACGAACTCATCCCAATCTGGTGATACCGGGTTCAAATCCTTGGTTGGATTCTTTGTGAAACACTAGTACGGAATTTTCTTCAATTATATGGAGTCCTTATGATAAGGCCCAATGGCCTCAATGGTCCCTAAGTCCTTGGATGTACCCGAGTGGCTACCTTCTGGGTGCTCTTGGATTTTACTCATTGGAATCTAGAAGAAAGGTCTACCTGGGTAAACACTTCTACAAGCTGATAGTTGTCTGGTACACAATCCTCAGGTTCTTCTGGAGTTTGAATTGTGGGTACCGAGTCAGCTTAGGTGTCCCAGGCAACATCTTTTGCTTTATCCGCCGACGTCACGTACCAATATAATGCTAAATTCTCCGGTTGCTAAAGCTATTGTTTTACTCAACCTGGTGGCAGACTCTTTTGATATATTTTCTGGAAGTTATGCTAACCTGGTTAAGACTATGCTTAGATTATAAAATTTATTTTCTTTATTTCTTTTTATGATTCAAGAGCCTTCTCTTCTCTAAACTTGCAGTGAGCATTCTAATTCCCCTATTTCCTTTGATAATTCAGTTCGAGTGATCAAAAATACCCACAACGCGTTGCAACTGTCAAATAAAAAGTCACCAATTCTCACGTATACCCAATTACACAGTATATGCACACGCAGGTATAATATTAATGAAGATAGTGACTGTTACAATATTGGTGGATTTAACCACGTGCGGAGCTGTAAATTGCCATAACTCAATGACGGTGCACAAACATAGGTACGTACATACATATGTATGTAGGATGGGTTAAATGGATCGGTCGCAACTAGGAATGCAACTGCATAATTAACAAGCAAACCCTGCACGTAAATGATGCGATATTGTGATAAATGCACGTCTACGTATTGTGCTACCTGTGCCAAATTGTAAAATAATACTTACCGCAATTAGTGGTCGTGTACGCTAATGGCCGGTGCAAAGTTGCCGCAAAGCTCCACGTCGTTTACGTATTACACTTTCGATAGGCGAATGACGGACATTGACTAGACGTTAGGATATGAAATTTTGTTAAATGTTTGATAACATCTTTTTGAATGAATTTAATTAATAAAAAATCGTTTGTGCTCTTGTTGTGAACCGTGTATTTATCGCGACGATGCTATCTAAATATTTTATATGATCATTTGTTATGCCAATACTCTCGTAATGTTTATTTACTATAATGTCAAAATGAATTTACTACAACTACTAGAGCAGGGCTCGGCAAGAGATGTCCCGCGGGCCAAATGTGGCCCGCGAAGTGTTTTAAAATGCCCCGCGACCCGATTTCTCTTATATGTAGTAAAATCTTTCTGTTACGATTCAGTTAAATATTGTTTCAAAATGTGTCATTTAAAAGCATTACATATGTAGGTAGATTTCTAAGAATTTTGTAAATAAGATGTTTTTCACCTGCCATGTCCAGCGCCAGGCTGGCTTGAGCACTGGTCTAATTAATCTAAAACAGATGTTTTTCACCTGCCATGTCCAGCGCCAGGCTGGCTTGAGCACTGGTCTAATTAATCTAAAACAGATGTTTTACTTTCTTTATCCTTGTCCACTCTTGCAATAATTGGTACTGTTAGTTAGCGCCACTCGCGGACAAACCAGAGGAGCTGAGAGTCGCTCTTACCTCTCAGAACCTCGGGGGCGTCCCCCTTTCCCCGGCTGACGCGGCGAAAATTTGCGTCAGCCACAAATTTGGCCCGAGGGGGGCCAAGACGGTCCACGTCGTTGTATACGTGCCTGCAGCTGCGCGCAAGCGGCTTCTCGATACCGGGGTCGCGTACCTCGGCTGGAGTAGCTGCCGAGTGCGCGACTTCACCGGCGTCGCGAGGTGCGCCAATTGCCTGGGCTACGGCCACGGCAAAAAAACGTGCTTCGCGAAGAAGCCGACCTGCATACACTGCAGCGAGGTCGGCCACACAAAAGAGGACTGTCCCTTAAAAGACAACCCTCCAGTACGCAAGTGTCCGGCCTGCACAATTTACAGAAAGCCGTCCGACCATTTCTCGGAGGACCGTGACTGCCCGGCCCGGAAACAGGCCAAGCGGAATGCAATAGACAGGACGGACTACTAGCCGGCCAGTCACAAAATAATAAGTTTCTCAACCTAGGTGGGTCCGCCCGGGCGACGCAGGAATTGCGGCAGCTCATACATGAGCACAAGCTGGATTTCCTGCTTATACAGGAGCCGTACCGCTTTGGCGCCACCATCTGCGGTCTGGATGGCGACGTCACGGTCGCGGTCGGTGGCCCCAACCCAAAAGCGGCGGTCGTTTCTGCGGTGCCCGGCGCGCGCGTGGTGGTTCTGCGAGAAATCTCAACGGACCGTCTCGTGTGCGCGGACGTATCCTGGGGGAGCGGCTCGATATGCCTTATCTCCCAGTACTGCCAGTACGAGGACGACCTCACTGTGCATACTGGGCAATTAGCTTTTGCGTTGGACCGCTTAGCCGGACGCCACTTGGTGATTGGCTGCGACTCCAACGCTCACTCTGACTTTTGGGGCCCCGGCCCCACAGACCTTAAAGGGAGAACGATGGAGGAATTCATCGCATCCTTTGATCTAAACATATTGAACGACCCCTACGGCCCGCCGACTTTCAGCGGGCACGCGGGCTTCACGTCACATATAGATCTGAGCCTCACCTCTCGCAACCTACTCTTTTCGACGAGCGAGTGGGAGGTGCACGCTGATGCGTCGACTTCCGACCATCGTCTCATTACCTTCGCAATCGGCAAGGCCGAACCCCCCGACGGCGTCCAGCGTCTTTCCTCCGCTCTTTAACACCAGGGGCGCTGACTGGGAGAGCTTCAGTCGTAGACTCGGAGCGCTCCTGGAACATGCGCCTCTAAACTCCCAAACCGACGACCCACACGCCGAAGCGGCGACTGTTCAGGAATACCTGACAGATACCGCCGAAAGCTGCCTGGGCCGTCGGCGTCCCGTCGCCCCCAAGATTCCCCATCGCCATGGTGGTCTCCCGCTCTCACCGAGCTGCAGAAAGATTTCAGGAGGGCGCGTCACGCCCTCCAAAAAGCGCGGTGCACTCGCGGGCCGGATGACGATCTGATTGCCGTCCGTACTGCGGAGCTCCGAGGGAAGCGTAAAGCCTACCTCAACGGTATAAAAACCGCCAAAACACAGAGTTGGCGTTCCTTCGTCTCGCTACAGGCGGACGGAGGAATGTGGGTACCTGCGTACTACATGGTGCGCAGGAACAGGACGGGCTGTCGGGTCCTCTCAACGCTGAGAACCCCAGCCGGGAGCCCTGCGCCCGTCTCCGCATCACAGATAGCGGAAACGTACGTGGACGCCCTCACGATGAGTGACGATACGTCCACGGACACTATCGAGCACAGGCAAATCAGGTTGGAGGTTCTCACCGGCCCGCGGACCGGCGTCCGCTGCTCTCTCCAGAGAGGAGAGAGGTGGAGGCCGCCTTCGGCAGACTAAAATTCGGTAAGGCCCCTGGTCCCGACCGCCTCGACAATGAAACGTTGAGGCGGTCGTGGTCGGCGGCCGGACCGGAACTCCTCACTCTTTTCCAAAGATGCGTCGAAAGAGGCATCTTTCCCACCTGCTGGAAGAACGGTCTCCCGACCGTCATTCCAAAGCAGGGCTCCGATAAACCCCCGGACGACCCGAAGGCTTATAGACCCATCACCCTCCTCCCCGGCCTCGGCAAGGTGTTGGAGAGGCTGATGGCAAATAGGCTGCTACTACACCTCAAAAACAACCGCCCTCTGCACCCGAATCAATTCGGTTTTATAGCAGGTAAGTCCACGGAGGACCTTCTGTCCGCTATCCTTACCAAAGTCGAGGATAGCAAATATAAATACGTAGCAGCCATTATGCTAGATATATCAGGCGCCTTTGACAGCGCCTGGTGGCCGGGTGTCCTGAACGAGCTGAAGCTCCGAGGGATACCCGACAATCTCTATCAGCTCTTTCAGAGTTACTTTTCCGACCGAACGATTAGCGTGGACATCGGTCAGCGGGTGATAACACGCCCGATGACGATGGGTTGCCCGCAAGGCTCGATTCTTGGCCCCTCCTGTGGAACGTCTTGTTCGATGATATTTTCACAATCGACGTCCCGGAGGGGTGCCAACTTTATGCATACGCCGATGACGCGACACTGGTCGTTCAGGCCAACACCAGGAAGGCCCTCGAGCAGAAGGCCTCCCAATCCCTAATCTCGTTACTAAACTGGAGCGAGCGGAAGAGACTGAAGTTCGCCGCCAACAAAACCCTCGTTACCTACCTCAAAGGGGCAACGCTACCATGCGGAAACCCTCTATCCTTTTCGACGGAGTCAAACTGCGTGTCGAATTAAAAGACCCGGTTCGACTCCTCGGCCTCCACCTCGACGGACAGGGCAGCTTTGCCCGCCACGCGAGGATTGCGGCCGACGCGGCGACCCGCGGTTTTGGCTTCATCTCTCGTCTGGCGGGTTCTGACTGGGGCCTCGGATGGCGAGCCCGTAAACTCGCCTACGAGGCGATATTCATCAGCAAGGTGGCCAACGCAGCAGGCTGCTGGGCTCACCGCTGTCACCTCTTCAGGTTGAGATCCCCACTGACCACCGGTCAGAGGAGAGCTCTAATCAACCTGACCAAGGCATACAGAAGTGTGTCTACAAACGCGCTTCAAATAATCGCCGGTACCCTCCCGCTAGACCTAAAATTCCCGTTGTCGCGGCGAGATTCTATCATAAGAACTCTCGCCCGCTACAACTCCTCGACGTCACGTGCGATCCCACGGGATACACGTTGGCAAAATTCAAGACTGCAGTCAACGGGGCCGCCATCGCCGCCTGGGGGGTGAGGTGGCTGGCCTCTGAGACGGGTCACCACACCCGCCTTTTTTTCCCGACAGTCGAGAAGCGATTGTCGGCCAGCTGGTTTGAGCCCGATCATTGGGTATCTCAACTAGTGACCGGGCACGGGGCATTCAATGCGAAGCTTTTCAGCCTCAAATTGCAGCCTTCCGAAGCCTGTCAGTGCGGGCACCCCCTGCAAAGTGCAGACCACATGCTGTGGGTGTGCCCGCTCCTGAGCGAGTCTAGGAGGGTCTTGCACGAGAAGCTTGAAGCGGGCGCGAGGTAGCTCAACCACGAGGACCTCGTGTCCTCCCCGCGGGCCTCCAGGGCCTTCCGTCGCTTCGCGACTTCCTTCGGAGACTTAGTCTCCAACCTCCCGGCGCCGAACTCCGCCGAAAACCGCCCGCTCCGGGCTCAGCCCATTACGTAGCGAGGCGAGGATTCCCCCGTCCCGCCTCTTCCATAATTCTAGCTTTAAGCGTGGTGTTGTAAGTGCACAACAATAACATAAACAATAAGAGTAGGTCGTCGGCTATAGCGGTCGACGTCAGGACTACTAACACCACTGTACGCTAGCTTAAGACTAATTTAAAAATAAATCTTAACCTAGCAATAAGTAGTTAGACTAAACTAACCTAGTTATAGCCGTAAATATAGTTCACTAAACACCCGCGACCGGCAGGCTTCCGTCCTCGCAGATCGGCCCGCTCGTTCTCCGAGGATGGAATCCTCCCGGGCAGTCTATTAAAATCACTCTTTTGCAATGAGGCTGGGGAAGTATTTGCAAAGCCCCCCCCCCCCCCTCTACATATTAAATACCGTGACGAGCGAGCACCCCTCCGCATAGAGGAGAGCTCGCGCGTGGCGCAGCTTAAAGTACAGTTTTAAACTCATGAGTCCCTTCGGCAGAGCGTAGTCCCTTAGGCGTCGCTATATACGAAGGTGGGAAAGAGGTGGAGACGCAAAACTCCAATGGGTCAAAGACTGTTGTCCGTCATGTCAGCCCGTCTGACAGTATGTTAGTTAGCGCACACGTTAAACCGATCGGGTGTGTTTTTATTATTTTTTCTCTAATGAACGATTTGAATTTAAAACTCCAAGGGAAACGAAAACTAATTCATGAAACGTTTTCAGAAGTGAAAGCATTTGAAATGAAACTCTAAAAACTAAAAACTAAAATGATAGAAAAAAAGCTTCATAATTTGCCATTTTGCAAGTTATTTTTTGAAAAAGATAAAAACACTGTAGAATTAATAAATTAATTTCATATGTGGCCCCCTAACAAATCCGAATATTTTAATGTAGCCCCCGTGTAAATTATGTTGCCGACCCCTGTACTAGAGTATTGCCGGTTGATCGTCAACGGGCAATATACTATATATTGGGATAACAATTGCGGTGAGTTTGACTTATGAGCTTTAAAAATTAAATATAAATAATAATAAAATTTTCAATGAAAACAAAATAAGTGTATCAAATGTTCCTGACGGACAGAGAGACTTGTATGTATATGTATGTACATACGTATGTAGATACATATCGTTTTTAAGCCATTTGTAACTTGACAAAAAATATTCTAGACAAATACTGTAATCCTCTAAAACAGAACCGGCGACTCCAGAGCCGCATGCGGCTCTTTGTATGAAAACCTGCGACTCTCGCTGTCATCAATCGTTTTGCGCAATGCACAAAACGTTTACACAAAATCAAAAATAAATCCTATTTCCATAACTTGATGACAATAAAAAGCTTTAAGTTCGTTTTTCAGACAAGACTTTATAATACTTTTTAATAATAAACTGCCGAACGTTAAGAAATATCACGAAGATAACTTATTTTTTACAGCATTCATGAGTAACGTTTAATTTCATTTTGAATATATAATTAAATACGGCTCCCAAACTTACCAATTTTACGAGGTTTTCCTTAGTTTGGCTCTTAGCTAGAAAAAGTTTCCCGACCACTGCTCTAAACGTACATATGCTATCACTATGTAGAAATGATAATTAAACTTGTAGTTTTTTTTAAATAATTTTATGTTATTACAATACATTTTATTTTGATTTTTTGCACATTACTATTACAAAATGCCTTAACGTAACCCTCATTTTTTTATGAAAAACATTGATAGTTAAATATTTACTAATCATACAATTGCGAAATTTTTAACAGAGCTTGAAAGTCCGTTTTCAATCAAATATTACTGATAATTTTGATTAATATTAAAATAAATCCAATGCCTACAGTTTTTTTTCACTTCCTGAACAATTTGATATTTGAGGGTTACAGCAATTGGCCTCTACAGTGACGATATATTATTCATAAGGGACTGTTTATTAAACAGAACGATTATTCATCCGTGGCTTTCAACATTTATCCATCAATCAATCAGGAATACAGTCACGTGACGTTCTGTGGTTCTCAATATATATCATTTTATTACTATTTATGATTCACAATATACACTGTCGTCATTCTGGCGCACAATGTTCTTAACCCTTTCTTATAATAATCTTGCGATTTATTTACACTCTCTTCGGCGAAAACGCGATTTATCATCGAATAGAAAGCGAAAGCTAGAAAAAAAAAAAAAAAAAACACTCCTCTGGCAATTTGCCGCTGCGGTGATTTTTATCTTTGGACATGTTCTCAAATAAGCCGGTTCCCAAATAAGGGGAACGCGATAAAAGTCCGCACAAAGAGAGCCACGCGACGAAAGGGTCGTCTTATTTGCGACATCTTTTATGTGGGTGGGGGTCTTTTGGACCCTTTGCGCGTGTATAAAACCGTTTTGACCCTCATCGACCGGTTATTAATAATGGACGAACCCTTTAAACTTACAAAAAAAAAAAAAAACGACACGACATCGTAACGCGGCCACCTACTTATAGGTCACATACATAATATATATAGGTAACCCTTGTGTGCGAAGCAATCTTGACAGATTTGTACGTCTGTGACGTCATTTATGATCAATTCACTGGTTCGCCAACTCCGACTTAAAATTAATATGATTGTACATTAAATTAATATGATGAATGGGAAACATTTGTTGATTTGTCTACGTGTATTTTGATCAAGGCGAAATTGGTTCTCAAGGTATTAGTTTGAATCAGATAAA
This sequence comes from Parapsyche elsis, assembly GCA_022651745.1. Classification (NCBI taxonomy): domain Eukaryota; kingdom Metazoa; phylum Arthropoda; class Insecta; order Trichoptera; family Hydropsychidae; genus Parapsyche; species Parapsyche elsis. The sequence goes on from JAGVSN010000090.1 coordinate 60,909, forward strand.
TTTTTTTTTTAAATGTTATACTTTTTACAAGACATATCACAAGTATAATCTACACATGCACATACATAATATATGTACCTACATATATATAGTTATAAATCTTAACTTGCAATGATATTAGATATTTATACGGGGAAATTTGCCGCACATAGTGTAAAAAAAAGGTACATATTATTATTGTATTTACAAAATGTGTTTTTATTTTGATCTGTAGTTGTGAGAGCAAAAGAAAGTCGGAAACCGACATAAATATTCACCATCCTGTAAATATTAAATCAAATGCATATTTTTTCTATAACAAAAATGTATATATTTTTTTTTTATGGTAAACTTAACTTTCAATAGATTAATTGAACCGTCACAATATTCGAAATTAAATTTTGCGAATATTTCCTATCAATATGTAATGTAATTGCTAAATTCAAGAATCCAGTGCACGCAGAGAAGCATGGAAAGATGTATGCTTGGTATGACAAGAAGAAATCGTAAGAGTATGACCAAAGTGGCAGATATAAAAGAACGTGTGAAAAAGTTGAAGTGGACACATAGCGAGAAGAATGTGTGGATGCAGATTGCTCAAGGCTTTGAGAGGCCTTCATCCAGCAGTGGATGGTGAATGGCTGAAAATGATGATGTAATGTATGTATGTATTATATGATACATGTATCTATTTAGATTTAACCATTTATCGCAATGAAAATTCAATCGTTTGAAGAAAGGAATAAGTGCGCTAACTTTAAACCAAAATTACTGATTAATAATATACCAATTGCATATCATTGAAAATTAAACATTCCTAATATTTATTCTAGAGCACAGGTTCCCAACCTTTTTCGAGGGGCGACCCCTTATTATAAAAGCTGAGTGACCCGCGACCCAGATTTTTTTTAAAAAGGCAAAAAATATTATTCAAACATCAAGACACCGATTGAAAATGAAAATTGCATTCATCATCATTTTCCGCCGTTCGCCATCCACTGCTGGACGAAGGCCTCACCAATCCTCATCCATTCCTGTCTGTCTCAGGCAATCTGCATCCACTTGACTGCACACATTCTTCTCAATTAATCAGCCCATCTTCCACTCGGTCTACCTTGCTTCCTTTCACATCCTCTCGGATACCATTCCAGTATTTCTCGCGTCCATCTGCCATCCATTCTTCTCGCTGTGTGTCCACTTCAACTTTTTCACACATTCTGCTATATCTGCCACTTTGGTCATACTTCTTTCCCATGTATTCCTTTTACAATCGCTTTTTGTTATACCAAGCATACATCTTTCCACGCTTCTCTGTGTGCACCGGATCTTACGTAGCATTCTTGAATTTAGCATCCACGTTTGACATCCATACGTCATGACTGATAGAAAATTTCATTATAGTTAAGGTGACCATATTTTTTTGGAGAAAATAAAGAATTGTTTCATAATTTAAATAAGCTGGTTGCCTTATTTGTTTCACTAAAACTAAAGAGCTTTATAACATTTATTATAAAATATTAGCATGCAAGTATATAGGATTTTTTAAACAATCATATTTATTACACATTATTGATATTAAAACGACATTAATTTTGATACTTTTCACAAGAATGAACTTTTTTTAATAACTCAGGTTTGTGTTTTAAAAATTCATAAAATTGTATACAAGTTGCATTTGGTATAAATGCATGCTTCCAATGTGTCTATTTATAATTGGGTTTTTTCACTGGTCCACTAATGAAAATATTCGTTCAATAGGGGCATTAGATCCAGGGAGACATAAGGAAAATTCAACGATTTTTAAAATGTTTTTGAAAGGAACGTGTTTATCAGTGAAATATTTAAAAATTTCAACCCATCTTTGTGGGCAGGGCTTATCATTTTGTCGCCATTCTTCGATCTTTTCATCGGTGACATAACTTTTAATAAACGAAACTTCATCGAATAATTCGCCGTCAAGTATATTTAAGGCCCAGTGACTGGAAATAAACAACATCATTTGTAGTGCTGCGCTGCTAATATAATACGGTTATTTATCGTTGGCACTCTACCTGATTCCAAAAACACGGAGTTGTGATTTACACATTGAACTACGGTGAAACGGTGATAGTCAGCTTCACAAAATAAAGGACAAAGGGGCAATTTTAGAAAATTAATAAATCTAAATGACAGAGCGGTGAAATAAAGGACGTATGGTCACCGTAATTATAGTCAATATTTTTGTTTTAGTTTACTGTTTCATCTGGCGACCCCACAGAAGAACCTTCGCGATCCATAGGTTGGAAACCCGTGTTCTAGAGGTTCAAATCAATAAAAATTAACTAAAAAAAAAAAAAAAGTCAACAATTTACTTTGTGCACTTATTTCCTTCTTTCAACTAGCGCGGTTCAATTGAACGTGTGTTAAACTATACATTATTTTTTTTTAGACTGGATAGAACGACACGGATTGGGAAAGGGGGGAGAGGGGGGGGGGGTGAATAGGGGGAGTTAGTTAGTTAGCCGACAACGATAATGAGGATTTATATCTTTTGGCAGAACGAACCCGGGCGCTGCTCGAAGGGTTTATTCTCCGGGGCCGGATTCGCTTTCGTCGCGCGTGTCGCGAGATTAATTGAAATTATGGGACGAAAAAAATTATCCACCATTCCACTAGTCTCCACCGAGGACCCGCAGAGGGAGTTGGATGGGGTTTGGGGTGGTTCAGTGGGTGCATTTCGAAAAAAGATGAGGAAGCTGTGATACCGGACCGGAAGGGTGAAACATACGGACCGCGTTCTGCATCCGGTCTGCGACCGCTTACCCTGGTTTATTGCCCTGCGACTTCCGGTGACCCATTGTGACCCAAAAAAAAAAAAAGGACCCCAGAGGTACGTGGGGTCCCTATCGTTACTGCGCAGTGGTACTACGCCGTTATACGACCGTTATTAACGCGAATTCATCACGGCCGCTACGACACTCCCATGTATAGAGAGAGCGTAAACAAAATTGATTCCATAGCATAAGACATAGACATTTTACACTCGATAAATATGGTAAACGAAGAATTAAACTAGGATGGAGTGCTTTTGGAAGAATGAACATTGTTTTTAAATCCAACATAAAAGAAGGCGTACGACCAATGCGTAATGGCAGTTATGACTTATGACGTATGAATGTGAAACGTGGATGCTAAATTCAAGAATGATACGCAAAATCCAGCGCACACAAAGAAGCATGGGAATATGTATGCTCGGTATAATGAGAAGAGATCGTAAGAGGAATACATTGGTAAGAAGCATGGCCAAGGTGGCAGATATAGCGGAACGTGTGAAAAAGTTGAACTGGACAAAGAATGGATGGCAGATGGATGCGAGAAATACTCGAATGGTATCCGAGAGGATGTGAAAGAAAGAAAAGTAGACCGAGTGGACGATGGGCTGATGAATTGAGATGAATGTGTGAAGTCAATTGGATGCAGATTGCTCAAGACAGACGGGGATGGAAGAGGATTAGAAAGTGTCTCATCCAGCAGTGGATGGTTTGGGTTAGGTTAGGTTGGCTTAAATAAATGTTTGTTTAACGCTTTTTTTGTACCAGGGATTGAGTTTTCAATTTTCGCATATTTTTGTCTATATTTTTAAAAAAAAGTGTACTTTACGTGAGGTTTGGATCCGTTCAGGAAGAGGATTGGAAAGGCCTTCATCCAGCAGTGGATGGTGAACGGCTGAAAATGATGATGAAATATAGTATTACGAAGTTTGCTTTTCATATGTTGGTTATTATAGCGTTAGTCTCTTGGGCGAAGGGCTGGGTATTCTCGACCTTAAATATCGTCATTGGCAAGATGTTTCAGCAGATCAGCCGTGTCCTGCTTAATTTCACCAATTTCGTTTCACTAAAGTCGGTTCCATAAATTTGGCACCAGTTAAAAAATTCTGTCCTACCTACCAAATCATAGTCTGTTCTTTTTCTCCTTTATTCCCCCCAGAAGGCAATGGTTTCACCACTGGAGAGTATCTTTCTCTAGTTGCTTCACTACGACAGATAATTATACATATAAGCGTTTGTCAAATAGTGAAGTGCCGACGTCTAATATCAAGTACAAATAAATAATCAAACAAGAAGTGAAATTTATTGTATGGTATTTTAAAATGAACTTAACGAATGTGTTTGATGAATATTTATTTTTATGACATCGTGTTGTTTTAACATTTTAAAATTAAATTAAATGAATTTACATTATAATTGAACAATAGTTGTCCCTTTTTTTTTAATTGTATAGGTATAGTATAGTAAGCCATGGCCTTTTTATAATATTACATTTTCGTTAAAATCACCGTTTTTCCTATTTAATGGATTTAAATCTTAAGTGTAGCACGAAAAAATGCTGTGAATATAATGGATATTATACGGGACAAAAGTCGTACCGGATTTTCAGCACATTTTGCGAGATTTATTTATCGAAGTACTTTCGTGCGTACTTTGCGAGACGAATGTTTCATTTTTATTTTATTATTTTATACATACATACATATATGTATATGTATGTAGGTACATATACAACATTATTTTTTTTATTATATTATATACATTTCAATTTTCAGTCTCGAGTCACTGCTACAAGAGTTTTCACTCGAAAATGAGAAAATTTATTTACTTACATTTTTTTTCTTATGCATGCAAGCACGTATTACAAGATATAATAAGAATGTATGTATGTATGTACAAAAAATAAAAATATATAAGTACGACTGCGAAGACTTTCCTCTAATACAATTTTCATACATAGCGAACAGCAGCAAAAATATAATGTAATAATAATAATAAAACGTCCACTGAGAGTGAGAGAGAGAGAGATTGAGAGAGAGAAAATAAAAAAAAGAGATTTTAAGAACGTTAGTACGAGCGTATTCGGCTTTTTGCTTTCCGAATTATAAAAGAGTCGATTCGAATTTAAAACACACAAATGAAAATAAATATATAATCTATGCGTATATAAAAAAAGCACGAGCCGTCGCTGCCGCTGCGGCATTTTCAAATCTCGTGAGAATTCAATTTAATGTCTCGTTTGGTATTCTTTGTGCGAAATGCCTAAACCCATTAGATATAAAATATGATGTTTTGAAGGTATGTTGGGAATATGAAAATAGATTTTTTTTTTTTTTTTTTTGTTCGTTTTGTTATTAGCGTACTGTGGCACTGACATTTGGTTGTTGACCCATGATTTGTGTGCGTGCTTTTCGTCTCGGCTTTCGTCTTGAAAGTACACTTTTACGCTTCATATCTGTGTATGTACGTTTGAAATTGGTTTACTATACATACATGTATTCTAGTTGTATTGTTCAATTAAATTTAATTAAAATTAAAGTCGAAGTGAGGTCCGGTAAAGTTTTGAAAAGCGTTTAATCATCCATTGTGTTATATAAATGTTTTTGATGTTATATATGTACATAGGTACTATTTATTATATACCCGCTGAAAAACAAGCTTATATAAATGAACAACACCGTTATTTTACATAAATGTTTATTAAAATATTATTCTAGTCGTTTTAAGTTGATGTAATTTTAATTCTTTAAAAATAGCTTTGATTACGGTGATTCTCAATTTTAAATAATATAAAACTGTTTATGTCAATGCCCACACATTGTCCACAGTCAACGTTGACCTACATTTATCTTGTGAAGATTATTTATAAATGATCACATAAAAGGACAATTCCAAGTTGTCTTATTAGTTACTTAAATTATTAATTAATTACTAGTGTCCCGTATATTTTATTTTATTTTTTTATTTTATTTTTTTTAGCTATTGGTATGGTATAAGCTAGTATATGTAGCTTATACCATACACCAGAGTGTAACTATTCCCTACACCTGAGTGTCTTCGTCTATATACACCCGTGTGTGTCTCTACTACATATAATATATTGACTTCATCTACATACACCTGCGAGTGCACTTGTACATCTATTGAATAAACGAGTATTTATGTAGACAAGATAAACGTCCATCATGTATTTGGGTGGATATCCCCAGAAAGATATCCTGGTGGCAGCTATGTATGTAGTTCACCACTATCCAATTTGTCTAAATAAAGTAAAGTCAGGGAAATATCATCTACCGATTCGTAACAATACAATAACCATCGCCATTAGATCACATTTGATATAAAGTAATTTTGTGGACACTTTGTACGTATAGAGCTAGAGCAAAATATCTCAGAAAGTGTCCGTTTGCCACAGGGAAATCTTATACATACAGTGGAACCCCGTTGCATCGTTCTCGCTTGTATTGTTTTTTCGCATATATCGCTATTTTTTCATAGTCCCGGCCAAACACCAATAAGAACAGTGTTAAATAAAATCTCGTTTGCATCGTTATCCTGTACCAATCGTCTAAATATTACGTACTTAATATACTTTATCGTATAAGTCGTTTTTCTGCATACATCGTTTTTTTTTTTTTTACGGTCCCATGAAAAACGATGCAATTATAACAGATATAACGGAACGTGTCTAAAAGTTGAAGTGGACCCATAGCGAGAAGAATTGATGGCGGATGGACACGAGAAATACTGGAATGGTATCCGCGAGGATGTGAAAGAAAGCGAGGTAGACCGAGTGGACGATGGGCTGATGAATTGAGCCAACTGGATGCAGATTGCTCAAGACAGACGGGAATACAGGATTGGAGAGGCCTTTATCCAGCAGTGGCTAATGAACGACTGAAAACGATGATGATGATGATACGATCAAATCTCTACTTAAAATCTAAATTTAATTTTCGATGGATGAAAATACTCGTAGACTCGTCAACGACAGCGAGATTATTTTATATACATATAATAAACAATTTCATTCGAGACATCAAAGGTGACTTTCTACTTTTATTTGCAGTCGATTTTTATCCCGTTTTTTTTCTGCAGCGACTCGTAAAGCGTCACGTCATAAAAAACCAGAGAAGAACAAGAACGGGGCCAGATAAATATCACTATCAAGCTATGATAGACCATAAAAATGAAAAGGAGCATGGGGGGGGGGGGGTGAGGGCGCATTAGGCTCTATCGTGTGTTTTTTTTTTCTTAAACGGCAATCAAAATACAATGTTGTTTGGCGTACGCCACTGCCTCAAAGCCAAAGTGGGGAATCCTTTGAGTTAATATCGAGAAAATTCCACCGCGTTACATTATACCGCACCACACCCTTACTTAGTTTATATACTTTATATTTTGCAATAAAAATTCAATGAAGGATCGGTTTAAATACTTTGCGAGCGTACTTTTTTTTATATTTTATTTTATTCGTTCGCTTTGGGAGCGTGAGCGGGGGCGCATTATACTCCCTGCGCGGAGTTCATATTAACACTTAAAGTTCTCGCTAAACTTTCCGAGACTTTGTAACGAAATTTTAGTTTCTTTCCCATTGCCGGCAGTGAAATAAAATAATAAATATGACACACTAGGTGTGGGCAGAGAGGCAGGGGGGAAAGAGTGAGGTTTAAGCATGATAAATCGAGTGACTCTTTGTCGTTTTTACGTTTTGTTAGATGACACGAAACTAGTTTTTCCCTTAAATTTGATTTATACTCCATGTTATTTATTATATGAAACTGAAAACAGCGTGCAGCGTCGAAAAAGGAACGCTAGAAACTTTTCTCATTCCTTTTAAATCATCGCCACTTATATTGAGGTGTGTGTACATACATACATATCTATGCCGTAGTGGATAACGAGAAACGAATTCGTTCATTTGGTGGAAAATCGATTTCTATATTGGCTTACATACATAGATACGCTATAAGTTTGTCTATAATGGTATATATGTATATGGGTATAATGGAATTGTGGCAAAAATGAAAATGTACGCAAAGATAAGTAATTCGGATAAGATACGTTCAAGTGTAATATGATCTGATGATTTTTTCGTATGTAATATACGGAAATCCAATTTATATTTTGTATATGACGGTTTATGATACTATTCGATATTTCTAATTATTTTTTTCATGTAAATGTTCGGACATGTATACTGTATCGATATTTTTGAATCATTGAAAAAATAGTTTTTTTTTATGTAAGACAAATATTGCGCAATAAACTTTATATATTTGTTTTTTAGATTCAGATTTTTATTACGTGCCATATTTTCACTAGGAAATTTTAATCAAAAGAAAATATTTTTGCATGATCGCGCTTCGATATACATATGTACGTACGATACATCAACCGAAAAAACTTTTCCATATTTTCAATTTGTGCTATTAAATTCAACGTATCCTAGTAATTATAATGCATTTGTTTTTTATGATTTTTATTCAATATTGAATCCGCAATGATATTATTACAGGTTGAACGTAAAATTTTCAAAAATAAAATGCTCATACAATTAAAACGAAGTAAAAGTGAATTTAACGCGTTGTACTTTGACGGTTGTACCACACTATTAGTTATTTGTTTTCATTGAATTCTTTCGAGTAATGTGTCTCGAGTGTTTTGATACTATACATTGTAAGAGTAAGAAATAAAAATTAAGTTAAGGGGAGAGTTCGTTAAATTTAATTCGCAGCAGATAGTGTACAAAGAAAAGTACGATGAGAATGGGATATACACTAGGTATACTTACTTATATGTATGTATGTACTATTTTTTTTTTTATTTAAAGACTGGAACATTTCAATGAATGGGGGATGAAACATTTATTTCGAGCATTAGGCGAGCAATAAAAATGTTCACGACGGTCGTTAAAAAGTCCCTTGGAAAAATCATTAGCCAAAGTTTTTGATCAAGCCTGATTTTTCGAAGCTCTCCAACTTTTAAGACGCATATAAAATTCGACGAACTGAAACACAACCGACTATTTTATTGCACGCTAGTGTTGCATTGGAAACAATGTACATACATATGTAGGTACAATAATCGTATAAACCAAAAGGAAATTTTCACAAATACTTGCTGGCATCTCATTTTTCATGATTACTGATAGTTTAATATTGATTATGTACGCTTTAATTGCCTTAAAAACAACCTTTCACGATAGTCTTTCAACAATTATTTTGGAGCGTTTGTGTTTATGATTGCAATAAGTGTGGATTTTTTTTTTTCGTATCTGATTGTCTTCAAACGTTTCACTACACCAGGGGCTCTTAACCCTTTTCTAATAAGTACACACACAGACATGATGTCCACCGTTGCGACACACTTACAGAAGGTTCTTAAAATTAAAAAAATAAACAACGAAGATATGTTTGAGTTTATTGATAAAAATTTCGAGCTTAGAAAAATATTATAACACTGAGTAACAATCATTTTTATAGCAATCGTTTTTTTGACATAATTCTCCTTCCACGTTCTTGTACATATAATATCTGTCACTGATGGGAAACCTGAGTCTGATGAAGTTCACATAATTTATCATAGCGAGGGCGAATGGTAGACAAATTCACGCGCATCGCAATATAAGTCTCAACCGATATTTTGAGTTGATTGCCGTTAAACTTTAAAGGATGAAAAGATTGATTCAAACAAGCATTATGTGAAAAACGAAAGTAAAATGTTTTACGCCTTATTTGTAATTGCACGATAATTATTTTCGAGAGAAATCTAGAATCTATCTATTGGAATGTCTTGTAATTTTGACTTGAGCAAGAAGAAATCCCGATTAATTCTTCTTTTTATGCATAAGTTAAGTCTCACGCCGTATTTAAATATTATATTCCCAATAGTTGAAATAGATCCAAACCATCATGAAGACACTGCAAGTGCTCAATTATACTTTTTTTCAAATTCATCTTTTGATTTATATTCAACTCAGTTGAGAGCTTCACTGTGAGTGGAAATATTGACAAATCGTCTTTTTGTATAGATTACATCCACAAGACAATTTTTTTGATAAACTATTCAATTTTTCACTGCCTGACATGTAATATTGTTAATTTTCGGGTTTGCATGCCTAGAGGTTAAAAAATTAAGCTTATTAAAGATATCAGACCAACTGATACTATAGGCCAGCGGTTCTCAACTGGTGTGTCGCGACACACTTGTGTGTCGCGAACTATTTAACATTAATATGTGATAAACTAGTGTAAGCCCGTTGAATATCAACGGAGCGTAGTATCTCATCACCCATACTGAAAAATAATATAAAATTTTTATATCTTTCATTTGTAGTACTTTTCAGCTTTCAGATCTGTCTAAGTAGTCATCCAGTTCAAATCAAAAGTCAAAAGTATGTATTTTCACTTGAGATTTTTTCCCACTGTTAATTCTATTTTATATTGAGTATTTTCTATTGAAACACGTTTATTGGGATAGTGTTCTGGCCCTTTTTTTTTTTTTTTTTTTTTTTTCGTTAAAATTGGAAGTGTGCTAAATTTTAAATCGGTAAAATTGCGAGCTCTAAACTCGTCCAAGTAAGAGAAGAGTTGCTATGTGTACATACATATACCTATATATGTACCTCTTAAGCGTCAAATGCGTGTGTGTATCGTGTGTGTGTGTGTCATTGAATACAACGAATAGAACAGTGCATGGTTTGAAACTTTCTTCAATTTGCTTTTAAATAATTTTGTAATGAAGTAATTAGAAGGCTTTGAATCTAATTATATATTTATTAAATACTAGCTGACCCGGCATGCGTTGCAATGCCCGATCCCGTTCCCGTTCCCGTTCCTAGTACGTTTTCTGACGCGTGAGCAGGCTCGTTTCCGATCCCGTTCCCGTTCCCGTTCCAGATCCCGTTGCCGTTACCGATCCCGTTCCCGTTTTTTCCAGATTTTTTTTCACAGCAACCATCCCCGGCATGATCACAATAAGTCCTGAAAGTTTCATCGCGATCGGTTGAGCGGCTTAGGAGCCTATAAGAGACAAACAAACAAACAAACAAACAGACAGACATTGATTTTTATATATGTACATACATACTAGCTGAATTGCCCGGCGTTGCTCGTGCGGGTGACATTTATTCTCCAGCACAAACAAAATTTGAATGAAAAATTGAAACAAATGAAAACATTTCCTATTCTCCAGTACAACATTTTTTTCAGATTAAAAAAAATTTGTATGGGTATTTGACCGCGGACTCCGACCCCTTCCAAAACCCACATACGGTCCGACTTGGGGTATCATGAGATAGCATACCAAGTTTGGCGGTTCTAAGTTGAAAACTGTAGATTTGCATAGCGGACAAACAAACAAACATTGAATTTTATATAGTAGATATAGATGAATATTTATAGCGCAAAAATAAGTATCAGTACATATTATGTTTTGAAATTTTTATCAATAAAATTTGACATACATATCTTTGTTGTGTTTGTTTTTTTTTTTTTTTTATTGTAAGAAGCTTATGTAAGTGTGTCGCAATGGTGGACGTCATGTTTGTGTGTGTCGCTATTGGAAAAAGGTTGAGATCCCCCGCTATAGGCCAATGTCAACATTGGGCCGGAAAAGCCATCCTACCATTGCAGACAGTAGCGAATCGAAATATTGGCACACTTTCTTCGACAGTGATAATAATAATAATCGGTCAAAAGCGAACGTTTTATTGCGCGCATAAAACGCACTGCTCACGCGCTACCACTACTGGATAAGGGGTGTTGAGTTTTATTGGAAAATATTATTGTGGTGCTGACATATGACCGTAGTGCCATGGCCAGCAGCCTCTTGGCTTGCCTGGGCCTTTGTCCTCAAACACCCCCCATCCCATGGGGTGGTTAAGGTCAAGGAGGAGGATGTAAGAGAATGGGGGAGAAAAATACGTACGCGAAGATAAGCCTCTTACGTACGGTCGAAGGCTCTAAGCCACCGGGGGTAGACAACAGATTCTTTCCAAACTACATAATCCTCACTCCCCCCCTTCCTTTCCTTTCTCCCTAAGGGTAGTCGTTCTCCATTTTACCTCCATCCCGCTCTCCTCTCATCGTCGTCCGCTGCAGATCTCCAATGAAAAACTTTTATTAACAACCCCTCCCCCCCGCCCCCCCGTCTACGATTTTATCGCCTCGGCCTGGGATCGACAAAGTTTTATGTGTATTCCTCTAATAAATTTCAACCATCATCGAGTCGTCCAATGGCTGATTTATTACAAAAGAGAGTGAGAGAGAGAAAAAAAAACATATAAAGAAAAAAAGTAGAAATTTTTTTTTAGTGTGCCACCTTTGAACACTTGAGGATTTTTCATTTTATCGTGTACTATCTGAGCTGAGCGGTTATCAAACTTCTTAAAGAACTAGTGTAAGCCCGTTGAATATCAACGCCCGCTGAATTTTAAATATCGTAAAGCTCCTTTTTTAATAGAGATCCCCACTAATTGATCGAAAAAAAAAAAAAAAAAAAAAATAGTTTTTATCGCGCCGTCCATGTATTATAGCAATCCCCACTAATTGAACGCTATCGATACCCACCAAAAAAAAAAAAATTTTTTTTTTACTTTACTATTTATATAATAATTATACATAATTTTGTAAGTGATTTTGTAAAAATCAAAGTTTCTATAGTGTCATCTCTGTATTATTAGCAGAATCACGATCCTTTTTGTAGGTAAATCCGAGTCACGATATGTTTTAAAAAAAAAAGGACCCAACCAATAACTGGTTTTAGCAGATTGGTCTAACGACGTTCTTCCCGAGCCTGAGGTCGTGGGTTTCGATCCCCACTCGTTCCGGTGGTTTTTTAAAATTATTTTTCCTCAGCGAGCGTTATCAGCAGACAGACAGACAGATTTCGGCTATTATATATATATATATGCAATTTCTTGCGTGTGGCGGTCCCTTTAAAAATTGTTCGATGGCTCGCGGACCCTTTTATTAAAAATAAAAAAATCAATATTATTTCATGAAAAGGGTGCCACACATCCACTGCATGCAGGCTGCTGTGAATAAAACATTTATTTATTCAGAAAATATCTGAACCAGTTCTTCTGTTTGGCTTTGTTTTGGCCAGTGCAACTCTCATGAAGTCGTGACTAATCTGTTATCTGAGATTTTGTAAAAAGCCGTCTCACACTCATAGGTGGTTGTGAATGGAATCAGCACTTTTAGAGCGATATTTGCAAAACATCGGGATAGGACTGTGCCATTTCAATCCAAAAATCACTACAACACAACGAAAAACATGTTTTGCACCGCCATCATTTATTAAATCAATAAACTGTTCTTGAATTGAATTGTCCTCCGAAGACAGATCACTAATGGAGAGTGCAAACGGGTTATTGATAAACCGATGGTATTTTTCAAATTCGGGTAGGTCAGGAAAATAGTGAGAAATTTCTTCGCTAAGAATTGATACATGCTGTTTCATCACCTCGAGGATATTGTCATCGACGTTAAGCTCATTTTCATCAACATATGTATTCAGCTGTGGAAATGGGGCAAAGTTCTCCTTCTCTAACTTTACATGCCATAGTTCGAGCTTCATTTTGAAAGGTGTCAATTTTTCGTGACAATGGAGCACTGTGATATATTTTCCTAGCAGCACCAGGTTGATAGAAATATAGAAGGAGAAACGGGCCGCACATAACACACCATATAATACTGTTGGGATAATATATCCTAAGAAATGTTACATGCTATAATTATAAAAATATAAATAGTATAAATGTGCGTTCATTTCTCACGGTCCCACCGAAACCACTTTGCGAACCCCAATTTGAGAACCGCTGATCTAGCTGCTGGTACCCGTGGTACTTGTGATACTTTTCATCCGCATGTGTGACTTTTCTGAATTGGCTTCCATTAGTATGTAGAAGTAATCGAAAAAAAATCTTTATAACATTACATTGTACATAATAATATGTACATGTGCATATGTAATTATGTACATACATAGAAATGCTATGTAGCTTAAAATCGTGATGTTTAAATCATAAATTGAATATCTATGTAGCTATACCGACTATAACCGTGACGAAATAAAAATATGTAGTTGCAGTTTAATAATTTTTACTTTATCCTAATCAGAGTATCCTAAGTATTGTGATCGTGGAAAAATTCCACCTTGAGATTTTGATTGATTTGTATCAGGTATCGTCCCCTGATCACGTTTTCATGAATTCTGGAAAATGTCTATGTACATTTGTTTAGAATCGCTAATAGCTAAAAACAGTTTATTCTATTACACTGAAACTTCATATTTTTTTTTATATAACTAATGCGGTTGAAATCGCATTTACTTTTCCAATAAAATATTGCTTGTTTCAAGTTTTAGCCCAACCTAAGCTAAGCTAACCTTACTTAACATAACGTGGTTCATCTAATTTGGTTTGACGCAACCAATGCAAATATAATTAAATAAATTGATTTAAAACAGTAAATTATATAAAAAGCCACCCCGATTCATGCAAATATGATAAAAATAGCTTTGATGAATTAGCGGTAAATAAAGTTACAAAATTTTAAAAGCTTATACGAGTTCACGTGTCACGTTAACGGTTAACGTGATATGATTGTTATGTTTTTTGGGAATTGTTGTCGGGAATACAAAGTTGACGTCACATAACTACGAAAGTTGAGTGTGCTATGCGGAATTGGGGGCGTAAAACTATTACATTAATAACGGGATGATGAAATGTTTGGATTATCGGATTATAGCGGTTTCAGGCACTCAGGTTACAAAAGGGTCGCGCATAAATTGTTTTGAATATCGCGCGTGCATGCCATTTCAGTTTCGCATTAAATTTCAATACGTTTTCCCGCGAGATATCAACGTTTTAGAAATGAATTAAAACGTGTTTTTGTGTTGAGAAATTTACGCAATGATGCTTTTACTAGGCAGTCGTTTATCTAACGATTTGTACATTTACCATATACGTGGTTATTTATTATACTTGCCTCGTCATGATGTGATATAACTCTTGTTATGTATATATGTATGTATATCTTGAGCTTATATATTATATTATACTTGCCTCGCCTTGATGTGATATAACTCTTGTTATGTACATATATTTTGAGCTGAAATTCGCGAAAATGGTTTGTCTCTAGTGGCACTACAATCAATCGATAGTTAAAAACCAAAAATTTCAGGAACACCAAGTGGCTTTATTTCGCTTTACCTATATTTTCATAGAAAGGAATACTGGTAAAGCGAATTGCTATAATCGCTGTAGTACTCTCAATTTATTATATAATGTTTTTATCAGAAGCTACCCGAATATTGCAAGTACCGTATGAAATTATTTTTATAAAAAAAAACATTTACAGATTAAGTGAGATCCAAAAAAGGTTGCATTACATACTTAAATTTAAAATTCTCCACTTTTGATACTCCTAATTCTTAGTCCAACTCCAATCCTATCCCACTCAAAGCTTGAAGAACGATAAATAAACTTAGCTTCTTGTATAAACTTCTTAATAATTTGCGTCTCAGCCCTAATATCCCTTTTAAAATATCCTTCGGTTGTCCACCCAGAACATTCTGCAGTCCTCAACTACAAATTTCTCTCACAATTTATTTACGCCTTTAACAAAATTTCATGCTATTAATGGCATAAAATTATCTTGCAATAAAGCCAATACCATAGCCATTACCACGATTATTATGTGTTTTATTTCATTTGAAAGTTCTTATCATCATCATCATTTTCAGCCGTTCACCATCCACTGCTGGATGAAGACCTCTCTAAACCTCTTCCATTCCTGACTGTCATAAGTAATCTGCATCCAGTTTACTCCACACATTCTTCTCAATTCATCAGCCCATCGTCCACCCGATCTACCTTGTTTTTTTTCACACCCTCTCGGATACCATTCCAGTATTTCTCGCGTCCATCTGTCATCCATTATTCTCGCTATGTGTCCAATTCAACTTTTTCACACGTTCCGCTACATCTGCCACTTTGGTCATACTTCTCACCCATGTAATCCTCTTACGACCTCTTCTTGTTATATCGAGCATACATCTTTCCATGCTTCTCTGTGTGCACCGGATATTACGTAGCATTCTCGGATTCAGCATCCACGTTTCACATCCATACGTACTGGCAGTACGCATTGGTCGTATGCCTTCTTTTTTAAGCATTCTTCTCAATTCACCAGCCCATCGTCCACTCGGTCTACCCTGCTTTTCTTTCACATCCTATCGGATACCATTCCAGTATTTCTCGCGTCCATCTGCCTTCCATTCTTCTCGCTATGTGTCCACTTTAACCTCTTCACACGTTCCGCTATATCTGCCACTTTGGTCATACTTCTTACCCATGTATGTACATACATATGTCCTATGTATAATATGTACCTATGTATGTATGTATATCCATACATATATGTATGTATGTATCAAGCCAGGCAATAGTGAAACGGATTCCCCAAAGTAAGTTTTGTAACGTTTATAATTTTAAAATTTCAAATGCATTATAACGTTTATAATTTTAAAATTTCAAATGCATTTATTTCAACAATAAAATTTTCAGTATTAATATTAAAGACGTCCATGTTGACTCGACGGATGGAATAACACTGCACTCTACAAAGATCAACCAGTAAAAATACATCGTCTGTTTTCGGGAACTATGTATGTATACCTGGTATTGAAACAATTTTATTGCATTCCACTTTTATTACACAATGTACCGTTGGGTCGAAAAAATGTGTAAACAATGACAATACAGTGCGTTCGAACAGATGAGTTTTAACTCGAATCATATGTATGTAGATGTAGATCTAGTCTACATATAACCTATCTATGACTCGAATGAAATAATTGGTCGCCGGGGTCGCCTATACCGCGAAAAATTTTTCGCGGTTTTCGCAACCATTTTGGTTATAAAAAATGGGTCTGAAAACACATCCATCACACAGTACGCGTTTTCGAAACAATTGCGTTCGAGTAGGACGACGCAAAAAAAAGGGTCAAAGAGGGATTTTCTGTCGATTTGTACTGCGAACCTTTGACTTCCAAGAAATTTTTAGACACCGGTGAATCGCTCGGTGTAATACGCGCCATCTAAACATGTATATATTGTATATCTATCTGGTAGTCGAGGTACAAACAAAATCGGGTGTTGGTGGAGTGGCCAAGTGTAATATCAGCCTAAGAGCGATATAACACTTGGCCACTTCACCAACAACCAGATTTTTTTTGAACCTCGACAACCAGATAGATATACAGGTTTAGATGGTACGTATTAGATTGTGCGATTCTCTGTTGCATAAAAATTTCTTGGAAGTCAATGGTTCGATGAAAAAAACCTTCACCAAAACCCTTTTCTGACCTTTTTTTTTGCATCGTCGTACTCAATTGTCAACGCAATTGTTTCGAAAACAATGAAATTCAGAAAGAAATATAAGAGGTTGAATTTTATATATTTTGTACGTCTACATACCACTACATAGAGTACCTAGTTTTCATATAGCTTCCTAGACCTATTTTTCTTGTATGAAGATTATGAGATGAGCAGGTAGCTTGGTGAGTGAAAAGTGGTGCAATGTAATAAGATGCTCGCCACCGTCAAAAAAAATCTGGTGCTGGTGTGGTTGCTCAGTGTAATATCGCTCTAAGAGCGTTGCGGTGAAGGTTATTTTCGTCGAACATTGACTTCCAAGAAATTTTTATGCAACTGAGAATCGCATCGTCTAATACGTAGCATTGGAACCTGTATATCCATCTGGTCGTCGAGGTTCAAAAAAATCTGGTGTGCCGTTTGGTTGCTCAGTGTAATATCACCCCAAGAGTGAGGATCATCAACAAAATCACAATCGAACAACAAGAAAGTTTTAATTGGTTCAACGACGCGTTACAGTGGCATTGCCGCTAGGGGGGGATCAGGGGAGTCTAAGGGAGGGTATGTGTTCCGGTTTGCGGAAGGAGTCCCACCCCTTGGACGCCTATGGTCAAGAGATATTATTTAGCCTGGTGGCGGTCAGGGACCGTTTATCTTCCGAGGATGACGTTTCTGTCGCCCCCACGACTCTTCGTCCCGGATCCTTGGATACACGCGCGCGCGCAAAGATTAATTTTAATGTTATCGCGCGTCCGTGGAGGACAAGGGGATGGGCTATGGTGGTTTGGTTAACGTGTGAGGGATGCTGATGTATGACGGTGGCTGCCTATTTCCCATCCCCTATTTCCCATCCCTTATTTTCTCACACTCCCCTAGGTCGATCCTCACCCGGTGACCTGATAACGCGAGCCTAGTGTCGGACGTCACACACACCGAACGTGATTTATGAACCAACCGGGCAACTAATGGCGATTCGTTATTATTAAAATGGTCGACGCGTACGTATGTACTATGTATGTACATACATACATATGTATGTATGTATGTAGGCGTGTTCGGTGTGAAAAGGCCTAAGCGAATTCGCGCGCTTTTCGCAGACCTGTGCCCTCAACCTCGAAATGACATAAATTTTCCGATAGTCTACTAGCTACGTATATATAGCTAGCGACGTCGCTAGTGTGTGCATTTTGGGATTAAAAATAGTCACAGGTTAGTACCTATTGTACTATTTTTATTTATTTTATTTTAGGAAGACCAACAGCTATGTTACAACAGAAAAAAGTAAGAAACTTATAAATAGAGAAAGCCAATAACAGGTCTCCACAAATAGTAACAATGTAAGAAAGAAAAGAAAATCAAAATCAATAATAAAAAAAACAGAGTAAAAGAACACAAAACAACAACCAATATAGTACAAAAGTAAATTAAAGTAAGGTAACAATAGTATAGTAAGAAAACATATAGTATAGAATAATAGAATAGAATAACAACAACTAGTAAAATGCACAGGTGGTATAGTAAATAAAATAAAGTAACAGAAAAATAAAATAACAGTAACTAATGAGGCATAACAGTATAGAGTATGTATGTATAATAAAATAAAATAACAGAGCCAGAATAATATAAATAATACTATATTTTATATATAACATCATCATCATCATTTTTAGCCGTTCACAAGCCACTGTTCGATGAGGGCCTCTCCAATCCTCTTCTACATATGCCTGTCTGTCTTGAGCAATCTGTACATATCCACATATGCTTATTAATTCATCATGACGGACAACAGTCTTTGACCCATTTTGCATCGCCACCTCCTTCCCACCTTCGTATAAAGCGACGCCTAAGGGACTACGCTCTGCCGAAGGGACTCATGAGTTTAAAACTGTACTTTAAGCTGCGCCACGCGCGAGCTCTCCGCCATCAGCGCATCTGCCGCTTTGGTCATGTTTCTTATACCGAGCATATCGGTCGTATGCCTTCTTTTTTAAGCATTCTTCTCCATTCATCAGCCCATCGTCCACTCGGTATACACCGCTTTCTTTCACATCCTCTCGGATACCATTCTCGCGTCCATCTGCCATCCATTCTTCTCGCTATGTGTTCACTTTAACTTTTTACACGTTCCGCTATATCTGCCACTTTGGTCATGCTTCTTATCCATGTATTCCTCTAACGATTTTCTTCTTGTTATACCGAGCATACTTTATTCGATGCGTGTGCACTGGATTTTACGTAGTGTTTTTGAATTTAGCATCCGAGTTTTACATCCATATGTCATAACTGATAGTACGCATTGGTCGTATACCTTCTTCTAAATTCATCAGCCCATCCATCCACTCGGTCTGCCGCGCTTTCTTTCACATCCTCTCGGATACCATTCTCGCGTTCATCTGCCATCCTATGTGACCATTCTCGCTTATGTGTTACTGTAACATTATTTTTTAAGCATAGCGGAATGTTGGATTTAAAAACTATGTTCATTCTTCTAAAAGCACTCCATCCTAGTTTTATTTCTTTGTCTTTACATCCAGTTATATTTACCAATTGTCCTAGGTATAAATAACTATCAACTATCGCCACAGTATGATTATCTACTGTGACTACGTTTTGTGCAAAATTCATTAAACATAATTTTAGTTTTATTAAAATTAATTTTTTAGCCTACTTTCATACTTTCGTCGCTTAATTGTGTTAATCTATTTTGTAAATATAATAAGTCACACGCAATTATGACTATGTCGTCAGCGAGTTTTAGATGGCTCAAGTGCTTTCCGTTGATCCTGACCCCTGTTTTGTGCTATTCCAGCGGTCTAAATACGCCTTCACGCACCGCAATTGAATAATTTATATATCTACATACATATACATATAAAAAAAAAACAAATGACTAAGTAGTGAAATCAGCTTTAATGTATAAAGCTGTCTATTCGGTGTGTAGCCCTTTATGGGTGTGAAGGTTGGAATATAAGTAAGTATAATATCAAAAAGTAAGAGACGTAAATAATGTTCAAGATGGGACAGAAAGGAAAAGCTCAAATAAATTTAAAAAAAGGCACAATGGATGCATCCAGACTAAAAGAGGAATCTGCATTGGCTTCGATTGATTTCTTCTAGTATAGTGTGATGGTTAAAATTTAATATAGGTTTGTAATTTCAATACGTCTCGAGTCTGATGAGTTATTTTTAACTGTAGGTGCATATGCAGACAAGACAAGAAAAGGAATCTGTAATGGTCATGTTCTGTGCCATGATGATTTTTTTAACTATCATAAAGGGAACGGTAGAAGGGATGAGAGGACAACCAAGAAAATAATACACTAGACAGATAATACGAACGCTATGATTCATACAAAGTTACGATATCATACAAAGTTAAGTTACCGAACAAAAAATACCGAAAAAACGAATTTTTTAATCCGAAATTAGAAAATCATCCATACCAAACGGTATAAAGAAACCGCAACTATTACAATCGAGTAGTTTACAATACTCACTGTATCATAGAAAGTACGTATATCTGCAAAGTTTGCTGTCGATTAGTAAAACCGTGGTGGAATACATTACGAACGAATGAATCGATTGATAATATTGTACATTGTGCAAAAGTGGATGTTTGCGCACTATAATTTTTATTTTTCATTATAATGTTGTTTTTTTTTATAAGATAAACTAATATTTTAAATTCACAGATGCTAATGTAGACACAATGAAGTATATGTATATATTTTGCGAGTACGTATGTAAAAATGTATATTATGAGATATGTTGTTTGGGTGCAAGCGTCGAGACGACAGACACTTTCAACCAACGTTAACACATTTATCGCCACCCACCACAGAATCCATTCACCATAACTTTGAGTGACATCCATTGGATAGTAGTCTAACAAAAAAAAATTTACGCAGGCTAACTAACCACGTCTGAAAGGTGGTGCACAATGAAAAGTCAACACGTGGGAAATAAGGGGACGTGTATGGGCTCCCTATTAAACGTGCGCCGTTGTGCCAACCCTGAATGATTTATTCAGGGAGCTCACCGGCAATACCCTGAGACCTTAGTAGTCATACCACACCACGCTTGTCAACATCCATCCTATGTAATATATTTACGTTATGTGTGTGTATACATATGTATGTATGTATGTATGTATGGTACACGTACCTATTTTTCACCGACATTTTTATTGTATGTGTACATCAAGACAGGAGTTGCAAAACTAGGAAGGTTTTCAAAATTGAATAATTAAAAGCGAATTAGTGCGTATAATTTGGAAATTAAAAGTAAATAGTTTGTATAAATGTGTACATATAATATATTGTTGTGTGATGTTCGAGCATCAGCATTATGTAAGCAATAGTAGTTTCTAGGAAATAGTAGCTTATTTTAAAAGTTTATAGAATTATTGTAATAGGTTGTAAGTATGTATGTGTGATTGAATAATTTTTTTACAAACTTAAATACAAAGAAAATAAATCAAATATCTAATTACACGTGAAATTTTATTTATATTACCTTAAACCCGCTGGCCTGCCTACGGGAGATCGTATGTATAATATGTAATAATAATATTATAATAATTTCATATGCATAGGTATCGGTATATAGGGCAAACGTACAAATAACAAACAATAAAAATACAAACGTAAACATTTTTAAAGGTTAAATTTGGGCATTTTAAAACGCAAAATAAAATTTCGTTTTGGGCAGATTGAGCTCTCAAGGCCACCATTGTGAATATTCCATAGAATAAAAATCAAATTAAAATATTTAAGGTTTCGTTGAATTTTTTTATTCACGATGTAAAAATCTTCCCCAGATTTTAAATTCGAAATCAAAACAATGTAGAAAAGTCTTCACAGTGTTGCTTTATATTATATTATATGTTACTATCGAATACTTTGAATATGAAGATTTGGCTAAATCTCCTAGCTTAAGAGAGATAAAAAATGCTAAAGCAAAGGCAAATTGGGGTGACTTTGCAGGGGAAGTACCACTTCCGGTTTGTGAAACCGATTGCTAAAATTTTATAAAACGTACAAATGAGGTCATAGCAAGAAGGGATTGACGGAAATATTCGGAAAAATGCTCACAGACATGGATCTAATCCTTTTAACTACATAGTAAATTCATAAGTAGTAAGAATTAGCAATTATCGCCGGTTTCGTAATAGTTCGGTCAAGTAAATACTTTACACGAGTGCTAAAAAGCTGGTCAAATCTTGTAGCACCTCTGGAACGTTTAAATTTGTGATTTTTAAATCAAAAAAAATACACTGCGATATTTTTATCTGTACTTTATAAAATAAAGTTTTAGTTGAATACTACATATACATATAACACCAGTCGATCGGTTTTTACATTAAAAACACGACACTTCGTATGCAGAAAAAGTAAAAATAAAATATATTTAGGTTCAATTGTAATAGTATCAATCTCAGAGTGTACCATTATGCCTTTGAAATTATAATTTTAAGCAGCCTACAGTTGTCGACCAATGCTCTCACAGGTTAAACCGACAATGGCAGTCACGTGCATACATCCACACGTGTGTGTACTATACTCTTATATTCGACGATGAGACGTAACTCTCTTCAGAGCGAAAAGAGCCCCCAAGGCGTAAGATAAAAAATCAAATAAGGAAATGGAAAAGCCACCACACTTTTCCAGTGCCCCTAAAATTGCCCCACACCCCCACATCTGGGCCTTTGATAGTGCGATACCTTTGATTTTAGAAAAGAATTGTGAATACGGAGGTGGTGGGGTCGATTTTAAAGCAGGGGTTGTCCTAGTAAAGTATACGCCACTATGCTTAAACGCCGATAGTTTCGAAGGGGATAATCGTATATTTTCCTTTTTTGGTATTCGATTATACTATGAGTATAATCGATGTACACACCATAAAAAGGTCTTGTGTAAAATTGGTCCGAAAACTGATCAATCTTTTTTCCATCAAATGTAGGCCAATCTATTTTTGATAATTTTATCCGGCTTTAAATTTTAATGATTCTTGATTTCATATGTCATTGTATCAAAATCCTTTCTAACGTCGTCTCTATTCCTAACATTATTAATTTTTTTCAAATTCTACGACTCCGGTTGTCTTAAAATCATTAAATCTAATTTTAACGGCTTATTGGAATAAATTTATTTTATTTATTTATATAATACAGTAGCTTAAGCTAATTAATTATAATCCTTAACTAAGCACCTGTACAGAGATGTTTTTTTAAGACTGCCAGGAATTTTTCAATAGTTTTGGAACTTCTAATTCCATCCGGCAGTCTATTATACATATGTAACTCGAAACACCTCTGTACAAGATGCTTTTTTTTTTTTATAAATTATTTTTATTTCTTAAATTATATTCACATACATCCATTCCTCTCACAATATATTTACTAAAATATGATGGGTTCATATTATTATCTAACTTAAATATAAATACGAACATACAAATCCTCAAAGTACCATTCACATTCAACCAATCTAATTCAATCATCATTTAAAATAAATCTCATACCTCTATTTTGTAATATTTGTAATCTATCTCTAGTTGACTTATCTAACATGTGTAATAATGAACCACAATACATAAAATGAGGTCTGACAATTACATTATAAATTATTATTTTAGTTTCTTTAGATAATAATTTTCCTAGGCGGCATAATATTCCTACTTTTTTTTATTAAAAATTGACCGTGTAATTTAAAATCTAACTTATCATCCAATATTATACCTAAATATTTGAAATTATTAACTAGTTCAATATTACTATCACCAACTTTTAACCTAAAATCAGTTTTATTAATCTTATTAATGTATATGACAATTGTAACATTTCATTAATTTCATCTAATCTTTTGTAATAACTATATGTTAATATACTTTTGGATTAACTGGAATGGCAGGAATCAGTGACTCACCTTTGGAATCGTCCTTTTCGCCTATTCGTAATCCGCGTTATTGCAACTCAGCAGCTACTTGTCGAACTTGAGATCTTGTTGTTGAACTTCTTCTGGATGTGATTAATTTCTCTGGATGTAGCTGCAGGCGGAGTATCTTCCCGCTTTGGCGCTGATTAATATACGATTCGAAGGATCAAATGTTGTGGATGCTCCTCTAGTAGTACATATATATCGTGTCAGTGTTTTAGTGACAAAAGGGAGGGATCCTAGGTAAAGCAGTTATGTACAATAAATATAAACATTTATTAATGATTATACTAAGCTTAAGGGGTTGTCTGAGTCCATGGGGATGCTTGTACTATTGTGCTCATATGTAGTGAGTTGACAAAAACTGAACATTTGCCTCTGCCGTGGATTATTACATATAATCATGACGTAGGCAAATGCAACAATAAATTTTATTTATACATATTACATACATACACAATGAAGTAATAAATTTACATGGTTTTCGATTTTAATTTAATTTAATATAACAAAATATATATGTACATACATTCAGTGTCACTTAACGTGCCCTTTTACTGCTGTTTTTTTTTTTTTTTAATTTTTTGTAACCGTGTTAAAACAAAAAAATCGGCGTAAAAAAAATAATCGGTCCGTTTTCAATTACCAAACGATGAAAGTCAATTACAAAAATAAAATATTTTTAAAAAAGCTATAAATCCGTGAAACACACGAGTCGCCTAGTTCCAAATCCCGATAAGTCCACAATATATAAAAAACGAGGATAAAATTTTCTTTTGGTTCTAAGAATGTTTTCAAACGATGCCTTATACTTGAATTATTCCAAATACCACCAAGTGCGCCGTAAAAAAATATTGAAAATCAGTGTTAGTTCCAAAAACTGACAATTGCACAATGATAAAAGCTGATAAAAGCCATATTTAGAAACAAACAACGATAAGTCCATGTTTCTAATCTCAATATTTTGTTTAATTTCAACAAAATTAAGTTTAAATGAGTTTAAACGCCATCAAGCAAATAAGTCTGTAGCAGAAAAACCGCGTTTGCGAACAAGTGAGTTTTATGGACTTATCGGGATTTGGAACTAGGCGACTCACTACATATACATTGAAAATTTGAATTAGTACTTTTTCCCGTAGCTCGAAGCTACCGCTAGTGTTAGCTCACTCATATGGCAATAATAAATACCATTTGATCTTCAACGGTGAATATACTCGAGTGAGCAAACATTTTTAAAATTCTTTTAAGTAATAATATCAAAATGACTATTAAACAGTGCTTTTGACATTATTCATTTGTATAGCATTAGACATTATAAGTGGTAAAAGTTATATAAATACAAAATTCAACGTTGACCCTTTTAGAACGTTCCAGCCTAAGCTTTACATACATACTATGTACATCCACACTGAGCTTTTACAACAACGAACAATTTAAAGATGTTAAAATATTCGTCGAAGATGGCTCGTTTGAAAATTTAAATTTCCGATACCGGAGCATTTCCCTCGAGAGTTTCCCGGGTATTAATTGTGCGCATCGCTCCCTCCAACCCTTCTTTTGACGACCCCCCTTGAACCACTTTTCTCCCTTTCCATCCCTTCCTACCGACTTCACAGTGGTGACTCGATAATAATGCGATATTATTGGAAAGCGGCCGTGATCATATTGGATCCCCCGGTATTAGATTCGAGAGTTTCCCCGCAATAAGTTGGATGCCAGCCGAAAGGTTTTTCCGCCCCATGGAAAACGTCCCGCGGAAAATGGCCGCAAGATTTTCATTTTTCTTCTCGCGGCCGAAACTCCCCGGCCCCTCGCGTCACTGTCATATTTATTAGTTTCCGTCGAATATTGAAAATGCGCAATTCATAATATAATACATACAGGGTGGGCACGAAAAAAAACGATACATGCGTTTTGTCTTTTAAATTTATAGCTCCGAAAAAAAAACAGTGGAACCCCGTTGCATCGTTCTCGCTTGTATTGTTTTTTCGCATACATCGCTATTTTTTCATAGTCCCGGCCAAACACCCATAAGAACAGTGTTAAATAATCTCGCTTGCATCGTTCTCCTATATATCGTTATTCTGTATCAATCGTCTAAATATTACGGTCCCGTCACAAATTTTACCATGATAGATCGTTTTTTTTTTCCTTTGTCACACGTGCGAGAACCCAGTCTAGACCAAAAGTCGGAAGCACCCCATTTTTTCTCGAAATTTCTAAACAATTACACTGTAGATTGCAATCTACACCAAAGTGGTAGAAGCAGGTATGTAGTTGTGCCTGACATTCCAAGAAAAAAACGGCACAAGTACCTTTTTATTTTGTTTACTGTTTCCGAATTTATTTGTACCTGATACCTACTTGCGCCCGATGTTTTAAGAACATTAAAACACAACGTAAAATACCACGCCAACAAGAAGGCATAGATGATCACAAACATTTTTATGGTTTTCTCGAGAACAATCGAGTCATTATGTAATGCAGCCAATGACACCAGCGAAGAAGAAGACGATGAAGATAATGAATGAATTTTCCGACATTCGCAGAAGCATTGATAGCATTCGATAAAGTGAAATAATTTTTGTATTCATATGAGATAGACGAATCTTTTGTGAAAAAAGTGAGTTTTTTTACGGTCCCTTGAAAAACGATGCATAGGGGTTCCACTGTAACGCTACGGTGATCCTAATTCTTCTTGCAGATAGGTATGAACATATGTACATATTTATTTATTTATTTATTTATTTATTTACAAATTATACCATAGTGACATAACAGGTTTCCCCAATTCGTCACTATGGCGAGACATGAAAAAAAACATTATATATAAAATAATGGTAGTATAGAAAAAAAAATATATATATATGTATGTATAATCGAATTACATTAAATTTTAAATTAAACACAATTAAATAATAATTAGAAAGTATTAATAATAATAAAATTAAATAATAATAATAATAAAATTAAATAATAATAATAATAGAATCAAATTAAAAGTTAACATAAAATCAGCAAATCAGCAAAGAATAAATAAATAAAATTATTACAAACAAAATTAAAATTTAAAGTGCATGAGAAATGTGGCGATCTGATGGTGCGTAGCGCAAAAAATATCCAAATGTTGCGCAAGTGAATTGAGGCATTGAATGGCTCGAGCAATGGGCGAGTCAGCAAGGACTCCGGTTCTCGCTCTGACAACCTGAAACAATTGACGCGTACGCAACTCCCGGAAGTGTGCAGGAGCCCACAACTTCATCTCCTCGAGGATTGGTGGGTTGCATATGTCACCTCTCAATAAATTACAGAAGTGATTCACAAGGAGTTTATCCCTACGAGATGACAGAGTGCTGTATCCCAATGTACCTAGAACAAAAGCACTAGGATACGGTGAGGGATAGTAGCCGTATTGTCTCATGTATAGGTATCGGAGAAATTTCCGCTGAACTCTCTCAATCTGTAAATTATACTTGACTTCTCTGGGATTCCATATAATAGAACCAGATTCCAAGATGCTGCGGACCAAAGTGTCGTAAAGAAGACGTAATACCCTCATATCATTGAAATGATGAGCATTACGCATGACGAATCCTAGCATCTTTGACGCCCTGTTACATATGTCTGAGATATGCACCACAAACATCCACCTGCTTTCAAACGTAATCCCGATATCACTTGTGGAAAGTTTCATTTCTAATATATTTCCACCAAGACTATATGGATGTACTAAAGGTGCAAGAGATCGGGAATGAGAAACGACATGACATTTCTCTATGCTAAATGGTAAATGGTTATCAGATGCCCATTCCCACAGCGAATTTAAGTCATTTTGCAGAGCAGTGAAATCTGCTGTCGTTCGAATATCTCTGTACACCTTGAGATCATCAGCATACAATAACAGATTGGAATTAGAAATGACTGTATGGATATCATTAATAAATATAAGAAACAACAATGGACCCAAATTGTAACCCTGTGGTATTCCAGAGAATGTGGGATACACATTGGAATATTGAGATTCATATTTCACGAATTGACAACGCCCACTCAGATAATCAACAAACAATTTTGTGATATTATATGAAAAACCGAGATCAAACAATTTACGGATAAGAATACTATGATCGACTTTGTCGGACGCTTTTTTGAAGTCAGTATAAACCACATCAACTTGAACGTTCGAGTCCATCGATTTCGTGATGAAGTTGGAGAGAGACAGGAGGTTAGTTGTTGTAGACCGGGCGGGGCGAAAACCATGTTGTTGGTCAATGAGAAATGGTTTTACATGATGGTAGATGTATTTATGTAAAATGATTTCCATTAACTTGGCTGGCGAAGAAACTATTGGCACTTGGTTTGTAATTGTCAATTAGCGATTTATCACCCTTCTTGTGAATCGGCGTGACTTTCGTGCATTTCCATGAGTTTGGGAATGACGACGTCTTCAGCGATAAATTAAAGATAAATTGAAGTGGATTTGACAGACTTAATTGGCAGCCTTTTAAAATGAAATCCGGTATATAATATATAAGATATTCAGAGTGAACCAATTCCTCGTTCGCCGGTTTCGACATGCATGCCATTTTCATACGTCGTAACCAGCCCTGTCCAAAGTGTACAATACTTTGTAAGTGAACACTTTACACAAGTGCAAAAAAGCTGGTCAAATAAAACTCTCGTAGGACCTCTGGAGCGTTTAAATTTGTGATTTTTAAATCAATATACAGTGCGATATTTTCATCTGAACTTTATATAAAATTTCCAACGCAAACCAAAAAGAATGTTCTCGACGCAAAAACGCACTCGGGAGAACTTCAGCAAAAAAGTGATATGGAATCAATCTTCAATAACTTCATTATTACAGAAGACGGGTGGGGTGACAGTTACAGCAAAAAGGCTGACGGTCCATTTGTCGTTGACAGTAGCAGATATTGAAAACGTTGAAGAAATAAAAAAGACGGTGAAAAAAAAAAAAAAAACACACCGCACAAGACATTTCCGTTTTTATTGAATCATTTTGCCCTTTTAAATGATTCCATTCGTAGAGACTTTTGCATATGTGCAGAAGCGCGTACTAAAATCACAATAGTTTTTTTGTTAATCACAACTTATAAATGCTTTTTATTTTATTTTATTTATAAAAGATATACCGCTGTGGCATTACAGGTTTCCCCAAATCGCCACAGCGGCAGATACATACAAAGCAGATACATATAAAAGCAAATGCAAATACGGAAAAAGGGAAAAAAAAAATAACATATAATAAAAATTTAGAAGAAGCAAAAAAAATCAATAAAAAAGTTCAAAGAATGTGGCAAGATGTTGAGGGTTTATAACAAAAATGTCAGCATCTTATCCAATATTTATGTATGTATAAGTCAAGCAGTATATCTCGCCACTCTGACGTGCTAGCGCGGTGATTTTGCTACTAAACCAAATATATCTTTAAGATGTGTTGATTTAAAACGTAAAAAGGGAAAGATGTAAATTATTTGTTGTTGAAAAATCAAAAACAAGTCGAAAAAAATCTAAAATTTCAATATTTCGGCCCATACTCGGCGAAAAGCCAATAGGAAATACAAAAAAAGTACACCATTAGAAAGAGGGTTTAATCATCTATCGATCAGTAGCAAAATTTCTGTGACAGAACGAGTGAGACGGTATTAGGAACATCAGAAAGTCAACGCGGCGCGCAGGGAAAACAAGGACGCGAGCACCTCGACGGCCACTGTTTACCACAGGCCAATGATAAACAAAATTGTAATCGATTACTAGTTAAGACTTTATTCGTTACGCATAATTAAAATATATTAATGTGTCCATTACGATGCTTTCATTTCATTCTCATATTTCAAATAAAATATTAGCCACTGACGCAGACGTATTCACGAAAACCCACGGCCGTGTTCGACACAGCCACACCCCGAATTTTTTCAGTCGTGACTGAGGCAAGATTAAATAAGTGAAGGAACTTACTAGGCTGAGCAGCCATCGGGGAGCCGTCAGCAACAGAAGTTTCTATAAAAACATTTCTAGAAGCGTTCGAAACGTTGGAAGTGTTGACAGTCGTTGTGACACGTTTGTTTAAGCGTTGCTTGCTCGCACTCGCACTCACGTTCACCGCACCATTAGGCCCGTAACGCACTAGGCAGACATGGCCGCGCAGCCACAACGATGTTAGAAAATGTATGTGGCTGCCTGTTTGATAACGGACTAGGCAGCCAGGAAACTCTGGCTGCACAGCCACAAGTACGGGCTCCGATACGCAGCAGCCAGAGAGGCAGCCATTAGCTGCATGTCCGACATATACATACGTCCAACTATCTTTAGTGTAATCCAACGTAATAAATGTACGTCCAACCCGCGTATGTGAGAGAGCAGGAAAGAAACATATTTTCGTATACTGAGCGATACCAACAATAGTGTCGGGAAATACGACTATATTTCCGGCCCACATTACCATATTGCAGTAATATTACCGGCAATACATTGTCGTGAATATGTTGATCGTTTACAGGCACCTTAAGGCCCGTAATGCACTAGGCAGCCACGGCTGCCCAGCCACAACGATGTTAGAAAATGTATGTGGCTGCCTGTTTGATAACGCACTAGGCAGTCAGAAAACCCTGACTGCGGCAGCCACAAGTACGGGCTCCGATACACAGCAGCCAGACAGGCAGCCAACACGAGATGTATTTGGCAAAGCAAATGTATGTGGCTGCCTGTGTGATGCATGCACTAGCAGCCTGGCTACTCAGTAGCCAGTCGATTCACGTTTGCCATTTCAGATTTTCAGCCGTTTACCAATTATTTTATAAACAATTCACTACGCACTAAATTCAACGGATAAGATCAACATATTTAAAAAAATAAATCTCGCCAATGTTGCGCGCTGGAAACGATTTATATGAAACTATTTTCAATAAATTATTTGCATCTACATACATACATACATACAGTACAAAAGGATCCGAGATCAGAGATTACGAACCAAATATTGCATTGAAAATATGTTGTATCTACAATGTTATCGCTGACCATTTATGGGTGTGTTCTCATGGTTCTGGCTGCCACTTTGGCTGCTCGAACTGGGTGCACGTTTTCTGGCTGCGCAACCAGGCTGCCTAGTGCGTTACGGGCCTTAACGTGTGTCATCGCTGCAGTTGCAACTTTGGAAGAAGCCGTAGCCAGTGTTGCCACTGTCGATGCCGATGCCGCTACAATTGCATAGTTCGCTTGCACGGGTACGGGCGTTGTTGTCACGAATGCATTTTTTTTCGCAATGCACTTTTAGTGTCGCATTCTTCGTTATCAAGTTATGTATAGGTACATACATTGCGCCGTAAGCGTCTGCGCCATTTGATACGATACGATACGATATGATTGTAGCTACATTGTATTGATATAATTAAGACTATTTGATTAACAAGGAACGACACAGTTCATTAACCCTATGTTAATGTTCAACTTTTTCATACATCAAAAACTGACGATGTTCAGACTTTACGCTTGAAGCTTAGAATTGTCATTTTTGTTTCCGAATCGGTCATTTAACGAAACGAGTGCCACATGAGACCAGTAAGATCACACGAACTCCTTCTGCAAAGTTTGATCCCGAATAGTCAAATGGTGTGGGAATTTACATACATATGTATACAGACATACGAAAAAAAATTTAATTTTACTGCCTCTAGTGATGAAATTATTGCCTTCTCGATGGGAGGAAGGGATTGAAGGAACGCACTATGATTTGGTAGGTAGGTAGGAATTTTTTGAATGGTGTTATATCTGAGCATTCCAAAATCATGGTCACACGATTAACTACATATACCAAACATAGACCACATATATTTTATAACCATTACTAAATAATTAAGAACTTGTTTAACGACCCGAAATTCCAACGTGTCACCTGTCATTCTAATTATCTTTTAAATTATAGTCATTAGTCATAACATAGCTCAGATTGACCACTCTCCACGCTATATGTACCATTTATACTTAAAATAAAATCATATAATCGAAAATCGACTATAATTACTGAAAGGTGCATTACCCAGAGCCAACCCAACATCAGCGTCGACCCCAACGCTGGAAATCTGATTACATAAAAATGGTGCCGAATTTGTGGAACCGTCTCAGAATTACATAAGTTGGAAAATTCTAGCAGGAGACGGCCGATCAGAATTTAGTAATATCTAGATCTTGTCAATGACGATATTTAAGGTAGGAGACCGTTGACAGAGCCTTTCAACACACGGATATTGAAATACCGGACCATCGCTAGAACCATTGAGCTGAATTGTTTTGATGTACCTACATACTTGGATTGTACATACTAATTGAAACACACACACGCGCGTTCAAATACATCCATTTAACCTTTTAACCGTCGAAACGGTCCGATGAAACGGGGTGAACGTGCGATAGCACTCTCGGACAAATGCACAGTTAGGCCGGTAACGCACTTGGCAGCCTGGCTGCGGCAGCCATGGCTGCGCAACCACAACGATGTTAGAAAATGTATGTGGCTGCCTGTTTGATTTTATTTTTATTACATAAACACCCACCATGACATAACAGTTAAACCAAATCGTCAAGTGTACAATAAATAGTAAAATACATGTAAAAATTAAAATTTCACATATACATACATACATACATTAAAAATGCACACAAATCAGACGAACCTTAGTAACCGCTCAATCAAGCAATCGTAATTTTCAAAGAAAATATCAAACGAAACAGCTACCCGATTGAGTAGATTAATCGCTCTGGCCACCGGAGAAGATGACACCATATTGGTGGATGACACCTCAGGTGGGATAGAAGAGTAAATGCGGCACATGCTGCCTAGAATTACAAAATTGGCTCGGTATCCACAATTTAATTTCTCTCAGAATCTGAGGATTGTGCACCAAACCAATCAGCAACTTGTAGAAATGGCTTCCTAAAAATAGTTGTCGTCTATACTCCAACGAGTAAAAGCCCAGGGCACCCTGGAGGAAGGCAGTTGGGTACATCCAAGGATAGCGCCCAAATTCCACCATGTACAAGTACCTTAGAAACTTCTTCTGGACTTTTTCCAGCACTAACTCTTTGAACTCGTATGTATGTCGAGCATAGCTCGACATTTACTTTGACTTCATTTTTGAAATGAAAACTGACTGAAACCACTATTTTTTTTTTGCCAATCCAATTAGCATATCCTGGAGAACAACTGGTCCAGTTTTGGAATTTTTGTTTCACGCCAGTGATTCTCAAACATTAGCTTTCCAAAAGCGTAATTTCTTTTTAAATAAAAATGGTTACTTGACAGAGGTTAAAAAAAAATTGTTAAAGGTTAAAATTGATTTTTGTATTATAGATTCTCAAACATTCTCTTTATTTTATAAAGCCTCTAAAATATCCCCGATGCAATTTTTCATCTCCAAATTTCATCAAAAGTGAAAATATATTATTTGAAAAAAAGTTTTGGAACCACTGGAAAAAATTTTGAGAATGGCTGGTTATTTTGGCAACCGTGTGCGGAAGATTTTTCATCATCAATGGATAATATGTAAAATCATTATTTATCGAGAAAATAATTTTTTTGTCGAACGTTTTAAAATTTCACGAAGAAAGGTAATCATGATTTTCAAATCAAGTTTAACCCACGTTCAGATTTTGTCCCGTAAAGTTGCTTACCCTGATCGGACGGTCCAAATCCTCAAATAATTTATTCAAAAAACAAATTTAAAAAAAAATCTAAATTCCCGAAATTAATGGTACTTTCAAGTTGGTAAAGATGAAATGGATATGTTTCCGTAGATAAATTTGAAAAGCACCGGTTCGAAAGATTCATCTAATACAATGCCGAGGATATGTGAGTCGCCTAGTTCCAAATCTCGACAAGTCCATAAAACTCACTTGTTCGCAAACGCGGTTTTTCTGCTACATTTGTTGATATTAAACAAAATATTGCGATTAGAAACGTGGACTTATCGTTGTTTGATTCTAAATATGGCTTTTATCATAGTGCAATTGTCAGTTTTTGGAACTAACACTGATTTTCAATATTTTTTTACGGCGCACTTGGCGGTATTTGGAATAATTCAAGTATAAGGCATCGTTTGAAAACATTCTTAGAACCAGAAAATATTTTATCCTCGTTTTTTTATACATTGTGGACTTATCGGGATTTGGAACTAGACGACTCGTGTGTTTCACGGATTTATAGCTTTTTTTAAAATATTTTATTTTCGTAATTGACTTTCATCGTTTGGTGTAATTGAAAAATGTCAAAATTAATTCCGAGTTCAAAGAGTTAATATATGGGTCCTATTACTAGGACTCCATAACTATTGATAATACACTAGGCAGCCAGAGTTTTCTGGCTGCTTGGTGCGTTATCAAACGGGCAGCCACATACATCGTTGTGGCTGCGCACCCATGGCTGCCACGTGCGTCACGGGCCTTACAGTACACCACACGGCGTAACATACCCCGCTCGGTGGCGTAAGATACACCCGCTCTATCTCCCCAGTCTATCTGGAAACTCTTTGCACCGAAACGCACACACACAGGTGAGTGTTTCGGCCACGCAAACGGCGCCCCATAAAGAGGCGCCATTACGCGACTCTCGACTAGATCGCGCCACCAGATACGACGCTTCGTTCACAATGGCGGGGAACGAAAATCGCGACAAAACCAACCAACCCCTCTTGTAAATTTACCCCATCCCTCTCCCCCCCCCAGCCGTTCAGTTGGTAATCCCCGCAAAGGGTTTTTATGTAAATGCACAAAGGGAGCGCGAGAGAGAGGACTTTGCGCACAGTTTAATACAACCGTGGTGGACGGTAAGAGGGCACAAAATCAGCGGAGCCACGAGGGTGGGGGGGGTGAGGGGGAAAATGGGGGGGTGAGGGGGAAAATGAGGGGGGGTGAGGGGGAAAATGCGGGGGGTAGTAGGGGCCCCATGGCGCCCCGTGAATATATTATTATATCTGTTCTGTGGCGGTGGCGATCCGGGCCCCATTTTACATATAATTCGTTGGTCTGATAATATTGAGGAATATTTTGTGTGTGCTTTTTTTATTAAGTTTCGTTAGTGG
Organism: Parapsyche elsis; assembly: GCA_022651745.1. Lineage (NCBI taxonomy): Eukaryota > Metazoa > Arthropoda > Insecta > Trichoptera > Hydropsychidae > Parapsyche > Parapsyche elsis. The sequence goes on from JAGVSN010000090.1 coordinate 96,115, forward strand.
ATTTTGAGTGGCTGTTTGTCACTTTGGCGACTGAGAAAATAGCTTCAAGTATTTGGAAAAATGTACCTATGTATATATCATCATTTTCAGCCGTTCACCATCCACTGCTGGATGAAGGCCTCTGAAATCCTCTTGCATTCCTGTCTGTCTTGAGCAATCTGCATCCACTTGACTCCACACATTCTTCTCAATTCCACTCAGTCTACCTTGTTTTCTTTCACATCCTCTCGTATACCATTCCAGTACTTCTCGCTGTGTGCCCATTGCCACTTGAACTTTTTCACCCGTACTGCTATATCTGCCACTTTGGTCATACATCTTACTCGTGTAATTATTTTGCGATCTCTTCTTGTTATGCCAAGCATACATCTTTCCATGCTTCTCTGTGTGCACTGGATCTTTCGTACTTGAATTTAGCGTCCAAGTTTCACATCCATACGTCATAACTGGCAGAACGCGAAGAATTAAACTAGGATGGGACATATATATGAAAGTACATATAGGGGGGTGATTCGTGACTCTAAAGGAGTCTGTAAACTAGCGGTTCTCAAATTTTTTTAGAATTTCTTGCGGTCCCTTTAAAAATTGTTCGATGGCTCGCGGACCCTTTTATAAAAAAATTAAAAATCAATATTATTTCATGAAAAAGTTGCCACATACCCACTGCATATAGGCTGCTGTGATTAAAACATTTATTTAATCATGCATTTATTGATACATGCTGTTTCATCACCTCGAGGATATTGTCATCGACGTTAAGCTCATTTACATTAATATATGTGTTCAGCTGTGGAAATGGGGCAAAGTTCTTCTTCTCTAACTTTACATGCCATAGTTCGAGCTTCATTTTGAAAGGTGTCAATTTTTCGTGACAATGGAGCACTGTGATGTATTTTCCTTGCAGCACCAGGTTGATAGAAATATACATAGAAGAAGAAATGGGCCGCACATAACACACCATATAATACTGTTGGGATAATATATCCCAAGAAATGTTACATGCTATAATCATAAAAATATAAATAGTATAAATATGCGTTCATTTCTCACGGTCCCACCGAAACCGCGGACCCCAGTTTGAGAGCCGCTGGTATATACATATATGTATGTATGTAATTCTAAAATAATATGTTGCGGCTCCCGAACCTAATTTGGCTCTTAGCTCGAAAAACTTTCCCGACCACTGGTTTAAAGGATGACCTGAACTCTATAAATATGTAAATGGTGCCAAAAATGGCTATTGTCTTTAGATATAAGTGCTCTGGTTTACACCTACATACATATGTAGGCCGAATTAACCCCCAAATTCGTTATTTAATTGATAAGTGTCCCAAAAGTTGCATCTCAAATGGACCTGGGTGTTGTTATCTCAAAAGACCTTAAACGGTCAACTCATATAAGCTCCTTAGTAAATATGTGTTATTCATTTATATACATATATTATCAAGCGTGTATTTAAGAAATTTAGTATCCAGTTGCTGTCGACAAATTTATAAATCCTACAAACCTAAATTAGAATTTGCTGTAAATGTTTGGAACCTTAACTTTAAAAGAGACATTGTATGTTTAGAAAGGGTCCAAAGATGGATTACAAAAATGTCATACCCTATAATGAAAGGTTGAAGAAAATGAGTCTCACATCTTTGCAGATGAGAAGATTAAGAGGCGATCTAATACATAGAAGTATATAAAATAATAAATAGTAAATATATGTATGTATGGTCATATATGCCCAATAAAAAAAACTCAATAAAAACGCACATCTCAGAGGTCATACAGTGAGACTCCTAAAAGACAAATTTAACAAAATTTAACAGAGTTTGGAGCCGCCTGCCAAACCAGCTGGTAACCTCTGAAAATACAAATCTGTTTAAAAATCATCTCGACAAGTTTTTGAATATAAATGGATTTTTGTAATCCTTCAAATATCAAATATAAATAATTAAAAAATTAAAAACTGCATTTACAATTTATATCAGACCCCTGGGCGCCATCGGCTATGCCGCCTGCCTATGTATTTTTAATAAATATAAATTGAAATGACGAACTTTTGAAAAAATCGACACTGGGTTCTAAAAACTCGGATTAAATTGGAGTATAAACAAATTACAGTCGCCGAAAGGATGTTTAATTTTCGCAATGGTCAATTTTCTGTTCTGTTTATTATTTTCTTTAAAGCACAATTCCAATCATTCATTATTATACGTATGTATGTATGTGCCATGAGCTTTGAAGCGGCCCCACTGAAATATTCACGATTGCATTATATTATGTAATATTGCGTGAATAGATTAATCTAATAGTAGGTAAAAAAGACGATTTTCCATTTCTATCGTTAAAAATGAAATATCTAATATTGAACGAAAGACTCCTTCGATGGAAATATCAATTGCCTTCGTACATTACATAATTACATATGTACGCAACGCTGCGAGACCGACCGCAATGCGAGTCGTCTACATGCTAGTTTTAAGTATAGGTACATAATATAATGTTATATAATATATTTTCCGTCTGATACGATATTTAATAAACGCGTCTGAGTCTGTCAAAGTTCAGCGATTCCCGTTTGTTTCATTCTTGCGGAAAGCCTCCGATAATAAAGCCTTCGCGTTTATCATTTACGCCTCGAAATTAATTCGAGCACGCCTCGACTTTACACACACATACACGTTCGATATGAATAATGTAAGGCTCTCTTCGTATAAATATATATATATATATATATATATATATATATATATATATATATATATATATATGTATATGTATGTACACTTAATTCGCGTTGTGCCCGATTTACTGACCCAGTCACTGACATAATAAAACGTTTCGTTGTAAATGTATTAATTAAATAGTCGGTTGCCATGCCATAGTATTCGCATATACATACATATGTATGTATGTATTCGATTACTGTCTATCAAAATTTGAACGTATGCGTGTATCATATTGTTTTGTGATGTTTGGAGATAACAGTATTTATTTACAGTAGCGCATGCTATACAGAATAATTACGGTGACCATATTTTTTTGGAGAAAATAAAGGACAAATCAGAAATTGTTTCATAATAAAAAAAAGTAGGTGGCGTATTTTAGTTTCACTACAACTAAAAAGCTTTATAATATTTATTATTAAATATAAGCATAGCATTACAAACAATCATATTATTACTTTAAAAAATTTTATTTTGATACTTTTCACAAGAATTTACTTTTTTTAATAGCTCAATTTTGTGTTTTAAGAATTCATAAAACTGTATACAATTAATGTCAAAGTTGCGTTTGGTATAAATGCATGCTTCCAATGTTTCGATTTTCAATTGGGTGTTTTCACTGGTTCACTAATGAAAATACTCGTTCAGTGGGGGCCAGTGAGATTTTTAAAATGTATTTTAAAAGATACGTGTTTATCTGTGAAATATTTAAAAATTTCAAACCATCTACATATGTACATATGTATGTACGTTGGCAGAACTCGTCATTTTGTCGTCATTCTTTGATCTTTACACTGGTGACATAACTTTTAATACACGAAATTTCATGAAATAGTTCGCTGTCATTTATATTAAAGTTCCAGTGACTGGAAATTAACAAAACCCTTTCCTCGATTTTGTTGCATCTTTTAATATGTATTGGATTTTTTCAAAATCTAAAAACCCTTGATTTTTTCGTTCAATTAATTTTAATATATGTAGGTATATTGTTGAAATGTTGAAGCTTGGCTGTGAATAAAAAATAATAATGCCTCAGCAAACACATCATTAAAAAAGTGGGACATTTTTCCAGTTTCAAAAAGTACGATTTTAGTGACTTGAGTAGTTTTAATATTCTCTCTAAAGCTGATACAAAAGTTACCAATCGCGTTTTGATGTAACCCAGTAGTTTTCTATATTGAACATCTACATATGTACATCATCACAAAATTCTTTCAATTTCTTTCACTTTGATTGTGTAGATGTAAAAATGTGAATAAATTTTTACCAATATCACTTTAATATCTACCGGAAGATAATCGATACTAGTGCTTATGCAATTATTGCACTGCGTGATATGCGCCAATATTCAATTTACTATTTCAATTCACAAAATAAAGGACAAAATGGTCGTTTTAGAAAAAAAAATAAATCTAAAGGACAGAGCAGTGAAATAAAGGACTGTCCTCTTAAATAAAGGACGTATGGTCACCGTAAGAATAATGCATTGTTGAGTACTTGTACATTGATTGTAAATGTTCTTGCGTTTCAAACTACATTGGTTTTTGTTTGAACAGTATGATTGAAAGTATTTTTAATATTGTACACTTCCCTAGGCTTCGAGCGCGACTGTTTATTGTTTGTACATATACATACATATGTACATATGAGCCCCTTATAAATGAGTGGTTTAAGTTCAATTAAAACAAAAAAATTGAGTTAACGGTAGTTTCTATTACAAACAGATATGGCATATTTATTTTTAAATAATTCACAGTCAAGACAAAAAATGGACTTAAACCACTTTTATTTATAACGGCTCATACGTATAGTATATCTATTGTTTTTTCCTGTTTACACGTGCAATACGCGTTGAGCGAAATCAATTTTCGAGTTAACGTTCACTTTGCTGTTCACGTGCTGTTATAGTTTGACTTTTTCACGAAACTGCGCATGAGACCGCTTCTGTTACATTTTTTTCTTTGTAAATAAAAAATTATATATTTGTGTTTGAGCCATGTTCTAACTACATATTTTAGTCAGTGACCTTTCTTTTCACGATCTCATAGCTGGTGGATTTAGAGCGTTTGATTATCTTCATTACTTTTCCTCTATGGTTTTGATTGAAAACTCACCATAGCGCAGAGCAAGACCAATGCAGGACCGCTTTTTATCTCAAAGCATTAAATTTTTTTCCCCTTTTCATTTTTTTGAGTTAATATACATATGTATATACGTTCATCATCCTAAAAATTCTGCGCCAGCATCGTATCAAAAGCTTCCAAGCGTTGTTTATTTTTTGATTTCAACCTTTCGATGTTCAAATATTCTTCTTGGCTCACGTATTATTTTATGGGTTTTTCTCTTCCTCCCTTAACTTCTATACTTCTCTATGATGTTGGTTGAAAATTCAGCATGGCATAAAACATGGCCAATGCCGGATCTTTTTCTTGTCTGCTATATATGTTCGTATGTACCTACATATGTATATGTCATCATCATTTTCAGCCGTTCACCATTCCATTCCTGTCTGTGTTGAGCAATCTGCATCCTTAGCTCCACGCATTCTTCTCAATTCATCAGCCTATCGTCCACTCGGTCTACCTTGCTTTCTTTCACATCCTCTCAGAGACCATTCGAGTATTTCTCGCGTCCATCTGCCATCCATTCTTCTAGCCACGTGTCCACTTCAACTTTTTCACAAGTTCCGCTACATCTGCCACTTATCACCCATGTGTTCCTCTTACGATCTCTTATCGTTATACCGAGCGTACATCTTTCCATGCTCCTTACGCGACATTCTCGAATTGAGCATCCACGCTTCACATCCACACGTCATAACTGGCAGTACGCATCGGTCGTACGCCTTCTTTTTTAACCATAGCGGAATGTTGGATTTAAAAACAATGTTTATTCTTCCAACAACACTCCATCCTAGTTTCATTCTTCGTTTTATTTCTTTGTTATGTTTTCGGACAGACAATCCAGCAGTAGACTCTTCAATGTGGATAAGTGTGTTAGGTGATGTGGCTCGAAATAATAGTCTTTAGATGAATTGATGATACTTCGTTTATTTTTCTTATAAGTGAAAATACAAGTGGCGTGGCGTATGTCTGTTAGGAGAGTGAGCCCTGAGATGGACTTTCCTTTACCTTAAATACCCTTTTTCAATATTTGGGGGAGGAGAGATTCTATTCTTGTTTGTATCTTGCATCGCAGCTGCATCTCCTAAATTCGATTAGTATTTGGATTCTCAGCTACGTGAACAGATATGATCAATAAATTAACAGTGAGGATTACAATTTTCTAATCTTGTTGCTTAAATTACTCTCGACCCGCACGGATTGAAGATTCTTTTAATTATTTCGATGTTTAACTATGTGGCCAGACACAGTTGATGAAATAGCAGTGAGGGAGACATCTCCATTACCGTTACTTTAATTATTCTCACCACGTCAGTATATCGTAATTTATGTTGACTCTTTCGATTATTAGCTACGTGAATAGATGCAAGTAGTGTGAACTAAAAATGGTGGAGAGATAACATATACATATTTCTTCCTTTCTCAACTAATCTCTAATTACTTGATATATTTATCAGTATTTTTATTGACTGCACGTGTGGGTGCAAATTGTAAATTTCATTTGGTCGATTTGACTCTTCAACTATTCAACTAATGTGAACTGAAAATGGTCAGAACATAACATCTTCTTCTTTACAACCAGCCATTTCGACTTTTTCACACGTTCCGCTATATCATGCTTCTTATTCGTGCATCTTCTCGTTATACCGAGCATACATCTTTCCACGCTTCTCTGTGTGCACTGGATCTTGCGTAACATTCTCGAATTTAGCATCCACATACCTATGTATATATGTACGATTAAGAATTACACGTCAGACTCGTGAAATATTAAAATTATGTACCATTATTGAATTTCAGCTATCAATCGAACCAATCCCCATCCCTTCAACGATACAAAACACCACAAGGCAGTGTTTAAAGCCACCGAACGGTGCGATGGCTGGAATAAGAGACGCACACAAGAAGGGAAGGGAGAAAAGAAAATGGGGAGTGTTTGAGGTTTCTTATCGAAATGCGGTCTCGTCGAATCTCCGATGCCATTCGAATTTTTTCCCTAGGTGAGACATATAAACCGGTGAAAAACACATAAAAACACACGCGTTCGGATTTTGCAAGCGTCGAAGCCCCACTACTACCCTCACACCCACAAGTCTTTAGTTTTAAGGCACGTGGGGTGGTAGGGAGTAAGGCTATGTATATATATATATGTACATGTTGTATGTGTGGGTTCCAAAAACCCCTACATTCCGATCACGTTCCAACGTGGACATATTATGGAAAGCCGTATTTATTCGTAGGTGTGTCAGTAGTAGTAGTGGTACTAGTAGCAGCAGTAGTAGTAGTAGTAGTAGTAGTAATACTAGTTGTAGTAGTAGTATGTAATATCTATACTAGGTACGTAAAGGTGAGTTTCGCTTGCAGGTTTTGAAAGCGTCGCGCGCCCCCGGTGCGGCAATTAGCCGTTACGACCTTTAAACTCGTTTTGAACTGGCGAAAATCGTGCGGAAACACATTGCGAACGCTTAGTGCTAAATTGCGTTAAACAAAAATTACCGCTTTGCATATAGGTGTAGTGGGTAGTAGTAGGTGGCTATTAGAATTGCAATCGGTGTGTCGTTGCGGATTAAATACAAAGCGATCTCATCCTCGGGTTACCGACGGTCAAATTTTACCGCATTTAAACTTACGTTGCGTTAAAGTGAGTTCAAAAATTGTATACTATTTTTTTAGCTATCCAGAGATGCAAATTGGTATTGTTGTAGGTATGTGTACAGTTGGGATATGAAACACTAACGAATCAAGCTCAAACTGTCAATGTGGTGTCAATGTGTACAAATACGATGGAGCCAACTGAAAACAATACTTTATCCCGGGGTTTTTCAAACTGTGTGGGGTCGCAAAATAAATAAAATGGGTCGCGGAAAAACGGAAAAAATCACGACACCGCAATGGTCAGTACCTCTATCGTTGTTTAACAGATTTTTTAAACTCGAGATATTGTCACATTACTATTTTCCAGTGCAGAAATTTGAAACAGTAACGAAAATCCATTTGATTTTGAAAGCCCCGAATCAATTTGATCCTGAATTTCTGCACCTTATTATGCATGTAGTTCATTTACACTGAAGAATAATTTTCAGCAAATAAATTAGTCATCATTTTGGATTAAAAAAGGAATCTTTATACTACATATAACATTGTACTTTAACTGTGTGTGAACTAGGATTTTACACTTTGTCTCAATCAAAAACAAAGTTTCTAATATTGAAAACTAGTTTCATCCATAAATATGTATCAATGGTAAATAAAGGAACATATTGGACAGGGTTTGTGTTTGATGTATTATTATATATGTAGGCATACTGGGTAGTAAAAAAAGTTTGAAATACGCTGCTTTTTCCGATTAGGATAAAGTAATATATTACAACGACATTGACTCATCCTAGTGCACACGAGACCTCAACTGGATGGAGACTCGTGAATTCAATGAATACTGTCTGTACATACGAATAAAAAGCAGTTTGAGAAACTGTACATCGTCACCGTCATCTTCTACTATCTAATACACTACTGGCGTTTATTATTGAGAGGAATTTGAAGTGCACGGTGTGAGAGATCGTCTCCAATCAGCATGGGAGTACCACCGAGGTGAGAAATTTGACGGAGCGAAGGTTCCGAAGAGGCTTCGGATCAGATGTGATCAGAATTGTGATGGCAAGGGAGAAGAAATTGTGGGTGGGTGTGGGAGGAAAATTCCCAACCGGGGCGAAGTGCCGTGAGATGAGCGTTTGCCCTCGAAATGCTCTCTCTCTCGACAAAGTCTATTTATTTCCACAAATACTCTACTGCTACTATAATTTTTCGAAATTAAATAAGCTGTTGTTTATGTGCATTTTAGATTGAAAACAGCCAATTAATTTAGTCTTTTCGGCTGAAAATATGTACAATTGGTCGTGGAAGTGAAATTTTGTAAGGTAAAATATGAATCATATGAAAAATCACTGTAAAGTAATGGTACCGATTAGTACCAATATTCGGAGAGAGAATTAATTTTTACTATGTTGGTATATGTATGTATGAATTTGTACCAACTTTACAAAAACTTCAATTTTCACTTGAATCAATCTAGGTATTGTAAAACATGAAAGTTATATATGTAGGTACAATATAGTATTTATTAAAATTCATCTTACAAAATACAATGAAAATTTTATTACAAACGAGCCGAATTGCCCGGCGTTGCACGTGGCGGGTGAATTCATATAATAAAACAAATAAATATCGAAATAAACATTTATTCACCAGTAAGAAACAAACATGTATTATACGCTGCGTTTTTGCTTATATCATATGCGCTGTCAGATATCAGAGTCAATAACAGCTGTCAAACAACGCTTGCTAACATAATAATATCAAGTGCAAATCAGTGCCAAATAAAAAACGCAATTGCAATTCAACTGGCAATAGTTAAACTTATCCTAATACATAGTTTTACACAGGCATCGCATAAAACAGTTCAATAAACGTTGCGGTTAAAAATTAGCTTAAGAAATTAATTGAAAGTGGTATTATTAAATATACGCATTACACAGTTTAAAGTGTAATTTAGCAAAAAATTAGAATATAAAATAAAATGTGACATTGATGGCATCAATTATCCCACGCCACGTAAGAAAATAGAGTATGCATATCGATTGATTTATTTGGATATCTTTTCTATCTTAATATATCCACTCTGCATTAACGGTATGGAGAGACGTTTCCTGGTTCCGTCCATTTTTTGAGCCCAAATCTAAAAATAAAGCAGAAAAATTGAATTATAATTTTGATCAGTGTACATTGTACATATAACACAATGGTCAGCGTGACGAAACTTTTCCGAATGGAATAATTTTTGACATCGTTGTATTTTTACTAAGAATCATTAAATACCGACAGCTAAAATATAAATAAAACTTACAAAATCGGAACGAATGGAATTGATGACAGCGGCAAAATGCGGTTGATCTCGAATCCTTACGTGAATATTTTGACCTGGGCAAAACCATATATTATTGTACACTAAATTACCATCATCCACTAGAACCAGGACTGCGGTTGAGGCTGCAGTGTAGGAAAAAATTGGTTAATTCGATGAAACTTACAGTTGCAAATGCAAATAAGAAAATGAAAGTCAAACTTGATGCTTCTGTATGCGGCCAAGGAATATTTCGCTTAATTTCTTTGAAATCATTATCTACCTCTTCGGGACTTAAAGAAAATGAATTTTTCGAAACATGGGATTTTCCACATTTTTTTTCCGGCGATGAAATTTTCACGCGAAGTGGCCTTAATGGAAACGGGTCGTTAGGTTGACATATCAATCTGAGATTTGGGTTCACCTGAAACAAATCAACGTTCATGCATTTTTCGACAATACAAAAGCTATCCCGAATAAAAAAAAAAACAATAACCTCCACCAGATCTTCTTCCAATTGTATTGTATATTCAAGTGCCATGCGCCTCTTTTTTTTTTCCAAATCAGCTATGATTTTTTGTTTCAGTACGACTTTCTCTCTCTCGAATTCTATGGCTGCAGCTTTCTTTTCAGTATTGAAAATTCTTTCTTCATAATCCACCATAGCCTTGTAATTTGAAGTGTTGAAATTCATGCGTTCGACGAACTCTCGATCGATTATTTGTAAACGTCTCAAGAGTTCCGGATGCTTGTTCAACTGTAGGTCCAAGAGTTGTCGTTTCAAATCATCAATTTGAGCTGCAATACTGGGTTTTAAAACGAAAAAAAAAAGCGTTTAATAAACAAAAATGGTTTGCGTACATACATATACATATCTAATAATATTCACTCACTCGTTTGCGAGTAAATGTTTGTCGGCCATATCGGTATCTCTAACTTCCTCGGTATCTGCAATAATGCAAAATATATAATTGTATGTATTGTACGAAAATCAGCGTTACATCAATTAACTAGGAATTTTGAACGATATATATGTATATTTACTAGAATAGATCCATTTGGAGATCGTGACTTTAATGCTGAGCAATTTGTAGCATTTACGATACAATTGCAACTGATTGGCGACAGTGAGGACAGAGAAACGCAGTGATAAAATTAATAAATTTTTCACTACCGTATTGTTTTCGAGCACAACAAGTTACAACAGTATTGAAAATGCAATAAATGGCACAGCACATAGAGTCACAATCGTCAAATAGGACTATACTTCAGGATCAAGATATATATGTACATATGTACCTAGTCGATTAATGAAAGCACTGCACTGTCTTTACAAATTGTATGAATTTCATACAATTCGGAAGGTAACTTTGTAATATGTAAAGGTTAAGAGTAATTACTCGGTTGAACACTTGTGAATGAGTGTGATCCGACGAAACGACTGAATAGACTGGGGTCCGACGCTTTTTATAATAATTTGCATACGTTACATTTCTTCGATTGCTTATCATTTAAGATTACAGAATGGCGTGGCGTGGGTATTCGTTTGCGCTGACGCTTTGCAATGTTTATTATTGCTTGCCATCTTGTTTTTAAAATATCAAATTTCGGCTGATAAATAGTTAGTGCAAACAACGACTAGTCGGCGGCGAGTTGCATTGAGCAATTTGCTCCGCCGACATAGTTGCGCACATTGCGATGTTGATTATCTTTAATTATTTTTTTTCGTTTTTCGAGTCATGAAGATGGACGTCGAAGAGGTTGCGCTCATGCTATACTATCGAGGAAAGCAAATTTCAGAAAAAAAAAAAAAATCTGGACACATCCTTTCTTAGGAAGTCACCATCTGTCTGGAGTTTTTAATACACTATAATGTGATGACCTACGCAAATATCCAACAAAATTCTTTAACTACGCTAGAATGTCCATATCATCTCCCATATCGCTGGTCGATCTTCAACTTCTATAATAAAATGCTCCGTATCCATAGATATGTATATTCAATATCTACATATATATGTGCGTATCGAACGTCATAATACGACGCAGTGTCTGGGTTGACAAGTTGCAAGTGACTGAAGCGTCTCGCACGCACCAACCTCATCACTTTCAAAATGGACAAATCTTAAAAAAAATACCTTTTTTTTGCTTGTTTCTTATATAAAATTGCCTAAGAATCGTATTATATTCTTGTCGGTTTTGGCCTCTTACAGAGCTATACACTTTTATGGAGATGTTTGTATGTGAAAAATCAGTCTTTTTTGTGTTAATTTCAAGATTTGACGAATCTTTGAAAATAAGGATCTGGACTGATACTTTCGTCGGAAATCACTATCTGTGTGTATTGTTTATCTCGTAGTATGAAAAATTCGTCTTTTTTTTCGTTTTTCGGTTTAAAAAAAAAAAAACTGAGTTGCCCGGTGAGGTCCGCTCCGTCTAAACGCTAACATTTTGCCGACACGACGACTAGTCTGCAGACAGTTTGAATACAAAAATATCTTTTATTGATCTATTCGGTACAAGAGTTTTCGTTTAAAATTTCGGTACGAGAGTATTCGTTTAAAATTAAGTGTATCTTATGTATGGTTAATTATATTCTAATCGTTACCGGTTAATCATCCGGTTTATATTACACATCGATGCACGGCATGTGTCGATGAATCGATGTTTAGATTATTTTTAATACTGTTTACATATATACTTAAAATATTCAGAGTTTTATTTATTTTTAAATACAAATTTTAATTAACGAAAACAAGCAGCTGGGATAAACCGTGTACATCCGTGGACTCATCCAGTTGCAACTTGCAATGAGAAAAATGTTACTAACTCACTAACTCGACTTCTATACTTTTTTCTTGCTCTTATCATCAAACATAATTCCAACCGTGTATTTTATTGGTGGTAGCATTTAAAGTCTTGCCAATTGCGTGGAGAGATTTTTTATTAATGCTGGTGTAATGCGATTTTAATGCAAACTTTAAAATCAAGATACTTGAATTTTTTGAAAGACAATACTCGAAGAGCTCATCGTTGAAAATGTAGCTTCGGCATTACACCAGCATCGATGAAAAATATCTCCACGCCTCACACTCGATTAGTTTGCAAAGCTATAAAATACGATTTTGCTTTCAAATAAAGCTGGGTCCACACCGGCGAACCGAACGGCGAATTGTTATTGTGTGGACCGCTCCACACAGTAACATCCGATGATTTATGAACGTCCACACGATAAAAATTCGCATTTGCCCTTCGTCGCTCGCTGTTCGGTTCGCCAATGTGGACCCACCTTAGCACGTTTGCACGCAGAATCGATGAAATGTCCCAGTGGGCGGATGATTCAAATGCTTTTAGCTCAGCTTAGCTCCTCTCGACTCGCAACGGGTAAGCGAAAGAGGCGAGCGGAACGAGGCGAACGAGGCGAAAGAGTTCATAGCAGCCTCGCTGTGTCGACCGACCGAGTTACGAGTTTCGAGCGCGGTGGAAAGCGATTACAATTATTGTAATTGAATTATGAAGATTAGTTCTTCTTAGATCGGTTTTTTTGTTTTGTTTTTTAACGTTTGCCTTCGCGACTGGATTTTGGAATACGACATTTTAAACGAATTTTTCAATATGTATGTACATAAGTCTTGATCATATTTATATTTATATATATTTTACCAATATGTACCTATATTTACAAAAAAAAACCCGCGTGCACTATTGTTTCCAGTATTGTGTAGTGCACTTCAACGTGTGGTCATGTCAGCGTGTCACACAATACATTGCACTTGGAGAAGTCCATGGATACATACGGTTTATCCCAGTTGCTTCGGTGGGTCGCGGTATTGAAAAGTTTAGGAAGCACTGCTCTACACTAATGTACATACATACATATATATATATATGTGTGTATATCATCATCATCATCATAATTTTCAGCCGTTCACCATCCACCGCTGGATGAAGCCCTCTCCAATCCTCTCCCATTCCTGTCTGTCTTGAGCAATCTGCGTCCACTTGACTCGACACATTCTTCTCAATTCATCAGCCCATCTTCCACTCGGTCTACCTTGCTTTATTTCACATCCTCTCGGATACCATTCCAGTATTTCTCGCGTCCATCTGCCATACTGATACCAAAAAGAAAATCTCTATTTCTCGAGATTCAAATATTCCGAGAAAATGAGATTCTTGAATCTCGAGATTTAAATATTCCGCAAAAATGAGATTCTCGAATCTCGAGAATCAAAAAATGTCGAGAAATCACAACCTCTAACTGTGACTACGTTTTGCCTATGTATATACATATATTTAATATTTTTTATTTAGGTGTGCGAGGACCTCATCAACGACTGATACGGTTTCAGCACGCGCTTCGCTCTCTAAGGCTGTCGGTTGATCTTTAAGCTCGGTAATCCCGATTTCGGCTTATCCATGGCTAGAGGGGCGAACCAACCCGGCGAAATCAACTCGATCCGTGGCCCCATCATTCAGATGCAAATCCGACTATGACGTGTGAAGAAAATCCCATTGACGCGGGAAAATCTCGATCCCACTCCGAACCCGCATTGTGGGGTATCGCGCGCGTTTAAAGGAAACCGCGATACAATTCAATATATGCGCGAGCCGTATATAGAAAAGAGGGCACTTTTGCGCCGAATAACCTCTCCGAGACCGGAATCTCAATAATAGAGGTGTTTAAGAAAAAAGGGAGAAAAAATAGACGAAAAGAATCCAAGCTCGACCGATATAAGGATTCGTGTATACATACATACATACATACATACATATGTACATACGTCAAGATTAACGGAAGACATTTAAGCCATCTAAGATTTGCTGACGACATAATTATAGTTGCATGTAACTCAGTAGATTTACAAAATAGATTAACAGAATTAAGCAACGAAAGTATGAAAGTAGGCTTAAAAATTAATTTTAATAAAACTAAAATTATGTTTATTGAATTCTGCACGCAAAACGTAGTCCCATTGGATGATCATATTGTAAAGATAGTTGATAGTTAAGTTATACCTAGGACAATTGGTGAATATGACTGGATGTAAAGAAGAAGAAATAAAACGAAGAATGAAACTAGGATGGAATGCTTTTGGAAGAATGAACATAGTTTTTAAATCCAACATTTCGCTGTGCTTAAAAAAGAAGGCATACGACCAATGCGTACTGCCAGTTATGACGTATGGAAACTTGGACGCTAAATTCAAGAATGCTACGAAAGATCCAGTGCACACAGAGAAGCATGGAAAGATGTAGGCTTGGTATAACAAGAAGAGATCGCAAAAGAAATACATGGGTAAGAAGTATCAACAAATTGGCAGATGTAGCGGAACGTGTGAAAAAGTTGAATTGGACACAGCGAGAAGAATGGATGGCAGATGGACGCGAGAAGTACTGGAATGGTATCCGAGAGGATGTGAAAGAAAGCAAGGTAGACCGAGTAGATGAATTGCGAAGAATGTGTCGAGTCAAGTGGATGCAGATTGCTCAAGACTGACAGGAATGAAAGAGGATTGGAGAGGCCTTCATCCAGCAGTGGATGGTGAACGGCTGAAAATGATGATGATGATACATACATATATGTATGTACATACATATAATAGACGGATTTTTGTAGCGAAGTCATCATTTTTCAAAAAAACTCATTCAGATTTGTTGAAATTTGACAGACGCGTTTCTTTTACAGGGTGTATTCCTGTTTTGTCCAAAAATTTGAAACACTACTTTGTAGTGCTTGTTAGTCAATGATTTGTATATAAAATGTAAATATTTCATGTTGACATGGCGCTCGGATTAAACCGCACACGGATTAAATTAGCGGACACGGCACATAGAACAATGCTCACATTTAAATTATTCTAATCTTTTCGCGTGTTTATATTTTTAAATTATTTAAATGTGAGTATTTTTCTATGTGCGCTTTTTTCCGCGTACGCTATTTTCATGTGCGGATTTTTCGTCTGCGGTTTGACCACCGAACCGTTGACATTTATTGAAATCTGTATGAATGTAAATTTATCGTTAATAAATACATACGTACATTTATTGAAAAGAATGCTTCACGATTGATTTGCATCGAAGGCTGAAACACACTAAATTCGAACAAGCTGAAGTCAACCCTGTCCTTATATGGCATACGAATTATTATTAAACGGACTTGATTTTAAATACATGTATTTTTTTTATATGGTTCTCGCATTTATCGTTATTTTTTCATGGTCCCGGCCAAACACCCATAAGAACAGTGTTAAATAATTTCGCATCCATCGTTTTCCTATATATCGTATCAATATTACGGTCCCGTCACAAATTTTACCACGATAGATCGTTTTCGTCGAAAATTTATCAATCCGGCCTTGGCTAAATGTCTGAAGTACCCCGTTTTTTCTCGAAATTTCTAAACAATTGCAATGTAGATTACAATCTACAACAAAGTGGTGGAGGCAGCTAGTTGTGAATGCCATTTCTAGAATAAAACGGTACAAATACCTTTTCCGAATCTGTACCTGGTACATTCACTTGCACTTGCATTCGGACAAACCCCTTACAACGGGAAAAAAGCGTGAAGATAATGAACCTGTTCCGACAATCGCAGAAGCATTGATGGCATTCGAAAAAGTGAAATCATTGTTCTATTCTTACGAGATGGACGAATCTGTTGTGAAAAAAGTGAGCAATTGGAGAGGTCAATGTTTGAATTAAAATGCCAGACTGCAAAAGGCAACTATGGAAGACTTCTTTGTAAAAAAAAAATGAATGCTCCGATTCTCTTGATTTATTACGTACATGTCAATTATTAATTGATTATTACACACATACATACGTGTATGTATTAAAAATTTCTGATGTTTAAAGTTTTTTTTATTATTTTACATTCATTTATGTATGGGTTTTTGAGCATTCATCGTTTTTCCGCATTCATCGTTTTTTTTTTGAAAAACGATGTATAGGGGTTCCACTGTATAGACAAGGGAGAATTTTGAATTTCAATTTAAATATCACCATCGAATGCACACAACGCGAAATATTCCACGGAAAATCTGTATATCTGAAAGAGAGAGAGAGAGGGAAGGGGGTCGGAAGTAGTAATTTATCGCGATTAAGCACGGAAACTTCCCCCTGAATAAGTTTTTCCTCTCAGATAAGTGTTTTTAACGCACCGCCGCCAGCAAAAGAATCACTGAATTAAATTGATACTTTGTTCCCAACCACCCCTAGACTAACCCTCTACCCACTTCACCGCCGACTCAAAGTCAACCACCCCCTACCCCACCGTCGCACCTCGGTTAATTTAATAACGAACACCGGCTGCTGGACGAGGGGGCGATAAAGCGTCGGAAAAAAGGAGGAAAAAAGAGTAGTGACTCCACAGTGGGTCTTTATCCGTTTGCGGACACTGGGGGGTGGCTTGCACTAATTTTTGCTCGTAAACTGCACCGGCGGGTCTTGTGAGCTTGTGACCCACCCCTACTCCCTCTCTGTATTTTATCATACTCGTCAGATCCACAATACGTTCAAGTCTAAATTGTGTGGCTGTGTGAATGTTGAATTGTCTGTGTGCGTCATGGGAATTAGGAACGTGTACCGTAGTACGTACATAGTGCCTTTGGTAGGTTATGGTTTAGTTAGGGGTCGGCAAACGTTTAAATCCAAAGGAATCACAACGATTTAGACTAGCCACAGAAATATTTTTACGAGGAAAGTAAATTGATAGCACGTTAGGCCGCGTACTCATTAGCGAACGTGAGCGTGCAATGTAACGCTCGCTAATATGGACGCCATGTACACACTTGCCGTGCAACCAACTGCGAACGGCAACGAGCCCCTTTGTGTTTGCGCCAAAAACCGCCACGAACGTTGCATGCTCGCGAACGCGTACACATTTACAAAATTTTATTGCATTACACGCTCATGTTCGCTAGTGAGTACGCGGCTTTATAATTGTTTATTTATTACGTGAAGAAGGTTTCCTTAATACAATTAAAGTAAATATTTTATTTCAAAAATTGAAATTGTAAATGTATGTATGTATGTATGTACAATTCAACATGGTAAATATATTGGTAAAAGTTTTTTTTAATTTTAGGCACGACTCTACATAAGTTCTCATCGATTATTTGGCTTCTCAATGTGCTCTTTATATGGTTCATGCTTGACATACATACATATGTAGACCCGAAGATAATAATAACAGCAAATGCAATTTTTTTTCAATTGGTCATATGAATTCGAAAGACTATTCCATGTATTAAAAATTATTGTGTCTGCCTTCTGTAGGTCTTTTAAAGCAACCCACTTATGGTTGTGAAATTAGATTGCACTTTTCTCTCTTCAGCTTTTTAATTTCTGAAATAAGACGTACAAATTTTGAGCTCCACAATTCTTAACAAAGTCCACCAATTGTAGTTCGAAAGTGCCCGTTTTAGAAGAAGGTTGAAGTGTTGACTTAATAATGAATGCATAAGAATCTGATCATATCTCTCTCCCTTTTTAATTTCGTGTTATCTTTTCGGTTTACAAAATGTCAATGTTAATGCTCGTCTAACTGTTTAATTTTTTTCTAATAGAATTTTCTAAAGTCTTCTTCTATTTGTGTAAATGTGACATATTTTAATATTGACACTGTTATGTACATATATTCAGGTCAACCTTTAGATTCTCATATTCAATTCATTCATTAAGCTTATATCATTTCTAAATACAACAATTCTCACGAATACTAAGCCAGGCCTGTAAACTGTATCAATATTTATTAAATACTAAATAAAGTAAAAAGCATGAACTTTTAAATACAATGTAACAACAATCATATCATATTAAATGACACAGTCGCTTACAACGTAATGAAAGTGCAAATGACGAATTGTATGTACATAAAAGTATAAAACTATTATTATTAAGTCAAGATAATATACCAATTTCATATACAATGTAATTTAGTTTAGTCTAACCCATCTAATCTCAGACATTCAATTATATCCTTCATCAAATTTTAATCCATGGACCTTCACACACCACGTGGAAATGAGGAAATGCTTGCGAATTTCCCAACATCGATCCTCTCCCTACTCGAATTCTCCAATTGCAGATACTGTTAATTTACACAGCACTTAATTAGAAATCAACTACTATATCTATCCCCAATCAGTACACACAGTGTCCTCGCAGTGTTGCCGAGCAACCGGGTTAATTAATTTTCAATACGAGATTCGTTTAAATTGTCACGATGCAATGTGCAGCGTGCAACAGCTTGCATTACACAAAATGCACCGGAACACACTGCGACTGGCTATTATTATTATTGTTATATTGTATGTTGATCACTATACAAGTACGAGCTGGAAGCGAATTGTATGTATACGAAAATATATGTATGTATGTTCATACTTGGAATAAGTCGACAAAATTTGTACTTTTCTGTTTGTCTGTCGTACTCGCCACACAGCTTAACTAATTGGGATCAAACTTTGTAGAGGTACTTTCAAAGATCCAGCGAGTATTGTGTGATACTTGATTACAATAGGACAATATACTAAGACAAATCTTTGCTTCGACGACTTGGCTTATTGGATAAAGAGCGTAGCTATTTGAAACAGATTGAGTTTTTTTAGTTCATGTAAGCATAAACAATAAAAATAAATTTCAAATCAGGCAATTATTTTGTCAATCCTGTTTGTTTATTATACATTCCCACACCGTTTAACCAACCGGGACTAAATTTTGCAGAAGCGCTTCTTACGATCCTGCGGTTTTTATATTTATCTATTTATTTACAAAATTTTACCACAGTAACCTTACAGTTTCTCAAATCGTTACTGCGTCCAAGTATTCAGTTACATATTCAGAACAAACAAAAACAAAATTTAGAAATATTAAAATCTTATATTTAACAACACCTCAACCAACCTCCCATAACTAGCATTAAATAAGTCAACGTGTATGGCAGCCTGATTGAGTAAATTAATGACAATGGAGACATGGCTTGCATGTCAGTAGGTACGAGCCATCAGGATGGATAACAAATTATATTGTCTGAGGAACCTAAATTGATTAGGTACGTCTATACCCAATTCATCAAGAATTTTCGGACTATACATTAGGCCAATCAATAAATAATAATTTATATGGTGCTTTTTTGCGATGATACATTTTTACCTCAGGTAGCTTCCGTACAAAGTTTTGTTTTGACGAATCAAACCAACGACATATCGATGGGTTAGTGCACAGATATTGTATGTCCAGTTTTGTTTTAAAATATTGCATGAAAACGATGAACGAAATGGACATATTACATATGTATATATATAAAAATTAATGTCTGTCTGTTTGTCTCTTATAGGCTCCTAAACCACCCAACCGATCGCGATGAAACTTCCAGGACTTATTGTGATTATGCCGGGGATGGTTCCTGTGAAGAAAAATCGGGGAAAAACGGGAACGGGCCTGCTCACGCGTCAGATAACGTACTAGGAACGGGAATGGGAACGGGATCGGGCATTGCAACGCAAGCCGGGTCAGCTAGTCTATTATATTATAAGGCAACGTCTTCTCAAATATACTATTTAAACATGAAGGTTTGATGCTGATGTACCCAATTAAATTTTGGTAAAAACTGGACATACAATATCTGCGCACTAACCCATCGATATGGAGTTTTTTTTCAAATCGAAACACAGTATAGGAGTATTGCCAGTTTAGAGGTAACAAAATATACGTACATTTTTTAACTGCGGCTAGTTTTATTTTTTTATTATACATTTTTTATCGTCACAGTGCGTATATGTATGTATGTATGTATGTACCGTGCGTTATGAAACGTTTTAACGCGCCGAATTATGTTTTGCACTTAGCGCTACTTAACCGGATACGGAGACATATTGTCGTGAAAGTGAGGGGGAAAAGGGGGTGTAGGATATGGGAAGGGGGTGGAGGAATGGTCCTCAAAACCCACATTTCTAGTCCCTTAGAACCATCTCGCAAGCGAGGAACCTTCGCGAATGTGTATCGACTTCATTGGAGAATTGTAAAATTGTTTAGCAATTCATATCTCGATTCACGGGTCATAAATTGTTCAACATGAGCATAAAGAAACCCCTCGTCTGTGGTGAGGGTGATGCGCCAAAGCCTACTATCCTCCCCCTCACCCCCTCTCGAACAGGGATGGCCAACTCGCTTTTGAAGATATCGGATTACGATTCTTTGGCAGGCGAACAGGGAAAAAAAATCGGCTTAAGGAAAAGTGCCGAATTCGAACGCGCACGTATTCGCAAGATTAAATCGATGATGCTTAAAAAGTAGGTAGGTTCTGGTTTCAAGGATAAATTTTCATCAAAAGAAATCTTAGTAGGTGTCTATGTACTTGAAAAAAAATGGATGATTTATTGTTTAACCGCTAGCCGGTTTTATCTAAAAGAGTCGACATATCTACATAGTTGTAAGTAATCAAATATTATATAATAAGATTTGTAATTTAATATTAACCCATTATGATTTTTATGGACGGAATATTTGTATGGTTCAATTTAAAAAAAAAAAATAATATTTAAAAGCAATTCACAGGTGCGTATATATTAGGAGAAAATCAAGTCTAAGATGTGCAAATCGTTCAATGTTAAAAATAATACGGAAACGAATGAGTCAGAATTACATTGACATGTCAAATGAAACTACATACATATTTCACGTAACAATTATTATCTTCATTCATTCCCATCCACAGAATGATTAGATATGGTAATGAATATTCCGTTTTTATTTATTTTCATAATATTAATCAGTCATCTCCAAGGCAACGAACGACTCATTTCTTCATTTATCAACTCAATTTATTTATTATGTTTTTTTTCATTACGTTTTCTGTAATGTAATATGTATTATCTCTGTAAATGCCCCCACAGGCGAATAATTAACAAATAAATACAATAGTTATGTAAATATAATGATTAAAGTTTGTTTTCAGCCGTTCACCACATCCACTGCTGGATGAAGGCCTCTTCAATCCTCTTCCATTCCCGTTTGTCTTGAGCAATCTGCATCCACACATTCTTCTCAATTCATCAATCCATCGTTCATTCGGTCTACCTTGCTTTCTTTCACATCCTCTCGGATACCATTCCAGTATTTCTCGTGTCCATCCGCCATCCATTCTTCTCGCTATGTGTCCAATTCAACTTTTTCACACGCTCTGCTATATCTGCCACTTTGGTCATACTTCTTAACCATATATTCCTCTTGCGATCTCTTCTTGTTATACCAGTACCTATCAATGTAAGTACATTTTGAAAATCAATATACGATAATTAAATGGTATAAAGTGCATTTTTAGATTTCGTAAACTTGAATTGTAATAATAGAAACGTTACGGATAAATTCGAGCGATTGTTTCGGCGGGAAAACTCTAGTCGAAAATTTCGTGCAGCTTTAGTGGGTTCATTGTCGATATATTTTTCGGTAGTTTTCCTCCCCCTAGCAAGACAAATGTCTGGATTTGTGTTCACGGAAATAAAACGAAGGGGAGAAGTCTATTGTTTAACGTTTTGGAAAAAATGCAATCAATGCCAACGGCTAAATAAAAATAAAACGAAAATTGAGGGATATTTCAAGGGAGGGTAGCTCGGCTGTCTTATTCGTATATAGGTATGTGGGCCACGGAGAATTTTCCAACGTGTATTTATTTATAAAATCGATACTTTATGTTTGGTTTGTAAATAGAGATGAATTTGACGGAAAAATGTACGAATAAATACAGGTATATGCTATCGCTAAGTATGATTTGTTGAAGTATGAAAGCGACTAAAATGTGGGTACGCGATATTCAATAATTGGAATGTATTTGTATGAATACAATAATTATTCGAAAATTTTCAAGTACATATTCACTCATTCGCAATGAGTAGGAGTAGCAGATAATATTTATTCGAAAATTTTCAAGTACGTATGTATGTACATACATACATATGAGTATTTATTTGAGTATTAATATATTTTATTTTACTTACTTCGGTTGAAAATTATCTGACAGACTTAGAGTTTGTAAAAGGTGTTGTTTTTTTATGCATATTAAACTATTGAAAAATTCCTGGCAGTCTTAAAAAAACATCTCTGTACAGGTGCCTTGTTAAGGATTATATAACTAGCTTAAGCTACTGTATTATATAAATAAATAAATATTCTGCTGGAGTTTTTCTATGATTATTCAATTTCGGGTAATGGCGGCTAAATAAATTTTATTGATATATGTACATACATATGCTTATGCAGAATATGAATGTAATAATTTGAAGGCAAACAAACGTCAAACTATCGATTATATAAAGAATAATCGACACCTTTTGTAATAAAAAATAATCAGTTTTAAACAAAAAAAAGTGAATTTGCTCACAAAGTAGATAATTTACTATTAAAAATTTAGCTTTCCGTTTCAAAAGAAGAGCGTCAAAGGTGATTTTAAAACTTTTCCACTATTCACATTATATTTTTAACCATTTATTTAAGGTAGCTAAAAAAGCCAATTACAAACAAACATTACTTAAAGCTAAAATTACAAAATAAACTTATTATCTACCAGCACTTGTACAGAGGTGCTGTTTTAAGGCTGCCAGGAATCTATCAATTTTATTGATATTTCTGAGAACAATATATTCAACAAAATACCTGTACAAGATACTTCTCCTGGATCTACTTCATTTTAAATTCTTAACTCCTTCTTACCCCTAGTATTATGACTATGTGTATTATACCCTCTTATTAAATATTTTGGTAAAAATTCTAATCTAATTTAAAAATATATACTAATATGCACACTTTTAAGGTTTCATTTGCATTCATCCAATTCAATTCATTCGACACATATCTTATACTAGTTAATCTATTGACATTTTAAATACTACTAAAATACGCATTTTGTAGTTGTTTGCAACCTATCATTAATTACCCTATTTACTAAATTTAAAAATGTACCACAATATACATATACAATGAGGACGAACAATTGCATTATAAACTAATACACAATAATACAACTTTCTTCGATACTTTTTTAATAATCATCCCACCATGTAATTTAAAATGACATAACTATTCATATATTGACACGATCAATCATAAATCGAAAATTGTAAACGTACGCGAAACAAACTAACGTTACTCAATATTGCAGAAATCAAATTGGAGAAATTTACATACACCGGTATTACGCGACACATGCGAAAAATTAAACAGCCAAATCAGCAATCGTTCAATATGTAAATACTTTTCGCGCTAGCTCATGGTCTCGTTTGCTGGAATATCAGAAATGCAAAACTAACCCAGGGCAAAACTCTAGCTCTGCTCTGGTAGTGCGCGAGAGCCAGTGAACCAAAGCCGAAGCCAAAGTCGTCTTACCCAACAATCAACATATGATAGACAAAAGTGGCGGAGCTGGCGCCAGATATAACCGATAGACCCAGAAGTTCCAGGAGAGTCCCCGGGGCGAACTCCACGAGTACCCCTTTCCCAGGGAACATCTTTGAATACCAATTCGTCGGTCCAATCTGCACATCACCACAGTTGGTCCAGGTTTCTCTCTCTCACTCTCGGAGATATCGGTAGCGAGTTGTGTTCGTGACAATAATAATAAATTAAAAAAGGGTAGCCGTGTTTCAACAGCTGCTCGGCCCGATTACCTCCGGGACCGAGGGTGTGAGAGAAACGAAAGAAAGTGACTCAAAAACTTCGGTTATTCCCAACCATTTTCGCCCGTGTTTCTCTATCCCGTTCCACCCTCGCCACGAGGGTTAAATGCTGGAATAATTCACGTATAAAAACTGAGTTTTTTTTTTTCTGCTTTCGGTCTCTCCTTTTTTTCCCGCTTCGTTTCCTTCTTGTACTTCCCCCGTTTTTGAAATAGATCCCCGAGAATTCTCACAGCGCTCGGCTAAATGACGCTTACATAATCAAATTACCAAGTGGGATATCCAATAATACTATTGTCCTTTTCTCCGTTCTTATTATTATATTTCGAGATGAAAAAAAAATGCTCAAAAAAAAAAAAAAACCTATCGCAATGTACATATGTACATAAAATGATCATCAACAGTTCGCGTCTCGTGTACAAATATTGATTACAACATTGTTAACCGTATACGCACAAGTAAAGCTCAAATCAATGTAATAATAGAAAATTGTTTGTATTGTATTGTTGCTTACGTTAGAATGTAACTTTATATAGGTACAGGTTGATAGCGTACTCGGAAAAGATAAAGAAAGTTTATCTGCTAAAAAATAGCTACTGTGCTGTAGTTATTTTTATCATATTCATATTCGCAGTGGGAAAAAAATCCACAACAAAAAGTTATGTCGCATACACTATCAATATTTTTCAATGATTTCTAGCTTATTTTTTAATATATTTAATTTATGTTTGATTCAATCGAGAGGTGAGTCATAACAATAAAAACTAAATAAAAGTAATTTACAATTTATTCAGACGCAAAACTGCGTTGATTTTTGCAAAACCTAGAGCTGGACCTATGACCCATTTCCTAAAAAAATTACTCAATATTTCACTTGTTTTCTTGATTTCAATGTGACATTGAACTCTTTCAAGGTAGTTTCACGCGATCCAACAAAGGGCTAACACACAATTGTGACGTGGGTGGGATGTTGCAAGTTGAGCAACAAAAATATCCATTTTTTTGCCTTTTGCGGCCTATAACTCAAAATATAGTATCGCTGCGCTCAAAGTGAGTATTGAAATCAATAGTCAGATATTTTTCCTAAACTATTTTTATTGTTTTGAAATACTTATAATTAATCATATAGCGAATTTTTAGAGTCAAAAATATATATTTTTTTTTACACATTTTTTTCCCGTTTATTTGGCTAGCTTTTTTATTTCATCACGTTAATGAGGATTGGTTTTCTATTTCATTATTTTTTTATTTGATCTAAACGTACTAATTCGAGCGGAAAATGATTTTAATTTACGCTATGGGACGATCTCGGCGGAAGAAGACGACGAAGAGAGAAGACGTATCTCATAAACCAGCGGTCGCCAACCGGTGGTCCGCGAGAGAATTGTGGTAGTCCGCATTTTTCATAATCATCATCATATTCAGCCGTTCACCATCCACTGCTGGATTCCAATCCTCATCCATTCCTGTCTGTCTTGAGCGACCAGCATCCACTTGACTCCACCCATTTTTCTCAATTCATCAGCCCATCTTCCACTAGGTCTACCTTGCTTTCTTTCACATCCTCTCGCATACCATTCCAGTATTTATCGCGTCCATCTGCCATCCACTCTTCTCGCTGTGTTCAATTCAACTTTTTCACACGTTCCGCTACATCTGCCAATTTGTTGATACTTCTTACCCATGTATTTCTTTTGCGATCTCTTCTTGTTATACTAAGCATACATCTTTCCATGCTTCTCTGTGTGCACTGGATCTTTCGTAGCATTCTTGAATTTAGCGTCCAAGTTTCACATCCATACGTCATAGCTGGCAGTACGCATCGGTCGTACGCCTTCTTTTTTAGCATAGGAATGTTGGATTTAAAAACTATGTTCATTCTTCCAAAAGCACTCCACCCTAGTTTCATTCTTCGTTTTATTTCTTCTTCTTTACATCCAGTCATATTCACCAATTGTCCTAGGTAATAAATAACTATCAGTGTCCAGCCCATTGCCACTTCAACTTTTGCTCACGTTCTGCTATTCTTACCCATGTATTCCTCTTAAGATTTCTTCTTGTTATACCGAACACACATTTTTCAATGCATCTGTGTGCACTGGATCTTACGTAGCATTCTTGAATTTAACATCCAAGTTTCACATCCATACGTCACAACAGTTTTCATAATTAATAATTAATATATCGTTCATTACAAGGTGATGTCCAAATTTTTGCAAATAACTTGGAGTGCAAAAACAAGCGTAATTACCATTTCATATTTAGAATGTTACGTTTATGGAAAACATTATCAACAAAAATCATTATCGGATTCGAATTCAGTGGATCAAACTTAAATCTCCGCTTTGGCCTTCTTTCGTTGTTGCTCAGCGTCATCCATTGTTTGGCGTAAATTTCAAAAATATTGATATGAAATCATAGATATAGTTATGCCATTCAAAACAAATTTGCCTGGACAAAGCGTCAGAAGCAACGGTGGGCTGCGGGGGGTCTAAAGTGCGGGAAATTCTCACAAAAAAAGAGTCCCACACAAAAAAAAAAGTCAAGCTAAATGCACGCAAGGCATGCATTTTTGCATGCCCTTTTTGTACGTCATTTTTCGGACGCTACGGCCGATCTACGTTATTCTACATCTATGTATGAAATGCTACATATTATGTACACTGTCGAACTGTACAGCATACACACGACTTGTTTTTCCGAAACGACCTGCCCTATCACCACTCAGGGCATGCGCCGCGCCACAACACCCCGTATACGACATTCGCATGCCATGTGGCCTGCAGTGCGAACCTAAACACGGACACACATACCGAAGGGGGGCAATTTAGGGCACGTGAAGCAATTCAGATGGGGGGGTGGGTTAAGGGGGTGGACCAAACGGTCCTATGTCGTGTGCGAAATTCGGCCCCACGGCAATAAATCCGCCCCGTAAATATGAAAGTGTTGTCAAAACCTGCTGATGGCGGCGGCTGCCCCGGTCGACGACGGTCAAGCATTATTCTGACACTAAATTACACGGGAACAAACTTGTCAGCAAAACATTTCGCAAGAAAATATCGATTAAGCGAACGCGACCCACCCTTTAACCAACCCCCCTAACATCTCCCCATCTACAACCCCATCCACAACAGCGGCACCCGTCCAGAAACAATAATATATTGTAATGTACCGCCCGGGATAACAGTAGTTTGCGCCCGAAGTTGGACGTATATTTCAAAGAAGTGGTCGGCGAACACCCTCCCCATTTCTCTCTCTCTCACTACTCCCTTTCCCTTCTCGTTCCCCGCATTCCGGGATCCTTAGCAGTGCCGGATTACGTAAGGTGTGTGCTGGTTGTGCGAGCGCACGGGGGGCACTCGATTCCCACGGGCGCCAAAGTCTCACAAAGCAATTATTTTTTTCTTCTTTTCATTCCCCAGTAACTGGGTGAAGCTTAGAGCGATATTACATTGAGCAACAAAACCAACACCAGATTTTTTTTGGCGGTGGCGAGCATCTTATTACATTGCGCCACTTTTCAAGCTACCAGCTACCTGCTCATCTCATAATCTTCATACAAAAAAAAAATACTATACGAAACTCGGTACTCTATGTAGACGTAGAAAATATATAAAATTCAACCTCTCGTATTTCTTTCTGAATTTCATTGTTTTCGAAACAATTGCGTTGACAATTGAGTACGACGATGCAAAAAAAAGGTCGTAATACTTAGGCTGATATTACATTCAGCAACATATCGGGACACCAGGTCTTTTTTGAACCTCGGCGACCAGATAGATATACAGGTTTCAATGGTAAGTATTACGATGTATTACACGATGCGATTCTGGGTTGCTTGAAAATTTCTTGGAAGTCAATGTTCGCCGAAAAAAAATCTTCACCAAAAACCCTTTTCTGACCTTTTTTTTTGCATCGTCGTACTCAATTGTCAACGCAACGCAACGTCAACGCAATTGTTTCGAAAACAATGAAATTCAGAAAGAAATACGAGAGGTTGAATTTTATATATTTTCTACGTCTACATAGACCTCTTTTTTATAGACGTCTTCCTAGACCTATTTTTTTTTTGTATGAAGATTATGAGATGAGCAGGTAGCTGGTGAGTGAAAAGTGGCGCAATGTAATAAGATGCTCGCCACCGCCAAAAAAAATCTGGTGTTGGTTTTGTTGCTCAATGTAATATCGCTCTTACCATTGAAACCTGTATATCTATCTGGTCGCCGAGGTTCAAAAAAAACCTGGTGTCCCGTTTTGTTGCTGAATGTAATATCAGCCTTACTGTTACGCATTGAAGAGACTGAAGAGGATCGGCGGTATCGTTCGCCTCGACGGCAGACAGACATATAAATTTTTGACGTGAACACTGTCTATACCGCCGTCCCAAGCCCACTTAACGTAACTGACAAAACAACAATATCGAGATAGATGGCCTTGAAAGTTTTATTCTAAATTTGTGTTTTTCTTCATATATTACTGATTTATTTAAACTTTCTGGAACGGGAACGGGATCGGGAATAGGAACGGGAACGGGATCGGACATTGCGACGCTTGCCGGGTCAGCTACATAGTATATATATAAATCAATGTCTGTCTGTTTGTTTGTCTGTCTCTTATAGGCTCCTAAACCACTCAACCGATCGCGATGATCATGCCGGGGATGGTTCCTGTGAAAAAAAATCGGGGAAAAAACGGGAACGGGAACGGGTCTGCTCACGCGTCAGATAACGTACTAGGAACGGGAACGGGAACGGGATCGGGCATTGCAACGCAAACCGGGTCAGCTAGTCTATTATATTATAAGGCAATGTCTTCTCAAATATACTTAGGTCCTAAAATCCTCTAAAAAGCTATTAATTTTATCTATATATATAAAAATCAATGTCTGTCTGTTTGTTTGTCTGTTTGTCTCTAATAGGCTCCTAAACCACTCAACCGATCGCGATGAAACTTTCAGGACTTATTGTGATCATACCGGGAATGGTTCCTGTGAAAAAAAATCGGGAAAAAACGGGAACGGGCCTGCTCACGCGTCAAAAAACGTACTAGGAACGTAGTCAGCTAGTACTTAAAAAATTACAATTTTTAATTTATTAAAAACCTGTGTTTTCTATCAAAATTACTTCTTGCGTAAATTTTATAAGGATTACAAAAATTATGGAATTGTGAATTAGAATGTGTCAATTTTGTATGGAACCAACTTCAAAAGCTAAATAAAATAAATTTGAAAAAATTCAGTTTATATGAATTTTATTATATTTCACTGTTGCCAGAAGCGATAACATTTGTCGATAACCGTATACAATTGTTGTTTCTAACCTTCTCCAATCTAGATTCCTTGGAGTATTAATAGGGAGGGTTTCAGACGCGAATACTTATACGCTTTACGTGCTTAGCTTAAAATGTATTAATTTTTGAAAGATAAGACATAATAATTTAGTCAAAAAACACTATTTGAAAAAAAAATTTTTTTGCCCATCATGCATTATTAAAAAAGACAATCAGGATGAGGGAGGCGGGGTGGGGGAAGGGTCGTTTCGAATTTAAATTTCGCCCAACCGCCTCGTCCGGCTCTGATCCGGGCTAAAGTTGGATCGTTCGAGGCACGCACACGTGCGCACCTGACGCACACACTCGACTCTGTAATACTACCGAGATGGTGATGGTGATGGTGATGGTGGTGGTTGGTTGATGGTGATGGTGGTATGTAGCTCCATGTAGAATCTCGGCGCATTATTCGCGTCAACGCTCGCAACGTGCGAAGAATTCGCGAACGGGACTCTTCGCGCGGTTCAGACCGATCGGCCGTTGATTGGCTCGGCGTAATAATACGCACAAGTTACGCCACTGCGAGATTTCAGGGTGTGTGGATAGTAAGTGGGTGTGGTCTGCATTCCGATTTAAAGCTGTATACTATGTAGATACAATTACCTAGGACAATTGTTGAATATGACCGAATGTAAAGACGAAGAATGGAACTATGTACCTACGTAGGATGGAGTGCTTTTGAAAGAATGAACATTGTTTTTAAATCAAACATTCCGCTATGCTCAAAAAAGAAGGCACACGACCAATGCGTACTGCCAGTTATGACGTGTGGGTGTGATACGTGGATGCTCAATTCGAGAATGTTGCGTAAGGAGCATGGAAAGACGTACATACATACGCTCGGTACAACAAGAAGAGATAGTTAAAGCAAAACGTAGTCACTGTAGATAATCATATTGTACAGATGGTTGACAGTTATTCATACCTAGGACAATTGGTGAATGTGAAGAAAAATAAATAAAACTAGGATGGAGTGCTTTTGAAAGAATGAACGTTGATTTTAAATCCAACATTTCGCTATGTTTAAAAAAGAAGGCACACGACCAATGCCAGTTATGACGTGATGGATGTGAAACGTGGATGCTAAATTCAAGTGAAGCGTTGAAATGTATATGCTTGGTATAACAAGAAGTGATCGTAAGAGGAATAGACTGGTAAGAAGTTTGACCCAAGTGGCAGACATATGTAGCAGAACGTGTGAAAGAGTTGAAGTGGCACCTAGCGAGAAGAATGGACGCGATAAGTACTGGAATGGTATCGGAGAGGATGTGAAAGAAAGCAAGGTAGACCGAGTGGAAGATGGGCTGATTAATTGAGAAGAATGTGTGGAGTCAATTGGATGTAGATTGCTCAAGACAGACAGGAATGGAAGAGAACTGGAGAGGCCTTCACCAGCAGTGTTACAGCAATGTACATATTGTACATACATAATATCGAAGGATATAATAGTATTGCACGTTGAATATCATCAGTTGTTTATTATTAACGTATTGGACCAATGATAGTGATAACTGTGGGTTACGGAATAAAATAAATGTTAAATAAAATAATTCAAATTCCAAATGAAAACGAAAGAAAGTGTCAATACAAAATACTTGTTAATACAAAATTTCAATACAATTCCCGATGGATAAATTGAGTGTCAGACTTTAGAGTATGTACATATGTATGTATAGCACGATTGAAAAATACAAAATATTCATAATAATTATAATGATGACCATAGTAAATTAGCGATAGAGTTTGAAAAATTCTAATTTTAACGAACAAATAACATTTTGAAAGAAAATAGTTTTGAACAACTAAGTTTTATACAAAACCAAATGAGATTCTTTATATCTAGTAGATGATAGCTAGGCTATGTATGATAATGAAAAATTAGAGAAATTGATTAAAATTCTATCTACGATCACAAACATTTGAAATATAATTAGCTTATATGATTTTTAAGTTGAGATAAGTTTTTTTTTTCAGCAATGAAAATTTTAGTTAAGAATAAGTGATATAAGATTAAGAAGGCGTTTAATATTTAATAGGTAACGTAATTTATTCTTGAATTTTAAACAACATTTAATGTTGTCGAGACTTTAAAATAAACAACTCGCTCGCGAGCATTAGGTATGTATGTATGTATGTATTTTTAGAATTCCACTAGACAAATATTGTGTAACAAATTAACTTTGCGAGAGAATTTGCGAAAACCGTGCAAATTTCGTTCGAGTCAAAGTTTATAATAACTTTCTCATAAAAATGTCTGTACGCGAGGTGCCAAGGTACCTATGTATATAACAAATACGTACATAGTATAGTTGGGTACCGGAAACATCGGGAAACGCGCAGCATTGGAGTAACTCGTTTCTGACAGTGCAAGTTTAAAACACCAGTTAAAATATTACAAGTCGACGCAACAAGAAGCCGTGGCAGATGAAATGTCTCAATTTAAAGTTCATTATTACTAACTGAGAGCCGAGCGAGTCTGAAAAGTCACTCCTTTTGCGGCCGATGCGACTGAAAAACTTTTCAGATAGAGTTCCGCTCGACGAATACAACTTAATATCCCATTTCTGAAAATGAGCTTTGAATGTTCGATGATGTTTTTGTTTTATTTTTATTCCAATAGTTACAAACTCGGGTTTGTATTGTTAAAAATTTAGAATTCGAGTTGTTCCGTAGTCAAAGCTAGGGTTAGTGGAATAGTTCGTTCGGTTCGGAAAGAAGTTCGGCTATTCATGAAGATTTGGTTTTCAATCTAAATTTAGAAGTGGAACTAGAACACCGGATCTCAATTATGGTGTACATTCAAATATGTTTCTATTTTGAAGTTGTTAGATTTTATTATTTATTTATTTAATTTTAGATTCACAAATAATCAGATTTTAATCAGAAATTCACAAATAATCAGATTTTTTAAAAAACATAAAACAATCCATGGACTTGTCAGATAAGGATGTTTTTCTTTTCCATACAAAATTACCGGATACCGAAAAATTTCGTTCATTTTGTCTGTAAGTCGGTCTTACAACTTCTGCGTCCAACATTAAAATTGTAAAATTCGTTATTGACTTCGAAGGCACGTTCTTATAGTTCGAGTGCTAAAGAAATTGAGACTTGTTTCGTTTTTTGGAAAAACATCATGCATGTACACATACACATACTCACACTAAACAAGTAAAGCAATCAGTGTATTGAATATATGTACATACGTACATACAAATGTATGTAGTCACTACATTTTTGCGACATTTTTTTGTTTCAAATTATAAAAAAAATCGAATGGATTACAGGCTGTGAAATTCGATCGAAACTTTTCTGCTGGCCATGTTTATTGTTCTCCAAAGATATTAATGTGTGGAATAAAGAAGGATTTGGTGATCTCAACCATTTAATTGAAAAACGAACTCATTGTGCTATATTCTAGCTCTGAATTTTCAGGGAAACCTGTTCATGAATTAATACAATTCATGACAAAAAATAACCTCGAATCTGGTTTTAAAGAGCTGTTTAAACTGGGAGAATTAATATTAATACCAAGCAGTACAACTTCAGCAGAACGTTCTTTTTCTGCGCTAAAAATAATAAAAACTTGCTATCGAGGTACGCAAGGTCAAGATAGATTATGTGGCCTTAGCTTAATTTCAATAGATAAAAAAAGTTATTTGTCGAATTAAAGCAGAAAGACACATTCTCTGCAGACGTGATTGAAAAATTTATATCTCAGAAACGTCGCATTGAACTTACTATGTATAAATAACTTTCAATAAAACATTTTTGTAATGAAAAACGTGTATTTTTTTTAAATTGATAAACGGTATTAACACCCACCGTACGCCACTGATGTAGTGATAAATTTAAAATATTCTCGATACTCTCAAGATTCTCACAAATGATTTCTCGAGAAACGACAATCTCGATATTTCATAATAAAATATTCTCGAGAAATGAGTTGCTCTAAATTTCATAATAATATACATATTCTCGAGAAACGAGAATCAAAATTATTCAAGATTTCTCGATCACAACCTGTAGCATGCATACTGTTACGTCTCCACGAACTATTACGTCAGATTCAATGACTATGGCGCAATGGTATGGACGAATGTTGAGTCATACATTGTTTTCTGTGCATTTGGCTAAGATTCGGTACAGCCCAGATATGAGTCAGATCGCGACACATAACCCCCTGCCTCTCTTCCCCTCAGTCTAAGTTGACGCTGACCAATCAGGTTCTACAGTGCAAATCAGGCGACCTATTGACCAATTGCAATCGACCCAGGGATCAACCGATTTCCTTCTTAACCTCCTCTGACCCCTTAAGTTTATATATATGTAGATGTAAAGGTCGGAGAACAGCTCACTCCTCCAATCAACAGTTAACTACACACAGATGTACACTCTTCAGTCAAACAACTAACCCATACGGACGTATAATTCAAATCATACGTTCGATCACTCCAAGTTGACCTTTATACTACTAACCGGTATGGCGACTTGCTATGCCGTTAATTACGCAATTTCCGAATCGCACTGACGAAATCTTTATATTTTACTATAATTGTGCCACCAAATGAACCATTGTGAAATCAATAAACAAACGATCATCATACCATCATTTTCTCATTGTTCTCTGTTCCTCAACCTCCAATACATAACAACGCATAGTTCATGCCCAGATTTTCAACCTTTTTACAACATTTTTAGTATTAAATACGATCCGAAAGTAGAGTGCATCACCATTACCATCAACACAAGCAACCGGCGAAAATTATCCTTCATCGAGTGTTACACTGACTTTATACTCAACTACATAACTTCTGGGGAGTGGGGATTTCTTGACGGGTTGATTATGACGTTTCAATTCGGCGGTGTGTCAAATGCCCACCATATCTCCTCTGGTTACAACACAATTACAGTCAAGCTTCCGGTCTAATTTGGGACCTGAGACTTTAAGCCTTAAGCGACAGTTTCGGACGTGGGGTGGGGAGGGAGAGAGAGAGAGAGGGGAGGGGAGGTTGATGAGGGGAAGATGATGGGGGTTGAGAACTACCGAAAACCCATCCCACGAGATGTTTGTCGGCGATCTATCAGAGCCTGGGTCATAATGGTCGACTTGCGCCACCGACCTATTTCTGCTTAGCGTAATGCGAACAAAGATAAAACGCGCGCCACGCTTTGAATACTAAGCCCGGGTGGGCGCATTAATAACGCGTGCAGTGTCCTAGAGCAGTGCTACTCAAAGCGGGGTCCGCGGCCCACTATTTGGTCCGCGAGACAATTTAATCGGTTAACTATTATATATTAATACGCTCCTCGTAAGTAATAAATGGAGCAGGGACGTCCCCAGAGTATTCGATACACATTTAAACAAAAAAAAAAAAAAATGAAGAATATGCACCGCAAATAAATATAATTAATTATAATCCTTAACTAAGCATCTGTACAGCGATGTTTTTTTTAAGACTGCCAGAAATTTTTCAATAGTTTTGGCAGTCTATTATACTCCAAAACACCCCTGTACAAGATGCTTCTCCTATTTCTATTTATTTTAACATTTTTTATAATTAAATTATTTTTATTCCTTAATTATATTCACATACGTCCATTCCTATCACAATAAATTTACTGAAATATTATTATCTAAGCTCTGTACTTCTTATAATATTTTTAGACTGGAAAAATGTGCTTTAAGCTAACTGTGTCTTATAATAGAGTTCTAAGTGGATAAAATGCGACTGTTGACGCCTACTCCGCTGAAAGTGCCAGAGGAATTATAGTAGATTTATTTATTTATTTTATTTTATTTATTTATAAACAGGTTTTAGCCCAAAATATAATTACATATACATACATATCAAAATTAAATACATACATATATATATAAAAACAAAAAGAAAAATAGTATTAAAAAGATACATAAAAGTTACACAGAGTATAATATAATATAATTAGAAAATCAAACAAAAAAAAAAAAAAAAAGTAATAACAAAATAATACTATAATTTATAAGTCTTTAGTTTGATTACAAACTGCGCCAGGCTGATGTTGAAAATGTCAACATCAGTCGACAACGAATTAAATAATTTGAGAGCAGTAATCACCGGGCTGGACCCCATAAGCATTGTTCTGTACCCCGGCACCACAAATAGCTCGTGACCCCGTGCACGACAATAAACATCCGGAGTGTAAAGTTGGAGACGCTCTAGTATTTCCCCATTGAACAGATGTCCATTTATAATCATGAACATATGTTTCAACAAAGATACTTTCCTCCTCCACTCCAAAGACCTCATGCCAGTCATACCCCTAACGAATTTTGTTGGGAAGAGAAAGATGTTATGTGTATGTATGAGTCGCCTAGTTCCAAATTCCGAAAAGTCCATAAAACTCACTTGTTCGCAAACGCGGTTTTTCTGCTACAGACTTATTTGCTTGATGGCGTTTAAACTCATTTAAACTTAATTTTGTTGATATTAAACAAAATATTGAGATTAGAAACATGGACTTATCGTTGTTTGTTTCTAAATATGGCTTTTATCAGCTTTTATCATAGTGCAATTGTCAGTTTTTGGAACTAACACTGATTTTCAATATTTTTTTACGGCGCACTTGGCGGTATTTGGAATAGTTCAAGTATAAGGCATCGTTTGAAAACATTCTTAGAACCAGAAAATATTTTACCCTCGTTTTTTATATATTGTGAACTTATCGGGATTTGGAACTAGGCGACTCATATGTACATTAAAAAATGGATTAATAATACTAATAGTACACAGGTGTAGAAATGCCTTAAAATACGGTATGTTGAGGAAAATGGTGCGGTTTATGGTGGCATAATTTGACGGTTTTGAAGTAGTTAAAGCAAAACGTAGTCACTATAAGATAATCATATTGTAGAAATAGTTGATGGTCATTCATACCTAGGACAATTAGTGAATGTGAAGAAAAATAAATAAAACTAGGATGGAGTGCTTTTGAAAGAATGAACATTGTTTTTAAATCAAACATTCCGCCATGCTTAAAAAATAAGGCGTACGACCGATGCGTACTGCCAGTTATGACGTGTGGATGTGATACGTGGATGCTCAATTCGAGGTACAAAAGAAGAGATCGCAACAGGAATACATACATAGGTAAGAAGCACGGCCAAACTGGCAGATGTAGCGGAACGTGTGTAAAAGTTGAAATGGACACATGGCGATAAGCATGGACGATGGGCTGATGAATTGAGAACAATGTGTGGATGCAGATTGTTCAATACCGACAGGAATGGAAGAGGATTGGTGAGGCCTTCATCCAGCAGTGGATGGTGAACGGCTGAAAATGATGCGTAGTTGAAGGAGTTCGATCCTCAAGGCAGTTGCTCTTGCAAATAACCAATGAACTATTTTTTTTCAGCTGGAAATACTGAAATATAAAGCAATCAAGTACCGCACGATTACGACATCCTTTGGATCATAGCAAGTACTTTTAAAACTTGGCGACGAAAATTTCAATTAATATAATGCACAACGAATAAATTATATTTTATATACATACATACATACATATAATGGCGCCGAGTCAACTGACATAATAAAAAAAAAATCCTTATTTGAAGAGTGGGGGCTTTAGGGGATGTGGCTACATTATGTAAATCAATATCATTTATTGTTTTATTGATATGTCTAGTCTTAGTTCGAGTTTTAGAACCGCTGTCTTGGAGATTGGGGCCCTAGGGGGGGGCGCACGCTCGCGCCGCGGGACTCTGCCCTCGACGACGATAAATCCACACCGGAAATTAATACCGAAATGCACATTTGTATGATGAATTTTGTCGAGTGTTCCGACTTCCGCCGGATCTTCAGCCAGTCCGTATTCAATTTGATGTGGCACGTAATGTCAACGGGTCCTTCGTCCCTTTTGGCACTCTCGCGAGGACCACGGGACCCTCTAATGGCCGAAGGGTCTCGAAACATTGTGTGTGCGATTTGTTAGTAGCGAGAGGCGAATTGTCCATGCGGTCGGAAATAAATCGGTTAATATTACATTGAAAATAAAACGGGTTCATCTCTAGCGAGGCGTGAAGTGGAAAATCGTGAAAATTCACCCAATCGTTGAAACCAGCATGGTTCATTCAGTTTTTAGTTTACACTTGTCTAAAAATTGCCAGTATTTGAACCTATTATACATAATATGTGGTAAGGTCGAATTGCTGGAACACGATAAACAGCTCATTACAGCAAGGTGATTCATACGAAACGATATTGTTCATTGAAGTACTCTTTGAGTATAAGAGGTGCGCTGCGAATTAATATTTTCAAATGAAAACTTTCTCCAAATTAAATTATTTATGCGAATAAAATGCCAATTAAACGATGCTTATATAAGTTAAATTGTAAACGATAACAATTGTACTGCTGATTTCAAAGAAATCCAGAGTCGGCATACGCTGGCACATTTTTCAACTTTATTTTGCGTAGCGGAATAAATTTTTACAATGAATCGTCAAATAATTTCAACGCAAAATATTTCAATTGCATCACTACAAAAATGTATGTATTGAATCATAGTGTGAAATTCGATATTGCATTAACAACAATCCTCAAAATGCCAAAGGCCAAAGCGCAAAATTGACTGCGCTGCGTTAATTTTAAGTAAAAATTTAAAGTATGAAGGTACATATGAAAAAGATCGCATGAAATTTTTTTTCATATTGGCGTGATATAAATGATTCCAATAGTAAAATTAATTTATTCTACACTTTTTCGAAAACGTTCAGGTTTATTGTTTAAAGTTACTATGCATTTTATAAGCCGGGCGATAGCTCAGTCTCTCGAGCGAAGGTTCAGGGTTCAATTTGTGCATGTCGAAAGGTTTTTTTTCGAT
Source organism: Parapsyche elsis (assembly GCA_022651745.1). NCBI lineage: Eukaryota > Metazoa > Arthropoda > Insecta > Trichoptera > Hydropsychidae > Parapsyche > Parapsyche elsis. Next base: position 134,720 of record JAGVSN010000090.1, read on the forward strand.
GGTATTCCATTTTGAATATCGTCATTGGTAAAATCTGGATATTATTTAATCTAGATCAGGGGTTCTCTCCAGGTAGTTTCAGGGGGTCACTGAGATAAATCTTTCCATTCAAAGTTATAAAGTCAACATTATGGACTCTACTGAAATATTACAATCTTTCTTGGCCAAGTTACTAATATGGATGAAGAGAGTAGAGGCCAACATTCCTTCAAAAAACTTCTCAATGCTAGAGGAAGTGCTTGACCAAGATGGAGTTGAAATACAAAATTCTGTCATTTTTTTTTAAAGAGACATCAGCGAACACTTGGAAACATTACATAACTCTTTATTACATTACATAACATATCTTGATGAGATGAAAATCGAACCGTGGATTCGCAATCCTTTTATTTAGGATGTAAACTGTATCGAAGATGCTGACACAACCAAGGATGAACTCGTTGATCTCAGGACAAAAAGCTTACTACAATTAGAGTTCAAATAAAAAAAATTATTGAGAATTCTGGAGAATTCCTGAGAGCAGCAGTTTTTATTCCATTTGCAACAATGCATCAGGATTTCAAACACTTGTAACAAGGAAAACAAAATCTCGAAATCGATTAGAGCGATATTACATTGAGCAACAAAACCAACACCAGATTTTTTTTGGCGGTGGCGAGCATCTTATTACATTGCGCCACTTTTCAAGCTACCAAGCTACCTGGTCATCTCATAATCTTCATACAAAAAAAAAAATACTATACGAAACTAGGTACTCTATGTAGACGTAGAAAATATATAAAATTCAATCTCTCGTATTTCTTTCTGAATTTCATTGTTTTCGAAACAATTGCGTTGACGTTGCGTTGTGTTGACAATTGAGTACGACGATGCAAAAAAAAGGTCAGAAAAGGGTTTTTGGTGAAGATTTTTTTCGGCGAACATTGACTTCCAAGAAATTTTCAAGCAACCCAGAATCGCATCGTGTAATACATCGTAATACTTACCATTGAAACCTGTATATCTATCTGGTCGCGGGGGTTCAAAAAAAACCTGGTGTCCCGTTTTGTTGCTGAATGTAATATCAGCCTAAGGCTGATGTCCAACATGACGTGCGTATTGCCATGACAAATACCACACCACAGTGTAATGCTCTTACTCCAGATAAACAACAACAGCCTTCACATTGACATGCTTTAAAAAATAAATATTACTTAATAAAGTATTACTATACATATCATATATGTATATATATATTTTAATTTTTTTATTTAAAAACTTTATTTTGACATGCTTTCATTGCTTTCATCTGACTAGCAAAAGGTTAAGAAACCGTCTTCTGTTAGAATTTGCTAATTTATTAGTTGTGAGACGATTCCAAAGAAATCCTCTATCAAATTATTCCCATTGCCTCCAGAAGGCAATGGGAAACCTCTTTCCTTAGTTACTTTACTATGACAGTCGGTAAAATGTTTGTCAAATTGTCACGTCTCCTTAGGGAAAGGGCATTTTATACAATGGGAGACTAGTTTGCCCGTAAAGCCGCCGTACTCATTAGCGAACCTGAGCGTGTAATGCAACAAATTTTGTAAATGTGTACGCGTTCGCGAGCATACTTTGCGCGCGCTCTGCCACGCACGTTCTTGTCGGTTTTTGGCGCGAACACAAATGGGGCTCGCTAGTGTGTACATGGCGTCCACATTGGCGAGCATTACATCACACGCTCACGTTCGCCGATGAGTACGCAGCGCCAAACATGTATACATGTACAAGTCAATAGCGAAGGGTACGCTCGGCCGGGACGAGAAGCGGTCGAAAGTGGGACGCGCGGGTGAGACGCGAAGCCAAGGTCACACAATGCGAGCTGAAAAAGGGCCAATCAGCGTTTCCAAAACGGTCGACCGAAACGCTTAGAGCGGTAATGGTACGGTATTCGACCCTGCACGGTAAAAATGTTTACAAGCCCTTGACTCTCCCGAGTGTTTCCTTAACCCTAATCGCCGCGAGTTCCATAACTCACACGACATTCCCTCCCCATTTCTCCCTCAACCCCAGACACCATCTGCGGATGGGCAAGAGGGGGGGGGGAAGGGGAAGGGTTTGTGGGGGGGGAGGGGTTGGATTTCGCAGCGATTCGCAAGATACGCCCGATTGCTCTAGAATGTTGCCCGTGAGAAATGTGCGCGGCTAATTTGCTTCGCGTTTCCGTTCGTTATTGTTCCCGTTTTCATATCGGCGAAATATATATCTTCGCGTGTGGCGTTAATTAATTCCGAATGAATCAGTCTTTTCTGCGAATTCCCCCTGTCACTGGGACACACGAACGAATTTGCTTGGACGCGCACGAAAACCGTATTGTGCGAGAGGAAAAAATAATATTTTGTCTATGTATGTATGTACATATATGCACATATGTATTCGAGGATGGAAAAAAAGTCCTTTTCGCAACGCCCCGTATCCTGTATGTGTCGGTTTGCTCTGAACGTTTTTGCGCTCGATGAATCGAGTGAGTTTTTTTTTTCTGAGTTTTCATGACTGACCACTTTCAATGCTTCAAATGCGTGATATGTTACAATTTAAAAGTATTATTATATATATAATATATAATAATAGCCGAAATCCGTCTGTCTGTCTGTCTGTCTGTCTGTCTGATGATAACGCTCGCTGAGGAAAAATTGGGAAAAAACTTGGCAGAACGAGTGGGGATCGAACCCATGACCCCAGGCTCGGGTTACTCGCACTGATGCTATTCGCTATCGCCCTTGGTCGATTTAGTCATTTTTTTTTTAAACATTAGTTAAAATAAATAGGAAATGAGGAAAAATAATTAAAAACCAGAATGAGTGGGGATCGAACCCGGGACGCCAGGTCGGGAGTTATCACGCTAACGCATAAGCCACGGCCTGTTGCTAAGATGGCCCTTTTTTTTTTAAACATTACCTATACAAGGGATCGTTGCTCTGCTTTACCTTTATTTTTTTTTTTGTTTTGATTTTTACAAAATCACATATATAATAATCATATATAATAATTAATAATTATAATATAAATAGTAAAGTAAGTATAATAGGTAGTAAAGTAAGTATAATAGGTATTATAACGCGCCATAGATGGCGCATTGTTGTATAGATGCAACAACTATAAAAACTATTAAATTTAATATATAATATTCCAGTACGGGTGATGAGAACGCTCCGTTGATATTCAACGGGCTTACACTAGTTTAATATAATAGCCGAAATCCGTCTGTGTGTGTGTGTGTGTGTGTGTGTGTCTGTCTGCTGATAACGCTCGCCTCGGTGAATAATTAAAAAAACTAGAACGTAGCACGAGTGGGATTTGAACCCAGTATCACCAGGTTGGGAGGAATCATGTTTACACTATCTACCAAACGGAGGCGATGACGTACGTGCTATAATTGGCCAATATTAAATCTTAAAGGGTTCGCGACTTTTCTAAATTGTTACGTTGTTGTTATTGAAGGCGCTTGGTTGCATAGATGCAGCAACTATTAAATTTAATATTATTTTTCAGTACGGGTGATGAGAAAGCGCTCCGTTGATATTCAACGGGCTTATACTAGTATACATATTATATATATATATATATATATAATAGCCCTATTCCATCTGTCTGTCTCCTGATAACGCTCGCAGACGTAAATAATTATAAAAAAAACCATAACGTCGCGCGAGTGGGATTTGATCCCGGTATCACCAGTTGGATAGAGGGTGCGCTTAAGCATTCAACCAAACTAGGTAATAACGGACCGGCTTCAACTTGACTATATATGTATGTATAATATTAAAAGGCTCGCGACTTTGCTGAATTGCCACGTGTTGTATTATAACGCGCCATCTATGCAACAACTATAAAACTATTAAATATACATACATATACTCACCCGCGCAAACATACGTTGATATTCAACGGGCTTACACTAGTTTAAATAATAATAGGCAGTGCAGAGTTGATTGATACATTTGATAACGCTATCCTGTTAGATTGGTGAGAGTCACACGTCAAATTACAAAGGTTTTGGTATAATTAAATTTTTTTTCAATCACAATACAAAGTTGGAAAACAACGTTAAAAAAACACAGAGGATTTCACCCGCTTGCTAACAATTACTACGCGTTTTACATTGTATATCATATCCTGGAAAAGTTTCAAACGAATATTGCAGCATGTTAAACATCACCCCCTATCAAAAGCTATTATCTCGTCAGAAGTTGTGGTAAATGGAAAATTTGTTAAAAATATTAATTTGGAATCATTTTGAATGCAAAAAATAAAATAAAAAAACATTAGATTTTATTTTGCTTAACACACAGCTGTCACATCCAATTAATTTGTAGACACGAGAGCGTTCTAAAATAAGTCAGTTGACTATGTATTAACTATAAACCAAAATTTTACCAAATTAAGCACATTACCATGGATAATAAATTAGCTGCCTGTGTCATTGTGACCACCTATTCCTGTCTGTCTTGAGCAATCTGCACCCACTTGACTCCATACACTCTTCTCAATTCATCAAGCCCATCTTCCATTCGGTCTACCCGGCTTTCTTTCACATCCTCTCGGATACCATTCGAGTATTTCTCGCGTCCATCTGCCATCCACTCTATCTATCATACGTTCCGCTTTATCTGCCACTTTGGTCATACTTCTTACCCACATACCTCTTACGATCTCTTCTTGTTATACCAAGCTTCTCTGTGTGCACTGGATCTAACGTAGAATTCTTAAATTTAGCATCCAAGTTTCACATCCATACGTCATAGCTGACATTACGCACTGGTCGTATGCCTTTTTTTTTAAGCATAGCGGAATGTTGGATTTAAATACTATGTATGTTCATTATTTTACAAAAGCACTCCTTGATACATAAATTTAGTTATATAACTATGTCTCATCAAATCATATATATATATATATATATATGTATAATAGCCCTATTCCGCCTGACTGTCTGGCTGTGTGTCTGTGTGTGTGTGTGTGTGTCTGTCTGCTGATAACACTCGCCTCGGTAAATAATAATTAAACAATCAGAACATGGCGCGAGTCGGATTTAAACCCGGCATCACTGGTTCGGAACATTGACCGCTTACGCTGTGATCCAAACTACGTCGATAATAAACGGGCCTGCTTCAATTAATTTGACTATATGATATCTCAATAGGCTCGCGACTTTGCTAAATTGTTACGTTGGTGTATTATAACGCGCTATCTACGCAACAACAATTAAATTTAATATTATCTTTCGGTACGGGCGATGAGAACGCTCCGTTGATATTCAACGGGTTTACACTAGTTTAATCATCATCATTTTCAGCCGTTCACCATCCACAGCTGGATGAAGGCCTCTCCAATCCTCTTCCATTCCTGTCTGTCTTGAGCAATCTGCATCCACTTGACTCCACACATTCTTCTCAATTCATCAGCCCATCTTCCACTCGGTCTACCTTGCTTTCTTTCGCATCCTCTCGGATACCATTCCGGTACTTCTCGCGTCCATCTGCCATCCATTCTTCTCGCTATGTGTCCAACCCATTGCCACTTCAACTTTTTCACCCGTACTGCTATATCCGCCACTTTGGTCATACTTCTTACCCATGTATTTCTTTTGCGATATCTTCTTGTTATGCCAAGCATACATCTTTCCATGCTTCTCTGTGTGCACTGGATCTTTCGTAGCATTCTTGAATTAAGCGTCCAAGTTTCACATCCATACGCCATAACTGGCAGTACGCATTGGTCGTACGCCTTCTTTTTTAAGCATAGCGGAATGTTGGATTTAAAAACTATGTTCATTCTTCCAAAAGCACTCCATCCTAGTTTCATTCTTCGTTTTATTTCTTCTTCTTTACATCCGGTCATATTCACTAATTGTCCTAGGTATAAATAACTATCAACTATCTCTACAATATGATTATCTACTGTGACTAGGTTTTGCGTGCAAAATTCATTAAACATAATTTTAGTTTTATTAAAATTAATTTTTAAGCCTACTTTCATACTCTCGTTGCTTAATTCTGTTAATCTACTGAGTTACATGCAACACTAGTTTAATATAAAAAAAAACAACTCACGCAGAATTTTATTTTTGACCACAATTACATCGACACAGACCATTCTCGGTCGTTTCACAAAGAAATCGCGAGAGAGTCAGATAAGCGACATGGGGTGAGCGCTTCAGGGGTGGTAAACTAAACGCCCGCTATCACAATCGAGAAGGGGTGGTGGGGGGGGAAAGGGGGTGTTTGAGTGTGAGAAATCCACCACTGGTCTCTCCTCCACAATAAATATAATTCCCCAACACAAATGGGAATTAAAAGTGATGTCCCTTACGTAATGGCTCGTGTAGCTGATTATCGGCCGAGGATCTACATTTGTTCGTGGCTGATCCACACCCCCCCCCCATACCCCCCCATTCTCTACTATCCTCGAAGACGGATCGGCCACTCAGACCCTCCCCTACAACCCTCTCTAATTAAACTACGTCTTTTACCCCCCAAGTCACCCTGTCTTTCGTCCTGGAGATTTTTTTCCACGAGATTCGAGAGCGGTGTTGAAGCGGCTCAAAAGGATTACGGTTTATCATGTGAACGTATGTATGTCCGTGCGAGCGTGTCTGCGATACGAAGGTTAGCATCATAGACCGTTACGGTGAATTTAGCCCTAGAAACTTTTGAAACGCACTGTGGCTAGTTGTTGTGCAACTTGACAGTGCTGACGATTGGTGGATTAAAATTTTATTTTTTATTAAAAAATGATTAAATTAATAGATTTCGGTATTTATATGTATACTAGCTGACCCGGCATGCGTTTGTTCCAATTCCCGATCCCCGTTCCGTTCCCGTTCCTAGTAGGTTATCTGACGCGTGAGCAGAGGCCCTTACCCGATCCCGTTCCCCTTCCCGTTCCCGATTCTGTTCCCGATCCCGTTCCCGTTCCTAGTACGTTATCTGACGCGTGAGCAGGCCCGTTCCCGTTCCTGTTCCTGTTTTATCCCGATCCACAGGAACCATCCCCGGCATGATCACAATAAGTCCTGAAAGTTTCATCGCGATCGGTTGAGTGGTTTAGGAGCCTATAAGAGACAAACAAACAAACAAACAGACATTGATTTTTATATATATATACATAGATATGTATGTATGTATGTACATAGACTGTTAGAAACTGGAAGATTGACAGATTACATTTGCTTCCAGTAGTGTTGTAAAATTCTCAGGAATATGTATTTTCCAAAAGATAATTCGCCGAGAATATTCTTTTTTCTCGGTTGTAAAACATCTCTCGATAGTTTAATAGCTTTTTAGAGGATTCTATGATATTTTCAGTATCTAATAGGACTTTCTAGAATGTCTGAGAGCATTTTGACTGACATTTTTTTCATTTTGACGACACTGAATGTGTCATTTTAACGTACGCACTACTAGCATGAACGTTTTCCGCGAAATTCTCACAGGAATACAATGCTTATTAACCTAAATAATTTGGGTGACTCTTATCTGCATTTTTTAAATTTCCCGTAATTGTCCTTCTAGTTGCAATTCATTCAACGTTGAAATCCTAACTTGTTCCACCTAAAGTAATCAGTTTCGAATTTTTCTCACAATTCCTTAACAAAATTTGTACAAGCTCCATCGATGCATTTTATTTCAGCCTTTCAACCTTGACAATCTCTGTGAACAAACACGTTACCTTTAATTTCATTCACACCTGAAAATTCCTTGCATTAATTATTATTACAAATATGTTAAATTTAACCATATAACCTACACTGGTGCTAATGTTCTGCATTACATAATAACCTAAATTAGTCAATCGTACTAGATATTGCTTGTTGACAATAAACGGGTGATTATTATTGACATGGGATGTGGGAAAAAATATTATTTTAAATTCTCAATGAAAACAAAATAAGTGTGTAGAGAGTTTTCGATGGACATACAAACAAATAGATGTGTGACATTAACGTTGCGCTGTGAGTCAATATTACATTTGGAAGCGCAAAACTGCTTACTGATACTCTTAAAATTTTATATTTAATTTAAATTTAAATAAATGATGATTTAATCATCATTTGCAGCCATTTACCATCCACTGCTAGATGAAGGCCTCTCCAATCATCTTCCATTCCTAGCTGTCTTGAGCAATCTGCATCCAGTTGACTTCACACATTCCTCTCAATTAATCAGCCCATCGTCCACTCGGTCTACCTTGCTTTCTTTCATATCCTCTCGGATACCATTCGTGTATTTCTCGCGTCCATCTGCCATCCATTCTTCTCGCTATGGGTCCACTTCAACTTTTAGACACGTTCCGTTATATCGGCCACTTTGGTCGTGCTTCTTACCCATGTATTCCTCTTGCGATCTCTTCTCGTTATGCCGAACATACACCTTTCCACGCTTCTCGGTGTGCACCGGATCTTACGTGACATTCTTGAATTTAGCATCCAAGTTTTACACCCATACGTCATAACTGGCAGTACGCATCGTACGGCCTTCTTTTTTAAGCATAGCGGAATTTTGGATTTAAAAATGTTGCGTAAAATTTTCGAATTGATGATTTAATATGCGACTAAAATTTTAGCATTTTTTGCGTGTTTTTAAAGTTACATATATTGCAATCAAACGGGGTGATTTATTCTGGCCAACCTTTAAAGTGCGATACTCTTTACATCGATAGATCAAACAGTGACATTTTACTGCTATATGTATGTATGTACATTGTGTTGTAAGTCGAGAATATTCTCGGAGAACGAGAATATTCGAGAATTTTCTTTTTCTTGGTTATAAAACATCTCTAAATAGTTTAATAGCTTTTAGCTAGGATTCTAGGATATTTTAAGAGCCTAATAGGAGTAATAGAACTTTCTAGAGTGTCTGAGATCATTTTGAAAGACATTTTTTCATTCTGACGACACTGAATGTATCATTTCGTCATTTTAACATACGCACTACTAGCATGAACGTTTTCCGCGAAATTCTCACAGGAATGCAATGCTCATTAACTCTCGAAGCAATAAATTATGTATACATATTTTTATTGCTTTGGTTATGATATTCCAGTGAAATTGTTCCAACTTATGATAATCATTCATTTAAACTTTTGTCATATTCACGCACCATCAAATTTAGTTTTTGTCACGGATACTAAACTAATATTATTCGTGCAATACGTATCACCTCTCCCAAGTATTAGCCCGGATTAGTGGGAGTTTACTGTATATTTAAGCAAATACAGTATTTATTTATTTAAAATACATGGTGGCCGATGGAACACAGGGTACATTGCATTATGTACTACAATTTTAAACAGAAAATTTTCGGTTTGGAGAATATTCTCCAAAAGATTATTCCCGAGAATTTTACAACACTATATGTATAATTTTATTTATTACCAAATCTCACACGAGAATCGGACAAACGCAGGCTCTCAAAGCGTGGCTCGCGTTCAGATTGCCGAAAGGGACTTAACTAATTGCGCGCGGCGGGATAGAGAAACGGGGGAGGGGAGGGGAATTTTGGCAAAGGGGAAAGTAGGGAATAGAAGGGAGGGATAAAGGGGGGAACCAGAGATCCCGGCACGCGATTGTAGTATCGTTTCGACGTCAAATGGGGAAACGATTTTTCATCCAGACAGGTCCATTTAGTAGAAGTAACGTTTCACTAATAGCCGGAAGTGTAACGTATCGCGACGGGACTTTACGTATGTCACGACATACATACACACACACATACAAATTTCACGTATAATTTGTACCAGCGGGCGATACTCTCACATGAGGTCATCATTTCGCTCGAGCGACGAGCGCGGTTATGATTCAACGCGCACAAATTGTGCGACAATGTTTGTGGGTGTGTAATTTTTTCAGATTCGCGATAATTTCCGATGATGGAGTTTTTTTTTCTTTTTTTCTTTTTTCGTTCGCGTTTTCTCTTACGTATTCATGCCGAGCGTTGCGTTACGCTTTAGGGGGCGTAAGAAAGAACCCGTTAAGTGCAGGAAAGAGTTTCCGTGTCTATCGGAATCTCTAACGGCCAACCCCCGAGGACTAAATTGCCTCAAAAATGAAGAGATTCGCGTGCGTGCGAATTCGCGGTCGATCAATTCGCCGCGCGTAATCGTGCGAAAATTCAACCTTCGAGATTTTGACAATAATTGTATCGGGTATCGTCCCCTGATCACATTTTCATGATTTTTGGATAGAGATACTAATTTACATAGGGGTGTTAATTTTCCAGATTCGTCCAGAATGCTTGAAATTTTGTACAACGAACGCTCGCTCCAATCCTCTTCCATTCCTGTCTGTCTTGAGCAATCTGCATCCACTTGACTCGACACATTCTTCTAAATTCATCAGCCCATCTTCCACTCGGTCTACCTTGCTTTCTTTCACATCCTCTCGGATACCATTCCAGTGTTTCTCGCGTCCATCTGCCATCCATTCTTCTAGCTATGTGTCCACTTCAACTTTTAGACACGTTCCGTTATATCTGCGACTTTGGTCGTGCTTTTTACCCATGTATTCAACTTACGATCTCTTGTTGTTATACCAGGCATACGTCTTTCCATGCTTACGTATCTTATCTGCTATCCATTCTGTGTCCACTTCAACTTTTAGACACGTTCCGTTATACCTATCTGCGACTTTGGTCGCTATTGGCAGCTATATCTGCCAATTTGGTCGTGCTTCTTACCCATGTATCCCTATTGCGATCTCTTATCGTTATGCCGAGCATACACCTTTCCACGCTTCTCGGTGTGCACTGGATCTTACGTGACATTCTTGAATTTAGCGTCCAAGTTTCACGTCCATACGTCATAACTGGCAGTACGCATCGTACGGCCTTCTTTTTCAAGCATAGCGGAATGTTGGATTTAAAAATTTTGAAATTGATGATTTAATATGCGACTAAAATTTTAGCATTTTTTGCGTGTTTTTTAAGGTACATATATTGCAATCAAATGGGGTGATTAATTCTGGCCCACCTTTAAAGTGCGATACTCTTTACATCGACAGATCAAACGGTGACATTTTGCCACTTTGTACTGCTATAACTGCCACTTTGGTCATACATACATCTTTCCATGTTTCTCCGTGTGCACTGGATCTTTCGTAACATTCTTGAATTTAGCGTCCAAGTTTCACATTCCATACGTCATAATTGGCAGTACGCATTGGTCGTATGCCTTTCTTTTTATTATATGCTAGTAAATGAATATCATGATATATATGTAGGTACGGCAGGTACGTATGAAAATAAACGAATTAAAAATCGCACGAGCGAGCGCGACACCGGAAAATGAAATTAACAATCGATTTTTGAAAATTGTAAAATACGCCCGGGAAAACGCCGACTCTCGCGTTACACACATACCTACGCGAAAATGCATTCGAGTGTAATTGAGCAACGTTCACGGGTTCATATTGCCCGATTGCAGCACTAAACCGGTGCACGTGTCAAACGATTTGCCAAAAATGCAATTACACGGTTGCACGTAACGCTCAACCCCCTCACGCCCCCGCGTGACTTTAACTAGAACCGATATTCGACCCCTTCACACCGTCATAAAATTTAAATGTGCTCTAAAGCGACCGTAAAGCCGCACTTTTGCGGCGCCCTGTACAAGTATAACGGCCCGATCGACGACCACAGTTGAGCGCCCCTGGCAAAGAGTGTGCGTTGTTATGGCAAATATTGATTTGAGTGTGCACCCATTTACAGTCTGTATTCGAAACTGAAATGCTGTTTTCACTTTATCTATTTTTTTTTACCTGTGCACGTGTACACGTGTTTGGCCTATTTTAATCATCCGTTCGAAAACAATTATTAAAAAAAAATGATTACAAAGCGTAGCGTTGCAATGCTTCTTTAATTGCTTACGCAAATTATTGCAATTTTTTTTAGTTAAAAATTTTATATCAAATTTGCTTCATACACAATTGCATTTCAAGCTTTTTTTTTTATAAACGTTTTTACAGCAAAAACGTATTTTTTCATTTAGTACGATGAAATAAAACGATCGCAGTTTTGATTCAATGTACATAATTTGACAAATTTTTTCTTATGTAAATTGAAACGATTATACTACTTTTTTGTACTAATTGTTATTGTTAAAAGTTCCGTAACCAATTTAATTAACTTAATATTATGTAAATAAAAAATATCAGATTATAAAAATTGACGAAATTTATTTAACTAGAATCAAACCAATTGCTAACTATCTGTTAAATATTGAATTTAAGTTGATCGATGGGTTAGTGCACTCATATTGTATGTCCAGTTTTTACCAAAATTGAGTTCTCATACATAAAACGTCATCAAACCTTCATGTTTAAAAAGTATTGTATGGATGTCTAAATAGTATTGTATAATAGTATAATATTGCCTTATTCAAATATATTGTAATATGTCCACATTTTTCATGCAAAAAAGATGTATGTCTCAATATTTTAACACAAAACTGAACATACAATATCTGTGCACTAACCCATCAATGTACATATCTGTGATTTCATGTAAATGTAAATGTAAAACGCGCGATTACATTTAACGATTGCAGCCGCGCCAATACAAATGACGCTTATCTCCAGCGTAGAAGTTTTATAATAATTTAACATTTTTCACATTGACAACGAAATATAATAAGTTTTATACGTTTACATTATTATAATAAATAAACTGCCATTTCCGGTCTACAGATTTTGACCAAAATCACAGTATCTCTTACGGCTAACGTGACAACTATAGATATGAAATTTCAACTTGATCAATGGGGCAGTTTTGGAAATATGATTTTTAACAGGATTTTTGAATTTTCTGCACGAAAAAAACCGCAACTTCCGGTTGACTGATGTTGACCAAATTTCTTATGGCTCTTACACCTTACGTGAAAATAATAGATATGAAATTTCAGCTCGATAGACTTGACAGTTTCGGAGAAAACACACAGTACACAGACATTTTCCAGAAATCATGAAAACGTGATCAGGGTATGATACTTGATCCAAATCAGTCAAAATCTCGAGGTCGAATTTTCGCACGATCACAATACTATATCCGATTAGGATAAAGTAAAAATGGTATGTATCGAAAAACGGCAGTAATTTAAAATCGAATGATACCATTTTGGCTCATCTTGTGCAAATGGTACATTGTAAATGTTAGAGCGGTATCTATATGTACATATGTACGATCAAAAGTCGTAACCGTATTTAACGACGAATCGTACCGGTTCTCCAATTTACACGTTGATACATTTTAACCGGTTCTATGTATGTACATACATATGAGTCGCCTAGTTCCAAATCCCAATAAGTCCATAAAACTCACTTGTTCGCAAACGCGGTTTTTCTGCTACAGACTTATTTGCTTGATGGCGTTTAAACTCATTTAAACTTAATTTTGTTGATATTAAACAAAATATTGAGATTAGAAACGTGGACTTATCGTTGTTTGTTTCTAAATATGGCTTTTATCAGCTTTTATCCTAGTGCAATTGTCAGTTTTTGGAACTAACACTGATTTTCAATATTTTTTTACGGCGCACTTGGCGGTATTTGGAATAATTCAAGTATAAGGCACCGTTTGAAAACATTCTTAGAACCAGAAAATATTTTATCCTCGTTTTTTATATATACGTAATTTATTTATTTATTTATAAAAAATATGTACCGCTATTGGCATTACAGGTTTCCCCAAATCGCCACAGCGGCGGTTACATATAAAGAAAATACACGAAAAAAGCAGATGCATATCTTAACAGTAAAAAAAAAAAAAAAAAGGAAAAATAACAACAATAAAAAATAACATATACGAACATACATAATAAAAAAAAATTTAGAAGGAAATAAAAAAATAAAAAAAAAAAAAAAAAAAAAACAAAATCAAAAATAAAGCTGAAGGAATGTGGTAAGATGTTGAGGGCTAATATTAAAAATGTCAACATCATGCGCAACGTCATTCAGTCCCCTGATGGCTCTGGCGATGGGCGAGTAATACAGCACACCAGTTCTCGCCCGGACCGGAGAGAACAGTTGTCTCGAACGAGATCCATGAGGATGCTCTGGAGCAAGAAGTTTAATCTCCTCTAATATTAAAGGATTAGAGATGTCACCTCTTAAGAGTTTGTGGAAATGACAAACGAGGTGAGCATCTCTTCTAAACTTTAAAGTTTTATATCCCACTGCTCCCAGAACAAAAGCACTGGGATAGAGAAAGGGATAATAACCGAACTCTCTCATATACAGATATCTCAAAATTTCTTCTGGATCCTTTCAATCTGTATAGAGTATGTAATGCAACTGGGACTCCAAATAATGGAACCAGATTCCAAGATGCTGCGGACTAATGTGTTGAAAAGGAGGCGCAACACTTTCAAATTGTTAAATTGAAGAGCGTTACGCATAACAAAACCTAGCATCTTCGAAGCCTTATTACATATGTTCGATATGTGCAAAGAAAATCTCCATCTGTTCTCAAATGTCACACCAAGATCGCACGTAGAATTCACCCTGTTCAGCGTAAAACCTCTAAACTGTAAATAAAAATTGAAGGAGAGGGTGAACGTGTGTACGATACGACATGACATTTAAGAATACTAAGTGGCAAACAATTAGAGATGGACCAATCCCATAACGACTCTAAATCATCTTGTAAAACAAGTGAGTCAGAGATCGTCGGATGCACCGGAACATCTTCAAATCGTCAGCATAGAGCAAAAATTTGAATTAGAAATGACATTATGAATGTCATTGATAAAAATGAGGAAAAGTAGAGGTCAAGGTTGGAGCCTTGCGGCACTCCAGAGCAAGTGGGATACTCAACAGAATAAGTATTCTGAATTTAACAATTTGGCGACGGTCGCTCAAATAACTGACAAAAAAATTTGTGAGATTATCCGAGAAGCCAAGATTGATCAGTTTGCTAATAAGAATGCCGTGATCTACCTTGTCAAAAGCTTTTTCAAAATCAGTATAGATAACATCAACTTGCACATTATTATCTAACGATTTAGTGATAAAGTCAGAGAAAGAGAGGAGGTTAGTGGTCGTTGAACGGGCCGGACGAAAACCATGTTGCTGCTCTAATAGAACATGTTTTATATGATTTATATATTGTGGACTTATCGGGATTTGGAACTAGGCGACTCATATGTACATTTGTGAATGGCTTTTGTGACTACCCACACATAAAAACTAAAAAAATAATAATAAAAAACCACTTCATAAGAAGAACAACGTTTCCAAATTGACCCAAAGCTTCCGTTACGATATTTTCGAGGGTCTTTTTTCCGTTTTGAAACGAAGGGGTCTGGGGGGGTGAACCGTAGTCCGAACTGGGCCAGCGGTTTCCAAGCTCATTGTTACGGGGGTCCGCTTCCTTGTGCCGGACCAGCTCGCGAAGTTATGCCAGAATGTTAATTGCTGTTCCCGAATTCATGCCCCTGTGTGCAGGGTCGTTAGCAACCACTAATGACACTTTCCCGCAAAAACCGTTGCCCGCCAGCCCATGAATGAACAATAAAATAATTATCCTGGTCAAAGTTAGCCCGACTGAAGGAGAGGGGGACGAGGGGGTATGTGGTGGTAGAGTTGGGGTTGAAGAGTTCAGGGGGTGAAGTCCCGAGAACACTACACCCTCTTTTGGAGTCATAGAAGACGTGGATGAGAATAGTGCTAGTGCCACTTCGGTGGTAGTCTATTGAAGTTCAACCCAAGGCTCTCTCCATATGAGCTGTTGTATTCGTATGAAATTTCCCTAGTGAAATTCTAGGTTTATTTTAAGCAAATACCTATGTATAATATTGTCTATACACGTGTTTAGTCAAGATTAACTGAAGACATTTGAGCCATCAAAGATTCGCTCACGACATAGTTGCACGCAACTCAGTAGATTTACAAAATAGATTAACAGAATTAAGCAACGAAAGTATGAAAGTAGATAAAACTAAAATTATGTTTAATGAATTTTGCACGTAAAACGTAGTCACAGTAGATGAGCATATTGTAGAGATAGTTGATAGTTGATATACCTAGGACAATTGGTGAATATGACTGGATGTAAAGAAGAAGAATGAAACTAGAGTGCTTTTGGAAGAATGAACGTAGTTTTTAAATCCAACATTCCGCTATGCTTAAAAAAGAAGGCGTACGACCAATGCCAGTTATGACGTATGGATGTGAAACTTGTACGCTGAATTCAAGAACGTTACGAAAGATCCAGTGCACACAGAGAAGTATGGAAAGATGTATGCTTGGCATAACAAGGAGAGATCGCAAAAGAAATACACGGGTAAGAAGCATGACCAAATTGGCAGATATATGTAGCTGAACGTGTGTAAAAGTTTAAGTGGACACATAGCCAGAAGAATGGATGGCAGATGGACGCGAGATATACTGGAATGATATCCGAGAGGATGTGAAAGAAAGCTGGGTAGACCGAGTGGAAGATGGGCTGATGAATTGAGAACAATGTGTGGATGCAAATTGCTTAAAACACACAGGAATGGAAGATGATTGGGGAGGCCTTCATCCAGCAGTGGATGGTGAGTGCCTGAAAATGATGATGATATGTGTTTAACCGTTGATCAAAGTCGTCTATTGAAAGTTGTAGTTCTCTATTGTTTCGTGGTAGGAATTTTTTCGTATGATTTTTAGCCTTTGGATGCTTTTTATAGCCATGGTTAGAGCGTTTGTCTCTTGAGCAAAGGTCCGGGGTTCGATTCCCGCATATCGAAAGATTGTATCGACCTTTAATATCGCAATTGGTGTTAATTACAAAATGCAGATTGACAGTTTCCTGTTAGACTTTGATAACTTATCTAACTTAATTGTGAGACGATTCCGCATAATCGACACCACCAAATCATTGTTCGTTCCTTTTACTCTTTTCCACCCTCGAGAAGGTAACGGTCTTTAGTTACTTTACTATGAGAGATGGTAAAATTGTTGTCAAATAGTGAAGAGGCAACGCTTGATTTCAAGTACGCTTTCTTCAGAAGAAGTATTCGTTTTTTTAAAAATATTTTTAAGGTCATCCATGGAATAAAATTTCGTGTTTCTCAATTAATTATGTGTAGGGTAGAAAGTTTTAAGTTTTAAGTAATGATCACATAAGATTTTGTAAATCAAATGTTCTTTGTGGTTCTCGTTACTTTGTACATAATATAAACCAAAAATAGTTATGTTTGCTTCGAGAATTGCAATGAATCTAGGAACATTGATTGAACTATTATGACTAAAGTGGAATTCAAAATTGGTTAACAAAATTTTAACATTTAACATACGATAATATGCATTTTAAAAATTCTTTCGATACTATAGAACAATTAAATTAAGAGAAAGAGGAAACGACCATAAAGAATATTGTGTAAATTTTAATTGAAAGAACTTTCCAACACTAATAGATGAAACTAAGTAAAAGTTTTTTTGCCAACAATAAAGAAAATAAAAAGTGCTAAATTGAACAAAGCTCACTTTTTCAAATTCAGTCGCGCGAAAGTTAATACCAGCTCTAGTTTTAATTGCTCTATTGTTCTCATTATTATGAACGTGGGTCAAAAGTAGAGATTTTATCGTCGCGTTTGTCGTTTATATGCAAGAATTGTCTTTTGTTTGCAAATTACATAGTATAGCGCGTGCGTTTCACGGTGGCCGAACATTTATTATATATTCCACCCACCTACCCTACCTACCTGAATAATATATTTACAACATAATATTCATAAACTTATACGTTTGGAATAACAACTATTGTTATTATTATATCACAGCTATAAGGTTTTGTCCCAAGGGTGCAAATATCAAATTTTGGACAAATAAAGTTACACGTCTATCTGTACATAATTTGAAAGTCGTCAAATTCACCACTATGTACTCGGAAAGGAGAGCATTCTTAAATGCGTCAAAACAAAGGCACTGAGAGAACAGCTGTACTCACATATACGTACATACATACATACATACGTATATGTATGTATGTAGAGCTACAGTCTGTTGTCAGGCAGGAATTGTATTGAAATTGTTCCAGGAGTATCTTTTCATTGAACATCTGAGATGCTATTTCTTTCGTAGCCCATCGTTACCGCTATTATTAGCCCACTCATATGTCAATAATAAACATCTGTTGATCTTCAATCGGCAATATCTATGTAGTATTCATATTCTTCCTCTTAGTCATGCTCACTTTACATATGTATGTATCAGTTTGGACGGATGCAGATACGTCCAAAGACTTTTTCGCACACTGCTGAATCGAACTTTTGGTTGCGTTATTTCATATTATACAGGTATATAATCATACACTGTTGGATGAAGGCCTCTCCAATTCCCTTCCATTCGTGTCTGTCTTGAGCAATCTGCATCCAATTGACTCCACACATTCCTCTCAATTCATCAGCCCATCGTCCATACCCTGCTCTCTTTTACATCCTTTAGGAGTTTAGGATACCATTCCAGAATTTCTCGCGTCCATCTGCCATCCATTCTTCTCGCTATGTGCCACTTGATATTTTTCATACGTTTCGGTATATCTGCCAATTTGGTCACGCTACATACCCATGTATTCCTCTTATGGTCCCTTTTTGTTATAACAAAGGGTACATCTTTCCATACACTACACATAGTCTCAGTGATATCCTCGGATGTCGCTTCATGAATCCTCGTAACCAACCTTTGCCTGCCATTTCCGCCTCATTACAAAATTGGTTTTCCAGACTGTTCTTTTGAGCAAACTCATATACTAAAGATCGCAGAGTGTTAATGTAATCAATCAATTCATCTTCCATTGCAGTCGTAAACGTACATTGCAAGGAAGTTGCCACGTCAGTTATTTTGAGCCTTTTCCGGAGAGTGGATTTAGCCATACCAAGAAGCGCTGCTACACTCCGTTTGCTATTTCCCTTTTCCAGTAACTTATGAGCTTCTTCCGTGGTTTCCATGCTGCAATTTTGTCGATTCGTTTTTCTCCGATTGTCGGCCATCATACGAATAATATTTTTGAAATAGAAATGATAAATAACAAATAAAACAGAAAATATCAGTAGATATGCGCTGTGTGCAGTATTTACAAGAGTGCGTGCGCACTCTTGGAAAATCACGCGATGCGCACTTTTTTTCAACACACGGTTGCATCAGAAAACATACAACTAACGCCATCTAGTGCAAGTTACATAATAACCCAACAAATACCAATTAAAGCAGTATTTACGAACGAAACGACGTTTTGAAATGTGAAAAATTGTCGCTAGAGTTGAATTGGTTGAGAAATATGACTGGTGCGCACATGGAACCGCGCACTCTTTAGAGCAGTGGTCGCCAACCGGTAGTCCGCGAGAGAATTTTGATAGTCCGCATTTTTCATAATCATCATCATATTCAACCGTTCACCATCCACTGCTGGATAAAGGCCTCTCCAATCCTCTTCCATTCTCATCTGTCTTGAGCAATCTGCATCAATTTGACTCCACCCATTCTTCTCAATTCATCAGCCCATCGTCCACCTGGTCTACCTTGCTTCCTTTCACATCCTCTCAGATACCATTCCAGTATTTCTTGTACATCTTTCCAAGCTTCTCTGTGTGCACTGTGGATCTTAAGTAAAATTCTCCAATTTAGCATCCACGTTTCACATCCACACGTCATAACTGGCAATACGCATTGGTCGTATGCCTTCTTTTTTAAACATAGCGGAATGTTGGATTTAAAAACTATGTTCATTCTTCCAAAAGCACTCCATCCTAGTTTCATTCTTCGTTTTATTTCTTATTCTTTACATCCAGTCATATTCACCGACTGCCCTAGATATAGATAACAATCAACTATCTCTACAATATGATTATCTACTGTGACTACGCTTTGCGTGCAGAGTTCATTAAACAGTATACGTACATATGAGTCGCCTAGTTCCAAATCCCGATAAGTCCATAAAACTCACTTGTTCGCAAACGCGGTTTTTCTGCTACGGACTTATTTGTTTGATGGCGTTTAAACTCATTTAAACTTAATTTTGTTGATATTAAACAAAATATTGAGATTAGAAACATGGACTTATCGTTGTTTGTTTCTAAATATGGCTTTTATCAGCTTTTATTCATAGTGCAATTGTCAGTTTTTGGAACTAACACTGATTTTCAATATTTTTTTACGGCGCACTTGGCGGTATTTGGAATAATTCAAGTAGAAGGCATCGTTTGAAAACATTCTTAGAACCAGAAAATATTTTATCCTCGTTTTTTATATATTGTGGACTTTTCGGGATTTGGAACTAGGCGACTCATATGTATATGTATGTATGAACTCATATGTATATGTATATGTATGTATACAGAATGAACATAGTTTTGAAATCCAACATCCCAAATGAGGCATACGACCAATGCGTATTGCCAATTATGACGTGTGGATGTGAAACGTGGATGCTAAATTGCAGAATTTTACTTGAGATCCACAGTGCACACAGAGAAGCTTGGAAATATGTACAAGAAATACTGAAATGGTATCTGAGAGGATGTGAAAGGAAGCAAGGTAGACCAGGTGGAAGATGGGCTGATGAATTGAGAAGAATGGGTGGAGTCAAATTGATGCAGATTGCTCAAGACAGATGGGAATGGAAGTGGATTGGAGAGGCCTTTATCCAGCAGTGGAGGGTGAACGGCTGAATATGATGATGATTATGAAAAATGCGGACTATCAAAATTCTCTCGCGGACCACCGGTTGGCGACCGCTGCTCTAAAGAGTGCGCGGTCCCATGTGCGCACCGGTCATATTTCTCAACCAATTCAACTCTAGCGACAATTTTTCACATTTCAAAACGTCGTTTCGTTCGTAAATACTGCTTTAATTGGTATTTGTTGGGTTTTTATGTAACTTGCACTAGATGGCGTTAGTTGTATGTTTTTTGATGCAACCGTGTGTTGAACAAAAGTGCGCATTGCGTGAATTTCCAAATGTGCGCGCGCACTCTTGTAAATACTGCACACAGCGCATATCTACTGATATTTTCTATTTTATTTGTTATTTATCATTTCTATTTCAAAAAATATTATTCGTATGATGGCCGACAATCGGAGAAAAACGAATCGACAAAATTGCACCATGGAAACCACGGAGGAAGCTCATAAGTTACTGGAAAAGGGAAATAGCAAACGGAGTGTAGCAGCGCTTTTGGGTAGGGCTGAATCCACTCCCGGAAAAGGTTCAAAAGAACTGACGTGGCAACTTCCTTGCAATGTATGTTTACGACTGCAATGGAAGATGAATTAATTGATTACATTAACACTTTGGATGGTATGTTTTATGGGGTCACCACAAAATCTCTGCAATCTTTAGTCTATTAGTTTGCTCAAAAGAACAGTCTGGAAAACTAAAAAAAAAAAAAAATTCTTGGAATTGTATTATTTGACATTTTGCATTATAGAACCTAGTCAGAAAGAAATTTATCGACGTGTTTAAATGAGCAACGATACATATTTTAAGCACCGCAGAGTTTTTTAAATCTACGAAACCGATATTAGGCCCGTAACGCACTTGGCAGCCTGGCTGCGCGGCCATGGCCGCGGCGGCCACAACGATGTTAGGAAATGTATGTGGCTGCCTGTTTGACAACGCACTGAGGCAGCCAGGAAACTCTGGCTGCGCGGCCACAGGCACCGGCTCCGATACGCAGCAGCCAGACAGGCAGCCACTGGCCGCCGCGGCCAACACGAGATGTATTTAACAAAGCAAATGTATGTGGCTGCCTGTGCGATGCACGCACTAGCAGCCTGGCTGCTCGGCAGCCAGTCAATTCACGTTTGCCATTTCTGATTTTCAGCCGCTTCGGCTGAAAATCTGAATAAACAATTCCAATTCCATTATAAATTTTACACTAAATTCAACGAATAAGATAAAAATATAAAAAAAAAATCTCGCTAATATTGCGCGCTGGAAATAATGTATATAAAACTATTTTCAACGAATTATTTGCATCTACATATGTACATACAGTACAAAAGGTTCCGAGATCTGAGATTACGAACCAAATATTGCATTGAAAATAATATGTTGTATCGCTGTCCATTTGTGAGCATCTTTTGTTTGAGAACTTGCCGCTAAATTTCTGAGAACTGAGCTCTGGCTGCCGCTTTGGCTGCTTGAACTGGGTGCACGTTTTTCTGGCCGCGCAGCCAGGCTGCCAAGTGCGTTACGGGCCTTATACTCAAAATTTACAGTAAAGAAATAAATGCGACGTGTGGATGTTAAATTCAAGAATGCCACGTAAGATCTATGTACATATGTCGTGTATGGAAAGATGTACCCTTTGCTTTAACAAGAAGGGACCATAATAGGAATACATGGGTATGTAGCGTGACCATGGGTAAAAAGTATGACCAAAGTGGCAGATATAGCAGTACGCGTGAAAAAGTTAAAGTGGCAATGGGCTGGACACACACAGCGAGAAGAATGGATGGCAGATGGACCAGAGAAATACTGGAATGGTATCCGAGAGGATGTGAAAGGAATGGAAGAGGATTGGAGAGGCCTTCATCCAGCAGTGGATGGTGAACGGCTGAAAGTTCGACACACGACTACATAAACAGCGAGCCACTCGAGACTATAGAGATCAAAGCTCTGTAGAATTTCACACGGAGACATCGCACAACCGCTGTTAATCGTCTCGAGTGGCCCTTATCCGATACGATAGCAACGGAACGTTTCGCTTTAACCGTTTAATATCTCCGAACGCGGCAGTTCTGATATGAATTCAGATGAGATGGGCAATCGTCGTCATCCCCATAACCAAAAACCCCAACATCCCCCCCCTCGGTCAACTATTTTCAATTAGGCGAATTGCGGCCAGTATCGCGTAGCGAAGGCGTATATTCATTACGAGTCTTTTTCGAAGCGGCCACGTCGATATCGCATGCGGCCCACGTCTGGCTTATACGGCCAAAAACCCACCCCTACCCCACAGAGGGTCCTCTTCAAGCCTGCCGTTTCGAAAATGGCCCTCTGGGTCGTAGGGGGTGGTGGGTGGTTAGGGGTTGAGGGGGTTAAAACGAGGGCTGTCACTCTATCTGTCGATGCGGCGCGTCGCTCGTTAAATGCGAATTGTCAATAAGCGCGTCGAACCTGTACGCGTCTACAATATAAAATGAAAAAATAGACAAAAAAAAAAAAAAAGTAAAAAAACCAGTAAAAACGATGCCATTGATCAACACGGTCCGAGCGTATCGCTCGCCGAACGCCGCTATACCATTTTACGAGATTTAACAGCAGAAAACGTGGAAGAGCAAGTGTTCGAAAATTCAACGTAAAGGGCCCGAGCTAGGGGTTCCATTCGAATAATCGAATATCCGAAAATCGATTATAATCGCCCCCTTTTTAACTATTCGAAATCCGATTAATTAGCCGAATATTCGAATGGTAATTGAAAATATTTTTGCCTAATTTTATATCTTAAAATTTCACTAAAAATACATATTGAGTAAATGTAAAACTATGAGCTTTACTCGCTCTAATAGGGCTATTTTGCCGGAGTATTACATGTCAAACGAACGTCTTGTAAGAGTTCATGAAATGAAGGACTTGGGTGTCATTTATGACTCAAAGATGACTTTTCACGCTCATATTATTAATGTCACAAAGTGTGCTAGTAAACTTTCGGCATTTGTCATAAGAAATTCTGGTGCACTTGGTGACATTTGGGGTTATCAAATGTCTATATTCTTCATTAGTGCTGTCTAAACTGGAATTCAGCTCTATTATTTGGTCCCCATATGAGCGTTTGTATATTGAAATGCTTGAAAGGGTACAGAAAAATTTTTTCAGATATTTATATCTTAGGATGTATGGTTATTACCCATACCTGTACCCTAGTAAATTTATTCTGGGCATGACTGGCATGCACTCACTTGTGATTAGAAGAGATATGTTGTTATTACGACATATGTTTCTTTTGTTTCGTGGGTTCATCTGGAATCCTCAAGTGTTGGAGAGGATTGGTTTGTTTGTGCCGAATAATTATATTCGTTCACGAACACATCGTCTACTTAATGAGCCGTTAGTTAGGTCTAATGTATTGGCAGTTTCTCCCGTTAATAAGGCTCTAAAACTATTTAATGCTCTGGCAAACGATGATGTGGACATTTTTTCCATTACTTATCCTCGCTTTGTGTTATATCTCAAGCTTAATTTAGCGAGGATACTGAGCGGGGATGGTGATGGTATTTGATTATTGTATATATTTTTTTGTTATCAATAATAATGTAATGTTTATATCATTTATATGGTATGTTTATGTTTTAATTGTACTTTTAATGTTTTGTTAATATGTACTTTTAATTACTTAATTTTAATTAGACTGTAATTTTATTATCCTGTAATTGATTTTAATTTTTTAATTTGGGCGTTTAGCCTGTGAATAAATAAATAAATAAATAAATATTACGCTACAATTTAAAAATACGCTGCACAATTCGCCATACTATATTATACTTATACAGTATGCAGTGTATGTATGCTGTTATGTATTTACTGGATATTGCGTTCTTGCATGGCTTTGTTTTGTTACAATGATCAATGAACTTTCTACGTTTAATTTTTAAATTCGTTGCGACTTTGAATATGACGACCTCTCAAAACGAATTCCAGGAATTGCACTTGCAAAATTCCATATATGTATGTATGTATGCCTATGTGGTATTCTCAAATCCAAAGTACCTTTTGCAATTCAGCAATTTCTTTGGGGCAATAGATTATTGAAAGAGTACACCCAAATGTGTTTTCCGTTGAGATCAATTATAATTCCTCTGAGGGTTCAGAAGACGTGGAGGATGTAACAGATTCATCTATAAGTTTACAGCAAGAGTTGCAGAATACAATAAGATCTCTTAAGAGTAAACAAAACTCATCGGCAAAGATAACAATGAAATTTGATTTTAGAAATTTAGACAGCTTTAAAAAATAACATTGGATATACTATATAACTCATTTACTGTAATTAAACCAACGTCGACAGCCGCTGAAAGAGTGGCTACAGCAGGCTCATTTAAACAAAAGTGGCCTACAGCAGGATCATTTAAACAAAAGTTCGCTCAAGTATGCGCTATTTAATGCGCTGATATTTTTAAAATTAAAATAATTTTTTTCGTGTTAATGTTTGTTTTATTGATTAATTTTTCTATTTTTTTTACTGTTTTTGATACTTTTAAACCGTTCGAATATAATCGAATATTCGATTATCTAAATTTTTTTTATTCGATATTCGTTGATAATGACGATTATTTGGAGCCCCCTAGCCCGAGCACACCAAAGCGAAATCGCGTATGAGAAACTGGCGAATTACGCATAGGAAAATCTAGAAAATTTCGCTCGTCTTTCAGTAATTTGTATCGCACACACCGGCGCGGATTAATGTTTATTGCGAATTTGTTTCAATTTTATTAATAACTAGTTGAATTGCCCGGCGTTGCTCGGGCGGGTGAACTTTTATTCTCCAGTACAAACAAAAATTGAATGAAATATTGAAACAAATGAAAACATTTATTCTCCAGTTAAAAAAAAAAATTGATTAAAAAATTTGTATATGGGGGCCCGTCGACCCCCTGATCCGACCTGTTCCAAAACCCACCTACGGTCTGAGTTAGAGTATCGTGAGATAGTATACCAAGTTTGGCGGTTCTAAGTTGAAAACTGTAGATTTGCATAGCGAAACGACAAACAAACAAACATTGAATTTTATATATGTAGTAGATGTAATATGTGCATATAATGTGTACAATATAATATGTAATAATGTGTGTATAATATGTAATGTGTGCATGTGTTGATATGTATGTGGGTATATGTGTTAATGGGTACTATATTGCATAGCGGAATGACAAAAACAGAAATAAACAAACATTGAATTTTATATAGTACATAGATCAATTGTTTTTGCACTACTTTACGTAATATATCTATTATAACAGCTGACGAATATATAATGGACGTATATAATCGCGTATAAAACCTACTTCCGGTTGATTGATTTTAATGATTTATTTTTTCGTAACTAGAAATTTCTCTCAGGAGTATACAACATTACAATATTGTGACGATACTACATATTTAAAAGGCCGAAAAAAACCAACAACAAATCGTTCAAGAGTAAACTGCCACTTTCGCTCGTCAGATGTTGATCAAAATTACAGTATATCTTACGGCTAACGTGAAAATTATAGATATGAAATTTCGGAAATATTCTGTGGTAAAAGAATTTTAGAATTTTCTACAAGAAAAAAACCCTACTTTCGGTTGACTGATGTTAACCAAATTCCTTATGGCTTTTACACCTTACGTGAAAATAATAGATATGAAATTTGAGCTCGATAGACTTAATAGTTTCTGAGAAAACACACATACAGACACACACACAAGTACACAGATATACAGACATACAGACATTTTCCAGAAATCATGAAAACGTGATCAGGGGATGATACTTGATCCAAATCAGTCAAAATCTCTAGGTCGAACTTTCGCACGATCACAATACTTTATCCGATTAGGATAAAGTAATAAATAATATGTAGATACACTGCATAAAAAATAACTGACCTCAAATCGCGTACGTTCAGTTATAAATATGATTTTTGAGCTTTACGAAAGCTTTTTTTGTTTTATGTACTGGATTCGTAGAATGCACATAAAACTATATGTACTCGAATTTTCAGCGCAAACCAATGTCGCATTACATATTGTGTCGTGTGTTCACGTATTAGTCATACTCGCACTCACCATGTTTTTAAAGCGCGGAAAGGATGTCATAAATTGCAGTGCCTCGTAAATATGAAACAAATAGAGAGAATTCTCTCCTTAAATGAGCTTATGTCGAAGTTGGTTTCGTTTATCGTTATACGCATGACTGCACGAGTGAGGGCGCGCAAACCACATTCCATTTAAAATTTACACTTTTTTTTCACAAAATGTAAATTTTTTGGCGCCTTTTGGTCTCGCGCCTCTGTGCCAAGCACCGCTTTCACAGACCACGCGCCGGCCCTGTATGTATGTATAATATGTATTCCCATAGACGGGAACGGTTTAGTGAGATAATTTTAATACTATTCTGATCTGATTCCGTTTTCCCACAACCGACCAGTGCTGGTCCGAATGATTTTATTTTAAAATTTATTTACCTCACTTATTTATGCTTCAAGCGATGATAGAAACAACTGTGATTTTTCAATGTCCCCATTGCACGCAATGCTGTACCTATGTACATATGTATGTATATATGTATATGTAGTGTATACAGTTTACTTTAGCTCAGTGGTCGGCAACCTTTTTGGAGCCCGG
This sequence comes from Parapsyche elsis, assembly GCA_022651745.1. NCBI lineage: Eukaryota > Metazoa > Arthropoda > Insecta > Trichoptera > Hydropsychidae > Parapsyche > Parapsyche elsis. The sequence continues at coordinate 162,040 of JAGVSN010000090.1, forward strand.
AGCCAAATCAGCGAAAAATCCAAAAAATGGCAAATTTTCGGAGCCGCCACATATTATTTAATAAAAAAAAAATATACACATATACGAATTTTAATGTTATTTTTAAAAGCCAATGCGACTTTTGAACTGATACATTTTCGGACAATTTACATAAATTCGGAACGTATTTAGTGTTCTTCAATTGCATCGGTGTATTAAAACTTTCGTCACTTAATTGATTACAGTACGAATTTTTCACAAATTTCATCGAAGAAAAAAATTTTTCACAATAAAATTGTATGTTAATTATAACTCTTTCAAGCAACTCTCCGCTCTTCACGCGCCACGTTTCAATTTGAATGTGCGCGACGAAAAGCGCAAAAGGAAAAAAGAAGTAAAAAGAAGTACAGCGTCGCGGAGCGGAAATCTTGCTCTACTGCTCCATTTATTACCTTGTGTAAGTGAGGGTGGTAACGCGTGCGATGATGGATAGATATCATCACATCATTATTCACGGCGCGGGTAGAGCTTTGACTCGGCGTAAAGGGATGACGTGAGGGGTTTATCACACCCCCGCACGGTGGGAGCTTATTTTTTTACGACGCTTTTTTATTATTATTTTAAGGGCGCAATTGCACGCGAACGCCCGTTCGCTGCAACGATCGTCGTCACGCTTTGCCCAAATCAAGTCATCTTTCGAATGTCTACATTAAGCCCTGAGCACACCAAAGCGAAATCGCGTGTGAAAACCTAACGAATTTCGCTAAGGAGGGAGCACTTAAGCGCATGACAGCAAAGTCGGCTTTAACCGCTAAATATTCGGGCATAGCCGCGTGGTGAAAACTTAAGTTCGTCTTGAAACGGGTGGTGGGGGCGATTATATACATACGTCCACGCGGAGTCAAGTGGATGCAGATTGCTCAAGACAGACAGAAATGAAAGAGGATTGGAGGGGCCTTCATCCAGCAGTGGATGGTGAACCGCTGAAAATGACGATGTTGGGTCATAAAATCGCACGCTTCGTTTAACGTTAAAAATTTTGTTATCGCTTGTATGCACGTGGCTTAAATCAATTGTAAGGTTTTTTCGGTTATTGTTATTGACTTTTGAGTCGATGTTGAGCGTACGGTAAATTTTTCGCGCTATATTGTTATCGATCTATTTATTTATTTATTTGTTGTTACAAACAAACATTACTTAAAGCTAAAATTACAAAATAAACTTATTAAACGATAAACAACACCCCTGTACTCGGATACTTCACCTGGATGTCCAGTTTTGTGTTAAAATATTGTAAGTGACATATGTATGTACATCTTTTTTGCGTGAAAAGTATGGACGAAATGGACATATTATATATTTGAATGAGGCAATATCTTCTCAAATGTACTATTTGGACATACAATACTTTTTAAACATGAAGGTTTGACGCAGATGGACGTTTTGTGTATAATAACTCAATTTTGGTAAAAAAACTGGACATATGACTCGCCTAGTTCCAAATACCGATAAGTCCACAAATATATAAAAAACGAGGATAAAATATTTTCTGGTTCTAAGAATGTTTTCAAACGATGCCTTATACTTGAATTATTCCAAATACCGCCAAGTGCGCCGTAATAAAATATTGAAAATCAGTGTTAGTTCCAAAAACTGACAATTGCACTGTGATAAAAGCTGATAAAAGCCATATTTAGAAACAAACAACAATAAGTCCACGTTTCTAATCTCAATATTTTGTTTAATATCAACAAAATTAAGTTTAAATGAGTTTAAACGCCATCAAGAAAATAAGTCTGTAGCAGAAAAACCGCGTTTGCGAACAAGTGAGTTTTATGGACTTATCGGGATTTGGAACTAGGCGACTCATTTGTCAGCTGTTATAATAGATATATTACGTAAAGTAGTACAAAAACAATTGATTATTAATAAAATTGAAACAAATTTGAGATATGCGTGTGTAATATGCATTAATCGGGGCCGGTGTGTGCGATACAAATATTGAAAGACGAGCGAAATTTTCTAGATTTTTCTAGCGAAATTCGTTAGGTTTTCATACGCGATTTCGCTTTGGTGTGCTCAGGCCTTTACCCGTTACATGGTTGTCCTCGGCGTTACATGAGTAGATTAGTAGTATAGTAGTACTAACACATAGTGAACAGTGAAAGTCGTGAGGATTGTACAGTAGCGACATTGCAAAAATTAAAAATCGGCATTGTATGTAATACCTACCAAAAGTTTCATTGTATCATACGTATTCTTGTTAAAATACTAAAAAAAAATCTGTGAATATGTCTTCAGGCCTCTACCTGAAGGCGAAAAATGAAAATTTGCCTATTAATTTCGAAATCTGAACACAGAATACTAAATTTTATATAACATGCTCATAAAATTACCCTAACTTTATTGAATACTATAAGTACTTTTTGTAAAAATCTAATTTATTTACGTATTCCTCGAACTATTCAAATAAGTGTGAATTTGTGAGCGCGGTGGAGGGAGGCATACGATTAAATATAAGTACATATATACGAGTAAAGTAAATAAATACTAATTTTCCAATTAAAATTGCTATTCATAGAGATTGGAAACAATCAATTGGGAATTTTCACACAAGTAAAAGTATTAAGATAAAAAAGTGCTGGTAGAGACCAGAAAAACTTTTTTAATGAAGCAGATTTTTTTTTTTGACAGAAGAAGTATGATGTAGAGGCAACTTTTTATAACTATTTCAAACGAATATACCAAAAAAAAAAAGTTCCATACATCGACGCTCCACCCTATTCTGCCTATGTATGTACATATGTATATCCGCTATAATATCTGGTCATGTTTCTCACCTATGTATTCCTCTTACGGTCCCTTCTTGTTATACTAAGCATACACGCTTCCCTGTGTGCACTGGATCTTGCGTAGCATTCTTGAATTCAACATCCACGTTTCACATCCATACGTCATAATTGGCAGTACGCATCTGTTCATTGTACATTCTTCCAAAAGCGCTCCATCCTAGTTTCATTCTTCTTATTTTACCTTCATCTAGTCATATTCACCGATTGTCCTTTTACAATACATGTACATATGTATATGCATGTATATAAAGAGCTATAAAAAGCAGGAATTGTATTGAAATAATTTCACGAGCGTTGACTTTTTATTGTTTTATTGAAAATTTCAACTATTTTTTCCCGTGCAGGTGCAATTTTTATTTCAAAAAGCAATATTTGTATTGGACGAAACAACGCGTGGTTATAAATATCAACATTAATTTCGATAATTGCATCGACGCGTTTTGTAGCAGAGACCGCACATTGTTAAAAAAAGGGTGAAAAATTGCACAAATCGAAAGCAATTTGTAAATTTCAAAAACTAATGCCATTTGGCAAATTTAATAAAACACATTCACGTGCGGCGGTTTGCTACAATTAAAGACTGACAGATTTCAGCAATTTTTTTACCGTTGATAAGTGCAATTATCGCCTTTCGATCGCTGCAACGAAATAATAGCGCAAACACACACACACGCGAACGCATGCAATGCTTTTAAAATATCGACGAATTTAATCAAGTGCGACGTTCGGAAATTTACGAGTGAGATAAACCTATAAAATACATTTCCGCCGGTCGAAATTTTTGAAATATATATTTTCCAACACGACGCCGCCAGTACACTCTCGAATAACTAAAGCACGAGTAGACACTACATACATATTTGTACGTAAACTACAATGTATGTATGTATGTACATTTTGCTTCAGCGAGTTCAGAGTTCAGAGAGTTTATATTGTAATTATATTTCAGACGTGTGTGTGTGTGTGTGTGTGTTTTTAAGTTATATGTACTTAGACAGAGGTTGTTAAAAGGAGAGCCGCAATCCTCGTGGGGGCCATGAAGCTCTTATCGAAAACTCGTATATCGTAATTTCATTGTCGATTTAATAAATTACGTCTCGTGCGAAGATTCGATCAGCTTGCAAATCAAAGATATAATCGTTATACTTATACGTACTTATGTCAGCGAGTGAGTTAAAGAGCCGCTGGTGTTGTAATTCCTTGTGGATTATAATATTTTTCAGTGTATCTCTTATTGACAAGAAACAATTTTTCTATAAAATTTTATTTTATTTTCTATTTAATTGATAATGTAAGTGTCCCAAAAGTTGCATCTCAAATGGACCTGGGTGTTGTTATCTCAAAATACCTTAAATGGTCTACTCATATAAATTGCTTAGTAAATAAGTGGATATTCATTTATATGTAAATATTATCAAACGTGTATTTAAGAAATTTAGTATCCAGTTGCTGTCAAAAATTTAAAAATCCTATATTGGACCTAAATTAGAATTTGCTGTAAATGTTTGGAACCCTAAATAAAATAATAAATGGCCAATGAAAAAGTTCCTTACTTTCAATAAAAACGCACATTTCAGAGGTCATACACTGAACTTCTGAAAATACAAATCATCTCGATACGTTTTTGAACATAAATGGATTTTTGTAATCCTTCAAATATTGTATGTACAAATTATAACAGACCCCTGGTCTCCATCGGCTATGTCGCTTGCCCATGTATTTTAAATAAATAAATACAATAAGAAGCACAATACGAATCAACGGTGGATATAAACCGTCTGAGAATCGTTGTTCATTTTAATTAACATTGTATGTACATACATATATTTCATCCCATTTAAAGCACAAATTTTCATTGTAACAAAATAATGTCGTATTTTCATTAAAAAATTGTAAATAGCCGGATAAAAGCTATAAATGATTACATATAGTTGAAGAATTTTCATCAATTTTATGTAATATAAATTTGAAACGACTAATTTAATTAATTTCAATAGAGGTTTATTAAATACTTGTAGTATTCTATAAATTACTACGAACAATTATAATTATAATATTATAATTAAAGCGCGAAAGTTGGTTGCACTATTCCCTAGACTGGCTCAGCTGGCGGGGCCGCATGAGAAATTTTTAATACATAGTTAGTAATGTAGTTAACTAAATATCCATTTAAAATTGGAAAATGATCGTTCAATATCAACCGTTGTTATGGGTGAAAAGTTAAAATATCGAAAATGACTTATCGTCTTCATCTTTTCGTTTACCGAATAATTGATTACTTGAGATTTAAGTATTTCAATTTAAATAATTGTTAAATATTACGAAAAATTTACCATGCGGCCCTTTCAGCTAAATTCCCCCTCCACTCATTCTAAACGATAGTGAGACCAACTTTCGCGCTCTAATTATTATAATACATAGATCAAGACACAATTTGATAACTTTTGTGTCGCTCGAAGAAAACTAGCGAACCTAAACTATCCTAATCTATATTCATAAGTGTGAAAACGCACAATAATTTTATACGACGCCTTACAGTTTCAGTCAAAGTTTGAAATAAATTAATTTTGCATGTTTGAACGATTTGAATCGGTTTTTTTCCATGCAATTTATTTCCGAAACGTTAGTTTTTTATACGTGCTATTTCAATTTTAATTTGTGAAGCGTAGTGCGTTTTGCATTTTTACCTAGCGATTTTGAGCGTTGTATAAAATACCGAGGCGTTTGATACAACGCGGAATTTCACACTATACAAAAATCGGTTTGGTTTTTTTGTGAATTTCCATAAAGGCCAAATTTACACACACTCATTCTTGTTCTATAGGTGTATAATAAATACGGATACATAACAACATTAGATAACGTGCATGTTGCGGTTATAAATTTCACTGCAGCGCACGTATTAATTTTAAACGTACGTGCCGGGAAAATTCAACGGCTTTTCCGCGTACCCCAGGAAAATTCCCCTGAAACCCCCCCCCCTCCCGTCTCTCGCCAACATCCCTCGAATTGCCGGTCTTGTAATTCAAAAAATTGGCTTTTCTTTGAGATGCACCGGTGCACGTGTCCGTGAGCTCATCCACTGTGCGGATAGTTGCGGTTTTGACGTTAAAGCACGCGCGCGTGTGGGAAAAGTGCGAATGCGACATTCCATCCGCTTTTCTTCCGCTGCGGTGAGCTTTCATCACTCGGTCTTTCAAATGCAAGCATAATCCTAATCCACATGTTACAGGCAAAGCGAGAAGTGCCGCATTGTATAAAATGCCTTTCAGCTTTTAGCAAAGTGTAAAATAAACGAACTGAGCTTTATATCGATATATGTACGTAAGATATACCTCAACATTTGGACTATAGAACTCATTAGAAATAGTGATATCCATAGTTATTGTACTAGAAATAAGAACCGATTAGTTGTAGGTAGAGTAAGGAAAACAAAGACAGCTGGTGGTGTTTTTCACAGGGGTGTATTAATGTACAATGCCCTCCCGGAGTGCGTCAAGTCTTCTAAGACCATAGATGTATTCTTGAAAAGGGTGAGGAGACACCTCTGTGAGAGATAGTAGTTATGTATAAGTATAGTGTACATATAATGTGTAATAGATTGAGGTAGTAGTTTTAACCCTACAGTGCATGATTTTTTATATTTAAAAATAAAACATATAGGCTAGTGTTAAATCGTATTTAGATTATGGGAAAAATGATTTAAAAAATCGTGTTTTAATTTTTCATTGTTATCCTAATCGGATAAAGTATTGTGATCGTGCGAAAATTCGACCTCGAGATTTTGACTGATTTGTATCGAGTATCATCCCCAGATCACGTTTTCATGATTTCTAAAAAATGTCTGTATGTCTGTATGTCTGTGTACTGTGTGTACTATGTGTGTCTGTGTATGGTGTTCTCCGAAACTATCAAGTCTATCAAGCTGAAATTTCATATCTATTATTTTCACGTAAAGTTTAAAAGCCATAAGGAATTTGGTCAACATCAGTCAACCGGAAGTAGGGTTTTTTCGTGCAGAAAATTCAAAATCCGGTAAAAATCATATTTCCGAAACTGCACCGGGAATTTTCTCCAAATTTCATATCTATAGTTTTCACATTAGCCTTAAGAGATACTGTGATTTTAGTCAAATTCTGACTACCGGAAATGGCAGTTTTCTTGAACGATTTTTTGTTTTTATTTTTTCGACCTTTTAAATATGTGGTATCGTCACAATATTGTAATGTTGTAATTTTGAGAGCAATTTATATTTAAAAAAATTAAATTAATAAAATTAGTCAACCGGAAGTAGGTTTTTTTTTTTGTTGAAAAGTTTACCGCAAAATATTTCCGAAACTGCCCCATCGATCAAGTTGAAATTTCATATCTATAGTTTTCACGTTAGCCTTAAGAGATACTGTGATTTTGGTCAAAATCCGTCTGACAGAAGTGGCAGTTTACTCTTGAACGATTTTTGTTTTTTATTTTTTTTTCGGCCTTTTAAATATGTAGTATCGTCACAATATTGTAATATTGTAATTCTCATAGAAATTGCTATTTAAAAAAAAATAAATGATTAAAATTAGTCAACCGGAAGTAGGTTATTTTTTTTGTCGAAAAGTTTACCGCAGAATATTTCCGAAACTGCAACGGGAATTTTCTCCAAATTTCATATCTATAGTTTTCACATTAGCCTTAAGAGATACTGTGATTTTAGTCAACTTCTGACTACCGGAAATGGCAGTTTACTCCTGAACGATTATTTGTTTTTTAATTTTTTCGGCCTTTTAAATATGTACTATCGTCACAATATTATAATGTTGTACTCCTGAGTAAAATTGCTAGTTACGAAAAAATAAATCATTAAAATCAGTCAACCGGAAGTAGGGTTTTTTTTTTGTCGAAAAGTTTACCACAGAATATTTCAGAAACTGCCCTATTGATCAAGTCGAAAATTTATATTTATAATTATCATATAAAATTTAAGAGTTGATAAGCTTTTGATTAAAATCCGCCGATCGGAAGTGGTAGTTTTTCTTATTTGAATATATGCCGAAGATCGTATTTTTATATACGCGCGCACTCAACACAGTAATTTCATGATATGTACATACATATGTATGTATTTTGATTGGTGTGGTGGTGGTGTATGCGTTTTATTTGATACTTAAAAAATTAATTTCGTTACTCTTTGTATTCCTCAAATATATGGATAAAGTCATGGGTTGGCTACACCCGAATTTTTTTATTAGAAAAAGTGGATGATTCATATTTGCATCATCGTGCATTCGTTATGGTTTCATGAAAAGTTTTGAAACAATTATTATCCTTATTGAACACAGTTATTGCCATATCAATATTTAAAATATTGATATGGCGTTTCTAATTTTGTTGTTGAATCTAGCATCACCGAATTTCCTGTAAATGTCGATGGTATATTTGAAATTTTATCTTTTTCCACAACAACTCTCTGACTTTGGAAGATGCTGAATTAGGTTTATTTTGTGATGTAGTAGGTTCTGTTGATTCTACTTGATCATTAGGATGATTGTTTGATATTGAAGATTGATTCTATTTGAGTAATATTTAATGGAGGCACAAGAATTGTCAATTCATAAATATTATGATTTTCTAAATAATTATCTAACAATGTCTCCGAAACAATAAGATTATCTTCCTCATCGCTCGCGTCATCTAATTCATCATCACTGCCAGCAGGTATGTTTTCGATTAAGTCGAAAAAGGCATCGCTATCTAATATATAAAAATACGTATTCTAGCTAAAGTACTAAATATAAGCATATACAATTGCATGCTGATTCATATATGAATCATCCAGTATTTGTCGTATAAGAGAAATAAATACAAATCAATTCCAGATCTAACATCACGACATAATTCTCTAGGATATATACAATACAATTAAAAAAATTTAGACATATCTTGAAGACGTAAAGGAAGATATTTCTTTGCAAAGTAGCACGAAGTCACTACCCGTGTTGACCAGTCGAAAGATCGATACAAAATGGTCAGTACAAGTTTAGGGATTATTTTTTGAGTTAACATCTGGTGGGTGGTTGGTTCACAATTGAATCGCCATGCATTCAGGTAAAAAAATCTCTTCCTCACAAAGTTATATGCAAAAATGCACAGCGGTTCATAGATGAATCACTATGCACTGTAGGGTTAAATATGTAATAGATGTAAGTTAAATTAGCTAATTATAAAAAATTAAAAAATAAATATATTTTGATATGTTCACTGAGTACGTTTTCGTGATTTTTGGAAAATGTTACACTGGATCTTCATATTTATGAGTTTGGTCGTTACAATTTGACCGACTGATCCAAAAGTACAATTTAAATCAGTTTTTTTTCACGCGTTCATCTAACTCAATTTATGAAGCGCAGTACATTTAACACTTTGACTGACCATTTTGGGCGTTGTATAAAACTCCTAGACTTTTTATACAATGTGGGATTTAACACTTTGGCTGTAACATATACGTACGTGTGTATTTCAGTCGACAAAAGGGGCGAGCGAGCTTTTGATGAACCTTTCTTTCTCATCAGCATTCAAAAAAGGCACCGACGGAAAACGAAAAATCCACCGGAAAAGTCTAATGTATGAATGAGACCGTATATGTGTGTGTGTGTGAGGGGTTTATTTTATTTTATTTTTTATTGCAGTTATCTTCAAAGTGTGATTTCGAAAGCTTTTGATAAGCACATAATATACGCTTTTAATTGGGACACATTTAAATAGAAAGCGAGTTTTTGAATGGATAATGATGTGAACTTATGTTTTGCTGTCGAATAAATATGTAAAAGCAATTAGCATCGCCTGTCACTAGATTATTAGAACTATTGAGTTGGTTAATGACAAAATGCATTGGATTTGATACGGATACGATCCAACTACAAAATATTTATGCATTGTATACATTAAAACTGAGTAGATACGTACATTTTATAAAAATATGTATGTACAATATATAAAATTGATTTGTTTATCATTTAAATATGTTTAGTAAGGTTAGATCTCTATCATAGTATTTTTTTACGGTATTTATAGTAAGTTGTAGCAAATATAAAAAAAAAAATTGACAGGTTTTCGCTATGGTAAAATATAACGAGAAAAGATGTTGCAGTGTTATCATACAAATAAAATCCGATTTCCGATGTAAATGATTCGCTGGAAAATATGATTTTAAAAATATATATTTTCTTTAAGAGCACAAGGCAAAAAAAAAAGTGTTAAAAAGCAAAAGCAAAACGGGAAAAAATGTAAGAAAAAGATTAGCACATCCGGCAAGAGAAAAATGTTAAAAGCTTATCAATACTAATGGAGAGAGAATAAATTATTTCGGGAGTCCAAAAAAGGGGCCGCCGGGGCAGGAAGGGGGTCTGGGGGGGGGTGGTAAGGGGCCGGCATAGATTTTAGGGAGTATAGTAACGCTATGACGTCACTATAGGATTTTTCGAGTTTTTTTCGGTTTTTTTGATTTTTTTTTTGATTTTTTCAACTTTTGATACCCCTAAAGCCATTCCGGCCCTCAAACCACCCCCCAGACGTCCCTCAAGCCTCAGCGGCCCCCCTTTTGGACTCCCTCAAGCCATGCCGGCTCCCTACCACCCCCCAGGCCCCCCTCAAGCCCTGGCGGTCCCTTTTTTGGACTTCCGAAAAGCAATGCCGGCCCCTTACCATCCCCCAGACCCCCTTCCTATCTCGGCGGCCTTTTTTTTAGACTCCCGAAAAGCAATGTCGGCCCCTTACCACCCCACCAGACCACCCTCCTACCCCGGCGGCCCCTTTTTGGACTCCCGAAAAGCAATGCCGGCCCTCCCAACCCCCCCAAACCCTCCTTCTTACCCCGGCGGTCCCTTTTTTTGGACTCCCGAAAAGCAATGCCGGCCCCTTACCAACCCCCCCCCCAAACCCTCCTTCTTACCCCGGCGGCCCTTTTTGGACTCCCGAAAGCAATGCCGGCCCCTTACTACCCCCCCCCAGACCCCCTCCTGCCCCGGCGGCCCCTTTTTTGGGCTCCCGAAACACTATCTGCTTAAATCTACTTAAATCTGCCGAAAACATCTACTATCGTGTGTACTTCGTCGTTTCTATTAATCGCGCCCGAGCAACGTCTGTGTCAACGTAATTGACGAATGACCCATACGTACATACATACATACATACAAACTTAAGCGTTTTATATATTAGATTCATATATTTATTATAATTCAATCCACTAGCAAGTTGATAATTTTCAACGACGAATGCTCGGTATGGATTATATTAAACTATTGAAAAACCTTGCAGTCAAATACAGACAAAAAGATAACACACAGATGGGTTATACCTATGTACATCAAAAAAAATTCGGGTGTAGCCAACCCATGACTTTATCCATATATTTGAGGAATACAAAGAGTAACGAAATTAATTTTTTAAGTACGTAAGTAAATAAAACGCATACACCACCACCACACCAATCAAAATACATACATATGTATGTACATATCATGAAATTACTGTGTTGAGTGCGCGCGCGTATATAAAATACGATCTTCGGCATATATTCAAATAAGAAAAACTACCACTTCCGGTCGGCGGATTTTAATCAAAACCTTATCAACTCTTAAATTTTATATGATAATTATAAATATAAATTTTCGACTTGATCAATATGGCAGTTTCTGAAATATTCTGTGGTAAACTTTTCGACAAAAAAAAAAACCCTACTTCCGGTTGACTGATTTTAATGATTATTTTTTCGTAACTAGCAATTTTACTCAGGAGTACAACATTCTAATATTGTGACGATAATACATATTTAAAAGGCCGAAAAAATAAAAACAAAAATCGTTCAAGAGTAAACTGCCATTTCCGGTAGTCAGATGTTGACCAAAAATCACAGTATCTCTTAAGGCTAACGTGAAAACTATAGATATGAAATTTCGACGAAATCGCCGGTGCAGTTTCGGAAATATTCTGCGGTAAACTTTTCGACGACAAAAAAAAAACCTACTTCCGGTTGACTAATTTTATTAATTTATTTTTTTTTAAATATAAATTTCTCTCAAAATTACAACATTACAATATTGTGATGATACCACATATTTAAAAGGTCGAAAAAAAATAAAAAAAAAAAATCGTTCAAGAGTAAACTGCCATTTCCGGTAGTCAGAAGTTGACTAAAATCACAGTATCTCTTAAAGCTAATGTGAAAACTATAGATATGAAATTTGGAGAAAATTCCCGGTGCAGTTTCGAAATATGATTTTTACCGGATTTTGAATTTTCTGCACGAAAAAACCCTACTTCCGGTTGACTGATGTTGATCAAATTCCTTATGGCTTTTAAACTTTACGTGAAAATAATAGATATGAAATTTCAGCTTGATAGACTTGATAGTTTCGGAGAAAACACACAGACATACACACACACACATAGTACACAGACAAACAGACATTTTCCAGAAATCATGAAAACGTGATCAGGGGATGATACTTGATCCAAATCAGTCAAAATCGAAAGTCGAATTTTCGCACGATCACAATACTTTATCCGATTAGGATAAAGTAAAAATATTGCTTTTATAACCTATTGGTATACATTTAGTGGACGGTACGGCGAGCGCGGCGCGTCTCGTTACGTTTTTCCGCATTATTGGAAAATTGCTGGGAAAACCGGTCGGAAAATTTCCAAAATTTTCATCCGTCGAGCCGCGATAGTGCATTCAAGTAATTTCTGGTGTGGATGAGGGTAATTGCATTTGTACGAGGTCGATTTATCTCCGCAGAATCGTCGGCCATGCGACTTGATCCCAGCCGTGAGCGCTTTTTATTTTTTCCCATTATCCGCGAACACTTTGCGAACTGTTTCAACCAACTAAACCCCCCTCTCCCCCCCTCCCGTATATAAATTCAGGGGTCGTCAATATTCCGAAAATTATAATGCCGCAAAGTTTCGATATATTGTCGTATTGATTAAAACGCGTTGCTGGAAATAGTTCAGGTAGGTAACAATGTAATCCTGAATGTGTCTATTGAACATAGTGATAATGATCTATCGGTATTAATTGCCCTTCAAAAGGTGGTGACGCAACCTACATTTACAATATTAAGATTGATTGTGTGTCCTTACCAACTCCAAATTGAATAATTTTATACGTACATAGTCACATATGCCGAGTAGACACAAGAAAACGATAACAACTTTTAAAACATTTACATCTCTGAAAGTTCACTTAATCCCCTTTCTATTGATATTGTATTTTTTTTTCAAACAGATAACTAATATTTCCACAATTAGCGTTAACACAATGTGATGCCCACTCTGTATATAATCTATATGTTACCGTTAAAATGTTAAATTTCGTCAATGTATAGGTATATTACTCGCTAGTCCATTTATACATTGACTAAAAGTTCTAGTTAAAGCTCACAACATTACATTCCACATTTGCTTTAACTAGTAAGTGTATAAACGCGCTAGTAAAACGCCATTCATTTTAAGGAATACTTGACAAAAATATGTGTGATTTAATCATTTATAGCAGAGGTTATCAGCGGCCAATCTCGCCCGGAGTCTTTCTTGTTCTTGAGATTAATTAAAATATGCATGAAATTATACACGTAGAAGAAGTTTATTTTAAATAAAAATTCACGATCATTGTTAGATTGTAAAAGTGTGCACCAAATGCGACAACAACAAAAAATGTCAAGAATATGATGTGCAACCTTTTCAGCATTTTTTTTCTTTTCAGAGATCTTAATATAACGAATTTCGTCAATGAAGATAAAATTTAACTACGTCTGTATGGTTAATGTATGCATCGAGTAGCAAACTCATAGCTAATATGTCTATTCATTCTCCCCGTGTATACGGTAACTGACTAAGTTGGACAATGTTTACATTAATTAATTAATGCATACATAAACTAAGTATACACTTTAACTGTAACATATGTATGTATATACACTCAAGCTCAGTATTTAGCTTTATGCTAAAAGTCGTGTCAAAAATGCAAGTGTCAAATTTTTTTTTCAAATTTTGCGTGTGTGACGTAGACTTCGCCTATATATGCACAGTGTACTGTAAACCAATCGTGAATTGAGACGTTAGTGAGAAATAACACTGAGCAGCAAAAAAAAAAAAAAACCAAGAGCGGAGATTGGTCAATCTTTACTAAGTTTGACCTACTGAATTCGAATCTGATAAGCGCGCCACCGGTAACATCTCATAACGCAGTTTAAAATCATTTACCGCTCGAATGAGTACGTTAGGATAAATTAAAAAATATTGAGATAGAAAACCAATCTTTATAAACGTGGTGAAATAAAAAACTTGTCAAATAAAATCCACATAACACGGGAAAAAAATGTGTAAAAAAATATATATTTTTGATTTTAAAAAATTGCTAGATAATTAATTATAAGTATTTTAAAGCAATAAAAAATCACAATCAATAGGAAAAATATCTGACTATTGATTTCAATACTCACTTTGAGCACAAGGATACTATATTTTGAGTTATATCAACAAAAATCATTATCGGATTCGATTCAGTGAGTCAAATTTAGTAAAGATTGATCAATTTCCGCTCTGGGTTTTAAAAAGCGTGATTTTTTGTTGCTCAGTGTAATGAATGTCATCTCAAAATAACAATTCAAAACGGATTTCCTTGTAAAATATATTATTTTATTAAATTCTTAATTATTGTCACACCCCAGCCAGTTGATCATAACCCCCAATCAAACGCTTAGCTTGTTCGATCAAATTGGCGTGAAAGCAGCTATGCTCGTTGATGCATCCACTAGCTGCAGTGGCTTTGACACAAGCTATGTATAATAAAGTGGATCGGTTGGCAGCCCCTGGCCAGATCGGCCCGCGGGCTTCTTGCACGACTAGTGCTACAAATCCAATCTGGGGCCGAGCAGACGACAAAGCTACCGAACCCACCCCTATGTCTCTTCACACCCCTTTCTCCTACCCCTCAGTGACAACATACCAAACACCTGAACAACGAGACAAAACGACAAACGCAACCAGAGAGAGAGTGTTGGAAACAAACTCTCGAAGATCAACGGGGTGCAGTGCGAGCAAAACGAATTTCACTAATGCAAACCGAAAAAATCTAATTACCGTTCGAGTTGCGCTCGTTTGAAATGAGAATGTGAATAAAAAAAATAAAAACAATGAAATTCAAAACCCCGCATTATAATAACAACGCTCGGTTTTTTTTTGTTTTCCATGCATACGAAAATAACACCGAAACATATCCGTCATACAAAATATTATATTATATATGTAGTGGAATACCCGAGGTGGGAAACAATGAGAGGAAAATCTGTCCTCCCGTAAAGTTGAACGATACGGTAATCCCACAAGCATAAGAAGCCAAATAAATATCTGGGTATGCATTTAAACTTCTAGACCGCAGGTTAAAAAAATTCGGGTGTGGCCAACCCATGACTTTATCCATATATTTGAGGAATACAAAGAGTAACGAAATTAATTTTTTAAGTACGTAAGTTAATAAAACGCATGCATATCACCACACTAACCAACATACATACATATGTACATATCATAGAATCACTGTGTTGAGTGCGCGCGCGTATGTAAAATACGATCTTCGGCATATATTCAAATAGGAAAAACTGCCACTTTCGGTCATCAGAAGTTGACTAAAATTACAGTATCTCTTACAAATAACGTGAAAACTATAGATATGAAATTTTGACGAAATCGCCGATGCAGTTTCGGAAATATTCTGCGGTAAACTTTTCGACAAAAATTTAAAAAAAACCTACTTCCGGTTGACTAATTTTATTAATTTTTTTTTTAAATATCAAATTCTCTCAAAATTACAACATTGCAATATTATGACGATACTACATATTTAAAAGGTCGAAAAAAAAAAAAAAAAAAAAATCGTTCAAGAGTAAACTGCCATTTCCGGTAGTCAGAAGTTGACTAAAATCACAGTATCTCTTAAGGCTAACGTGAAAACTATAGATATGAAATTTCGAGAAAATTCCGGTGCGGTTTCGGAAATATTTTGCGGTAAACTTTTCAACAAAAAAAAAAAAAAACCTACTTCCGGTTGACAAGTTTTATTAATTTATTTTTTTTTAAATATCAATTTCTCTCAAAATTACAAAATTACAATATTGTGACGATACCACATATTTAAAAGGTCGAAAAAAAAAAAAAACAAAAAATCGTTCAAGAGCAAACTGCCATTTCCGGTAGTCAGATGTTGACCAAAATCACAGTATCTCTTAAGGTTAACGTGAAAACTATAGATATGAAATTTCGAGAAAATTCCCGGTGCGGTTTCGGAAATATTTTGCGGTAAACTTTTCAACAAAAAAAAAAAACCTACTTCCGGTTGACTAGTTTTATTAATTTTTTTTTTTAAATATCAAATTCTCTCAAAATTACAACATTGCAATATTATGACGATACTACATATTTAAAAGGTCGAAAAAAATAAAAAACAAAAAATCGTTCAAGAGTAAACTGCCATTTCCGGTAGTCAGAAGTTGACTAAAATCACAGTATCTCTTAAGGCTAACGTGAAAACTATAGATATGAAATTTCGAGAAAATTCCCGGTGCGGTTTCGGAAATATTTTGCGGTAAACTTTTCAACAAAAAAAAAAAAACCTACTTCCGGTTGACAAGTTTTATTAATTTATTTTTTTTTAAATATCAATTTCTCTCAAAATTACAAAATTACAATATTGTGACGATACCACATATTTAAAAGGTCGAAAAAAATAAAAAACAAAAAATCGTTCAAGAGCAAACTGCCATTTCCGGTAGTCAGATGTTGACCAAAATCACAGTATCTCTTAAGGTTAACGTGAAAACTATAGATATGAAATTTCGAGAAAATTCCCGGTGCGGTTTCGGAAATATTTTGCGGTAAACTTTTCAACAAAAAAAAAAAAACCTACTTCCGGTTGACTAGTTTTATTAATTTATTTTTTTTTAAATATCAATTTCTTTCAAAATTACAACATTACAATATTGTGACGATACCACATATTTAAAAGGTCGAAAAAAAAAAAAAAAAAAAAATCGTTCAAGAGTAAACTGCCATTTCCGGTAGTCAGAAGTTGACTAAAAATCACAGTATCTCTTAAGGCTAATGTGAAAATTATAGATATGAAATTTGGAGAAAATTCCCGGTGCAGTTTCGGAAATATGATTTTTTACCGGATTTTTGAATTTTCTGCACGAAAAAAACCCTACTTCCGGTTGAATGATGTTGACCAAATTCCTTATGGCTTTTAAACTTTACGTGAAAATAATAGATATGAAATTTCAGCTTGATAGACTTGATAGTTTCGGAGAAAACACACAGACATACACACACACACATAGTACACAGACATACAGACATACAGACATTTTTTTAGAAATCATGAAAACGTGATCTGGGGATGATACTCGATACAAATCAGTCAAAATCTCGAGGTCGAATTTTCGCACGATCACAATACTTTATCCGATTAGGATAAAGTAAAAACCCACTTCCGGTTGACTAGTTTTATTAATTTATTTTTTTTTAAATATCAATTTCTCTCAAAATTACAAAATTACAATATTGTGACGATACCACATATTTAAAAGGTCGAAAAAAAAAAAAAAAAAAAAAAAAAATCGTTCAAGAGCAAACTGCCATTTCCGGTAGTCAGAAGTTGACTAAAATCACAGTATCTCTTAAAGCTAACGTGAAAACTATAGATATGAAATTTCGAGAAAATTCCCGGTGCGGTTTCGGAAATATTTTGCGGTAAACTTTTCAACAAAAAAAAAAAACCTACTTCCGGTTGACTAATTTTATTAATTTATTTTTTTTAAATACAAATTTCTCTCAAAATTACAACATTACAATATTGTGACGATACCACATATTTAAAAGGCCGAAAAAAAATAAAAAAAAAAAATCGTTCAAGAGTAAACTGCCATTTCCGGTAGTCAGATGTTGACCAAAATCACAGTATGTCTTACGGCTAACGTGAAAACTATACATATGAAATTTGGACAAAATTCCCGCAGCCGTTTCGGAAATATTCTGTGGTAAAAGAATTTTAGTATTTTCTACAAGAAAAAAACCCTACTTCCGGTTTACTGATGTTGACCAAATTCGTTATGGCTCTTACACCTTACATGGAAATAATAGATATGAAATTTCAGCTTGATAGACTTGACAGTTTTGGAGAAAACACGCATACAGACACACACAGACATACAGACATTTTTTAGAAATCATGAAAACGTGATCAGGGGATGATACCTGATACAAATCAGTCAAAATCTCGAGGTCGAATTTTCGCACGATCACAATACTTTATCCGATTAGGATAAAGTAAAAATATTTGTTCACCTAGACCTGTCAGAAATCCTCCATTGTTTCATTTGAATCATTCCACTAACTATTCACAAAACTCCTTCATTTATAGATCCTGCTCGTCACTTAACGAAATCCCGGCAAGTATCGATCCTATTCTCTATTCTTTGCCCTCCTTTAGATTATCTTTACTTACATAAGTTCCTTTCCAGCCCTAACTCCTTCTTGTTTTGATCTGTTGTTCGTTTGTAACTATTTTGGCTGTAGTGTATTGTGTGATATTAATATTATTTTATATTTTATACTATAAGCTGTTTGTTACATAAATAAACAAAAAGAAAACTTAAAATATCTGTGCAAAACGGAAGCAATTAAACTTCAAATTGGGAAGGACTCAACGTTGACCACGGAGAACAAACTCCGAGTATACATTATAATATATATAATAGCCGAAATCCGTCTGTCTGTCTGCTGATAACGCTCGCTGAGGAAAAATTATAAAAAAAAACCACCAGAACGAGTGGGGGATCGAACCCACGACCGCGAGCTCGAGAGTCATCACGCTAACGCCATACTCTATCGCTCTTGGTCGGTTTAGTCCTTTTTTTTAAACATATCGTAACCCGGCTTTACCTACAAAAGGGATCGTGATTCTGCTAATAATACATAGATGGCACTATAGAAACTATAATTTTTTTTTGGTTTTATTAATAAATATATATATAAAACATAGGTATAATAATTAATAATTATAATATAAATATTAAAGTAAAAAAAAATATTTTTTTGAGTGGGTATCGATAGCGTTCAATTAGTGGGGATTGCTATAATACATAGATGGCGCTATAAAAACTATATTTTTTTTTTTTGCGCTTTACGATATTTAATATTCAGCGGGCGTTGATATTCAACGGGCTTACACTAGTATAACTATATAAGGCCATTTTGAAACCGATATGGATGTACGGGATACAATTGTGGGGCTCAGCCAGCAACACAAACGTGAAAATTATCCAGACTCCTAAACAAAATCCTGCGAGTCATATTGGATACCCCCTGGTTCGTCCCGAACAGTATAACTCACCGGGATACTAGGATGTCAATGGTCATAAAGGAGGCCAAAAGGATGGGCTCCAAATACAAACATAGACTGGAGAACCACCCCAACAATGTGGCCAGGGAGCTACTAACCAACAAAACAGTAAAGTGGCTGAAGAGAAGGGATCCCTGAGACTGAGACCTTTAACATCGGGTGAAATGCCAATGGGCATATATACATATATGTAATAATCTACGTATTCTGAAAATACTCTGAGGGATAAAGGTTATAACTGTTACGAATTTACCGTAAAAAACTCTTGAAGATCAACGGGGTGTAATGCGAGCAAAACGAATTTCACTAAAGCAAACCGAAAAAAATTTAATTACCGTTCGAGTTGCGCTCGTTTGATCTGGAGACATCTAAGATTTCCGATTGTTGTAAAAACCTCGAAAAACAGTGTTGCTATTTATATGCTCTGTTTATGTGGGTGAGTGTCACGTGGCAACTGACACGTGATTCATATTTATTTGATACTAAGCATTGTTCTTATTTTAGTAAATGGTGAGTAATACAAGAGGGTTAATTGTGGTGTACACGTGGCGATAACGTGATGTGTCTGGTTAGCCCATAACTCATGCATTTATCGGTTCCGACGATTGTAAATACAATATTTTCTTGGGGTACATCAAGTGCTATGCAAATTTTTACATTTGTAATTTAAGTCCGTGATTAGTACTTTGATAGTATAATTTTTATATTTTTTTAACAGTTGGTTTGTCGAATTAACTTTTACGTTCTTACAGTGGTACGGAAATATCACGTCGCTACACTCGTTTCCGGATTTTTCGCTCTATTGAGAGCAAATACGCCGTGATCGGCAGACGTGAGATGCAACACACTTCAGACTAGTGTGACCGTATAACGATCCAGGGCTAAAAAACTGGAGGAGACAATCGCGTGAATTAAAATATATGTATTGATTAAAAATAAAATACACTTTCTTCGAACGCCTTGCGCGCGAAAGCGTTCTGTAAATATTTGCAGCGATAGTGTAGTTGTTTGAATACGAAACGCAATTTTTGTTTATTCAAATTTTCCGCTGCGAATTGAAAATCACACTTTGACATTGACGACACTGGTGGGAATTTCGCAATGTGAAAATATACAAAAAAAGGAAAAGGAATTCAATCATCGAACACATCGAATAGCCATTAAACTATTATTGCCTATATTCCAAATGTCAAATTATTACAATTGATTCAATTCAGACTATTTTTACAACATAAACTAGTATAGGCTACAATCTAATGTACATACATTATTATTAAAACGAAAAAATACTGTAAATAAAGTGCTTACCAAAGACACAATCAAGTAAAATATCAGACATATCAAATGTAACAGAAATTTATGTTCAATCCATCTCTACAATGTCGTTTTGTTACACTTAAATATTACATATAAATTTTTGAACATAACGTTTTACATTAATGTAAAAATAAACGTCGAGTGTTTTTTTTTTCACTTCACGTAATTGTTTGTTGAACGTTCCAGTAATATAATTTGTAATTACGAAACATTAAAAGGTACATCGCTCATTACACATTTTCCTATTCGAGGTATTTTTTTTTTGCCGTTATTCAACAATCCAAATGGGAATATATGCACTCTGCAAAATTAACATGGAAAATGTTGGCTAGCCGTAATTAATTTTTCTCCTAACGATATACATATATATAGATAAAAGCACGTGTAACATGGCCATTACATAATTAAACTTGATGTATTGTACATACATATATGGCGATAATTAACTTGCATATCATAGTGTCCACCTAGGGAAAATTTCTCATAGTATAAGTCGCTTTGTAGCTAGGCAAATAAAAGGTAGCGACACTCGTATGAGTGAGCTATTGATTATTGGAATTAAGTCAGTTATATTATAAGAAGTACCCCGGCAAGGCTTAGTGCCAATTAGTCAAACGGTGAAATGTATTGGAAACAAACAGACAGACTGAAAAAAATTAGTTTATATTTAGATATATACGGGATGGGGCAGTGCGAGCTGATATGTATCATATACATAAAACGGTATTTTGTTCTGGGGGTTGTGGTTAGGAGATGTAACTACATATAAACCGATCAAAAGAGAACAATACGCCTGTTTAACAATCGCATTGCCTCACGCCATAGATTCTTTAAGGACAACTTAAGTGTATTTTATTTTGCACGTTTATGTATACTGTGTGCGATTGAGCATTCAATCTAGTAATTGACAGTTATTGAGCATCGAGAGATCGCATCGCGCTGCGTTCACCGGTCGTTAACTCGAAGTAGCCGATACTCGACGATCTTTCAGCATCGTCTGAAGCAATCGTATCGGTTCGAATGGGTATTTTCAGACGACCCAGACGTTATGAAGTGAGTGCTCGCCTCTTATTATCTTTATTCGCGACGACAACGTTCCGGTTTAACGTACTCTGACCGCGTCGAGCGAGCGTGCGGTTATTGTTGAATCTGCCCGTCTCGTTTTTTATTTGTATTTAATTTATTTTTTTAATTTTTCCTCGCAAGCTTGTGCCGGCCTTCGCGTCGGGCTTTTTTGTGTATGCTATTTTGTGCCGGGGAAAAGTTTAATATAACAAATGCGTCCGCGAAAATTCATCGCGTTGTTTTACTGGTTTCCTTATCTTGAAGCGATGCCGGCTACCTTTTACGGCCATCTGTTGTACACGACGCGACATGGTTTCCCGGAGAAAATTCGCGTAAGTTTTCCTCCTACCGTGGTTTTATTTTTCATTTACCTTTTGTTTTTCTTTCCAGCTTTGTTTTGTCGGTGTAACGTGTCGAGTGACGCGAGGCGTTTGATTAATTAACCGTTCGCTGACTTAAGTAAATACGCGAACGAGCGCGAACGGTACAGTCTGGTGCATTTCATTCAAAGCCCGCTCTCTAAGTACATATTTCTATGCTCTTTTGTAACCATATATATGTATATCGTTCTCAATACGATATCGGTTTAAATTTTTTTTTTAATATTTTCGTGACCGTTTTCACAGTAGGTGCACAATTATATATTTTTCCCAGTCTAGTCTGGTTTGTAATACGCAATCGTTCAAGCCAAAGCAATTCAAATTGCTAAAGCAAGTGTTGTATGACGTATATTCGAATAAATACCACGCAATTGAATGTGGATAGAAACCTTAGAAAATTGTCTAATACGACATAAAAATAAATAATATTTACTAGTGAAATGAAATTGTAGTTCAGCGAAAATTAAATTTAAAATGTTGTACTTCAAATGTAAAGTTAAATTCATTAAACAGTTTGCGAAATATACTGCAACCATCTTGTTGATTAAAATGTATTTAAAATTGTGTAAAAAGCATTGTGATCGTGCAAAAATTTGACTCATTTTTATCAGGTATCATCCCCTGATCACAAATTTTCGTCTGTGTGTGTGTTTTCTCCGAAACTATCAAGTATATCAAGCTGAACTTTTGTATTTATTATTTTCACGTAAGTAAGAGATATTATGATTTTGGTCCAAATCCGCCAACCGGAAGTGGCAGTCTCTTGAACGAGATTTCATTATTTTATTTTTTTCTGCCTTTTAAATATTTAGTATCGTCACAATATTGTAATCCTTAAAGCAATACCTACATAGTTGCTAAAAAGTAAATCATTAAAATCAGTCAACCGTAAGTTGGTTTTTTTTCTTGTAGAAAAGTCAAAAATCCTGTTACCAAGCAATACTTCGGAAACTATTTAGCCGATCAAGTTGAAATTTAATACATACATATATATGTATATGTACATAGTTTTCACATAAGGCGTAAGAGTTGATAAGGTTTTAAATAAAATCCGCCTACCGGAACTGGTACATATGTATGTAGTTCACTCTTGCGTGTTTTTCGGCTTTTTTGAATTGTCACAATATTATAAAATTAGATCTCTTATAGCAATGGTGAGTATGAAAAAAAAAACACTCATCGAGTACGTAGTAGCCAGATAGTAGCGAGTAAGGTTCAAACATTCGAATTTAACTCGCTCGGCCGAAAAAGTCGGATAGTTTACTAGTTTCGCCTATTACACGAGCTAGTCTATTAGCGGCTAGCGAGATAGTAGCGAGTAAACTATCCCTGTTTAATACCCGGATAAAACGTGTTGGACATATAAAACGACGAGACATTTTACACAATGCGACATTTCACAATTTGCCTGCAAACACACGGACGAAACAAAAGCACCAGTAAACACGACTACTTTTAGTATGACCAAACACAACAATTAAATATTTGTCATGAGTATACATATACCTATGTATGACTAGTGTTGTAAAATTCTCGAGAATAATCTTTTGGAGAATATTCTCCAAACCGAGAATTTTCTATTTAAAATTGTATGTACATAGTACATAATGCAATGTACCCTGGGCTCAATCGGCCACCATGTATTTTAAATAAATAAATACTAACTCTCACTGTATTTGCTTAAATATACAGTAAACTCCCTCTAATCCGGGCTAATACTTGTTAGAGATGATACGTATTACACGAATAATATTAGTTTAGTGACAAAAACAAAATTTGATGGGGCGTGAATATGACAAATTTTTTACGATCTTCTGTGCTAAGTTTAAATGAATGATTATATCATAGGTTGTAACAATTTTACTGGAATATCATAACCAAACCAATAAAAATATGTATACATAATTTATTGCTTCCAGAGTTAATAAGAATTGTGAGAATTTGGCGGAAAACGTTCATGCTAGTAGTGCGTATGTTAAAATGACGAAATGACACATTCAGTGTCGTCATAATGAAAAAATGTCATTCAAAATGCTATCAGACACTCTAGAACAGGCGTCGGCAACCTATCACCAAGTGACCCATTTGATAATTTCAAGTAACCCACTTGAGTTCCGCAAATAAAGTATAATATATAAAAATAGTGTACAAGATTATGATCAAAATGGCAGATATGGCGGAACGTGTGAAAAAGTTGAAGTGGAGCGACATAGCGAGAAGAATGGATGGCAGATGGACGCGAGAAATACTGGAATGTTATGCGATAGGATGTGAAAGAAAGCAAGGTAGACCATGTGAACGATGGGCTGATGAATTGAGAAGAATGTGAGAAATCTGCATCCACATACAGATTGCTCAAGACAGACAGGAATGGAAGAGGATTGGAGAGGTCTTCGTCCAGCAGTGGATGGTGAACGGCTGATAATGAAATGTTATAAAAGTTCGAAAGCAATACATACATAGGTATGCGGTAAGGTGAAGTTCAATGCTCAAGCTTGATCATATCCAATGTCTTTGCCGGTCAAAACTGAAATTTTTTTTCAAACTTTTCGAATTTTCTGTAAAATATACACGAAAAACATGATGCGTTCATATGAAGAAAATTTTTGCCAACGGTGCATTATACGCATGTTTCTCAATATGATAAGAAGCTAACATTGTTTAATGACCCACCAAAATTTTTTGGTTGCAACCTTTTGAAATTATTTATACCCAACGCAGAAAAAGTCTAGAGTCTAGAAAGTCCTATTACTCCTATTAGGTTCTGAAAATATCCTAGAATCCTCTAAAAAGCTATTAAACTATCTAGAGATGTTTTATAACCAAGAAAAAATAAAATTCTCCAATATTCTCGGAGAATATTCTCGTTTTCGACTCATTTTTTTATTTAGTTAAAAAAGCTTTTTATTGTTCTTATACTATGTTCACAATACATCTTAAATCTATTTCAATAGCTACTGGTCTAGTGACCATTATCTATTTTACACATTGTTCATTTTGTTAGTATTTATAAGGATTCTTTTATTTTAATGTTAGTGTTTAAAGCATAATAGGAGAAAGAACTCAAAAACCTATTTATGTATGTACAATTCTTATCAAATGTTTATAATATATTTTACATAATTAAATACTTTTTAGAGTCGGGGCAATCTAAAGAAAATTATGTTTAGGTAATTTGTGTTTATACCTAAAGGGTAAAGACATCTTGCTATAATCACCGAGACCTTTCACTAATTTGTCAGTGTGGTTATTGGTAATTCTATCATAGAATCTACTGGTTAATCTGTTAGTGACATCTACGACTAATGGGATGTTATACTGGGAATGTAGTCTTTTTAGGTTTGTATATATGGGCGTGTTATAAATGATTTATTTTGGACTATTTGAAGCTTTGATTGGTTAGTATTGGAGGCATTATTCCATACGGGAGCAGCGTACGTTAGTAAGGGTAGTATGAGTGCGCGATATATTTTAATTTTATTATGTAGTGGTAAGGCACTATGTCGATTGAATATAGGGTAGTTTTCGACTTACAACACTATGTATGACCTTTACAAACTGAAATTGGTGAATTAATTCAACATACGTGAAGTGGCATCGCGTTAAAGTTGCATCGGACCATTACACCCCACCTTATAACTACACCGTTTGGATTTCAAACGAACCACTTTGCGGGAAATTTCCACGGAGTTTTCACCATTTTCCTTTGTCCGGCCAGCTTCCGGTCTGGCGGCCGTTCGCGTATTTATAGTTATTTCATCAGCTCGTTACCCCGCGACTGCCACAACACACATATCCCGACTCACACACATATGTACATATGTTTGGATATATCGCGGCCTGGCGAAGGCTTTATAGCGTTACGGCTCCCATGGGATTTGAACACCATCACCGCCATTGTAATAACACTATGACCCTCTCGACCTGGGCCGAACGGGACGCCAGCCAGTTACGTGCCATTCCTCCCCATTCCCACTATACCCTTCCTCTTCTACCCCATACTTCGACCCCCTCCATTGCAGACGCCGACGATGTTTTTTCTATTTCCTGCGGGCTGATAATGTCGTCTCGTCGTCGACGCTTTTGCCTCGGCATAATTTTATATTGTCGACGTTCGTTTATCATATGAAAGAAGTGGAGCTTCGCACCAACCACCTCCACAACCCCTACGACCTCCTGCATCCCAGTACAATACCCGTCCAACTAATGGATAATAGATATGGTCGTTGGTGTGGAATAATTTTGACGTACTACGTAAATTACACCACACAGTACGAGGCGGGTGTGTGTATTTCAATGTACACATAATTCGCGGGTGATTTAAGACTTTCTCAATGAGAAAATATCAAAATGGATAGCCTCGATCCCGGGAGATTCGCCCCAATCAGACGGAGAAGGCTCGTGCAAGTAATCATTTTTTAACGCGCACGAGAATCATGAGGCTGAACGGCAGCAAAAAAAAAAAAAAAGAAAAGTCAATGAGGCTACTCGGAGGTAGTCCAGTCTGTCCAATTGGTGAATATGACCGGACGTAAAGAAGTAGAAATAAAACTAGGATGGAGTGCTTTTGGAAGAATTTGGAACATTATTTTTAAATCCAACATTCCGCTATGCTTGCAAAATTAAGGCATACGACCAATGCGCACTGTTAGTTATGACGTATGGATGTGAAACTTGGATGTTAAATTCGAGAATGCTACGTAAAATGTACATATAACAAGAGGAGATCGCAAGAGGAATATACATAGGTAAGAAGTATGACCAAACTGGCTGATATAGCAGAACGTGTGAAAACGTTGAAGTGGCAGATGAACGCAAGAAATACTGGAATGGTATCCGAGGGGATGTAAAGGAAAGAAAGGTAGACCGATGGTGATGCGAAGAATGTGTGGAGTCAAGTGGATGAAGATTGCTCAAGAAAGACAGGAATGGAAGAGGATTGCAGAGGCCTTAAACGGCTGAAAATGATGATGGCATACTTTTATTTAATACTAGCTGACCCGGCATGCGTTGCAATGCCCGATCCCGTTCCCGCTCCCGTTCCTAGTACGTTTTCTGACGGGTGAGCAGGCCCGTTCCCGTTCCCGTTCCAGATCCCGTTCCCGTTCCCGTTCCCGATCCCGTTCCCGATCCCGATCGCAATCCCGTTCCCGATACCGTTTCCGTTCCCATTCCTAGTACGTTTTATGACGCCTGAGCAGGCCCGTTCCCATTCCCGTTCCCGATCCCGTTCCCGTTCCTAGTACGTTATCTGACGCGTGAGCAGGCCCGTTCCCGTTCCCATTTTATCGTGATTTTTTTTCACAGGAACCATTCCCGGCATGATCACAATAAGTCCTGAAAGTTTCATCGCGTGGTTTAGGAGCCTATAAGAGACAAACAGACAAACAGACAGACATTGATTTTTATATATGTATATGTATGTATACATAGATATAGATATTTAAAAAAAAATTACAATTTTAAATTGTCTGCAGCACGCAAAGGTATCCACATACACGTAATATGTAGAATTGAAAGTACGTTCTCAGTATTGATTTTATGCACTCACAATAAATTCATTTTCAATGTGTATAATTAATTTTCATTTTCTGTAAAATGATCATAGATCCGATTACAATTTCAATTCAGTTAAAGTTGAACTTATTTTAAGCTTTATTGTGTAATGTTGTATGAAAAGCTTAAACACATCTTCGCCGCTGAGTAACTGCTAGCTTCTCTGACAGCACTCGACAAAGACTGTGAGACCAGATCGTTAGGCTGCGAAGCAAGTCACGTATTTGTAACCGTCACGACTTGAATATGACACTGGATGACTCCAGGATCTGATGACGGAGACAACAACGCACCCCCCCGTGCTGACTCTGCGAAATGGGAATTCTCATACGATACTGAATTAGCCGACGCGTTTAAATTTAGCGAAATTGAAAAGACAAGTCAAACAAAGAGGATACCGACTTTGAACGGAAAACCGCCGACGGGAGATCGTCTCTCTCTCTTTTTACTGTGTCGTCGTCAACAATACGAAACTTTGGTCGACAAATCCCGACGAAACATCGACGATAACGTCGAGGCAGCGGTTGGCAGTGCAAAAAGCGCCAATCTCTTTAACGTCGCACAACTTTGACAAAAAGCGGCCGCGCCGTTTTTGATTTATTAACCCTACCCCCCTCCCCGGTCAACGTTTTGTGCCTCGACGTTTGTATAATATATATGTACATATATACCTATATGTATATAATATACGTGTGTATAGGGTTTGATAAATAAGGGAGATGTGTGTGTGTGTGTGTGTGTGTGTGTGTGTGTGTATGGGCTACGTGGGTTGGCGCAAAGTCGACTGATTCATTACAGTACGCTCTGCTGTGTGATGGGGTGTAAGCCATGTATGTACATATGTAGCCTATACATACATACATACTAGTTTGAGCGAAAGAAGTTTTGATTTATTTTTTCAGTCATGTGAAAAACATGAGGGTTTGTTTTATGTAAATGTCGCAATAATTACGCATCCTAAACATATTCACAATCTTAATATTTTTAAATTATTATTCTGTTCGATAGTTAGAGGAAAACTAGAGCAGCGGTCGCCAAACTTTCCGCTAAACTCAAAATCTCGGATCACTATCATGATTTTTTCCATAAAAATAACATTCTAAATATGAAATGGTAATTATAATGATAGAAAAATTATAATAAACTAGCTGACCCGGCATGCGTTGCAATTCCCGTTCCCGTTCCCGTTCCTAGTACGTTATCTGACGCGTGAGCGAACCCGTTCCCGTTCCCGTTCCTGTTTTTTCAAAATTCAAAATTTAATTGGGTACATCTGCATCAAACCTTCATGTTTAAATAGTATATTTGAGAAGACATTGCCTTATAATATAATAGACTAGCTGACCCGGCTTGCGTTGCAATGCCCGATCCCGTTCCCGTTCCCGTTCCTAGTACGTTATCTGACGCGTGAGTAGGCCCGTTCCCGTTTTTCCCCGATTTTTTTTCACAGGAACCATCCCCGGCATGATCACAATAAGTCCTGAAAGTTTCATCGCGATCGGTTGAGTGGTTTGGGAGCCTATAAGAGACAAACAGACAGACATTGATTTATATATATGTATATAGATTATGAAAACTGCCAGTTATGACGCATATGTATATTTATGTGAAACTTGGATGCCAAATTCAAGATCCAATGCACGCAGTGAAGCATTGAAAGGTGTGTGCTTGGTATAACAAGAAGAGATCGTAAGAGGAATACATGGGTAAGAAGTATGACCAAAGTGGCAGATATAGCGGAATGTGTGAAAAAGTTGATGTGGACACATAGCGAGAATAATGGATGGTAGACGGACGCGAGAAATACTGGAATGGTATCCGAGAGGATGTAAAAGAAAGCAAGGTAAACCGTGTGGAAGATGGGCTGATGAATTGAGAAGAATGGGTGGAGTCAAGTGGATGAAGATTGCTCAAGACAGACAGGAATGGAAGAGGATTGGAGAGGCCTTTATCCAGTAGTGGATGGTGAATGGCTGAATATGATGATGATTATGAAAAATGCGGACCACCAAGTCTGAACTAGAGTATATGTAATTTCAACCCAATTTGCCATTCATTCTTATTCTATGGAAAAATTACAATATAAATTATATTTTTAACTAGTGTAAGCCCGTTGAATAACAACGGAGCGGTTTCTCATCACCCGTACTGCGAGTGTATCTATGTATGTGTGGGTGAGTATATGTATGTATGTGTACGTGCAGTATGTATGCGAGCGATCCGCAGCTATTCGACCAGACAGCCGGCCAGGCATATTTGTGGTATTATATATAGTAGTGCATACTTCAAACTTGACAAATTAATAATGTTAGTATTTAGTTCTAATAATAAAAAAAATTATATTAAATTTAATAATTTTTATAGTTTTTGCGTAGATGGCGCGTTATAATTCAACAACGTAACAATTTAGCAAAGTCGCGAACCTACTGAGGATTAATATTGTCAAATTGTAGCAGGCTCACCATTACCTAGTTTGGATGAATGCGTAAGCGCACCCTCTTCCGACCTGGTGATCTCGGGTTTTAATCTTTATCTCGTTCTGGTTTTTTAATTAGCGTTATCAGCAGACAGACAGACGGAATATGGCTATTATATATATAATAATAATAATAAACCTACTGAATATTCATGTTATGATTCTCTTCTGTCAAAATTAAAAATGATAAAATTAAGTAATCGCAGAATCATATTCCATGTAATTTTTTTTATATAAAATATTAAACTCTCCAATAGATAGTCATATTCTTGTTAGTTCGACTTTTCGTTTAAAGGTACCGGTGCGTGTTAATCGTTCTCGTTTTTTATTGGATTGTGAAAATATTATTAGTAATTATTATCTTCATTCTCCCATCCCTAAAATGATTACATATGGCAATAAATACTCTGGATTGATTGACTTTTATAATACCAATCTTTCGTCCCCGAGACAAAAACTAATTATTTATTTTATTAACTCAGCACGATTTATTTATTAGTTTTTTTTCCCTATGTGTTTTATCTAATTAAATATATTATCTATTTTATACGTAAAAACCCTAATAGGCGTTTAATAAAAAAAATATATAAATAAATATGCGGAGCGGGTCAAATTTTTCAGGAATAGTTAACTGCAAACGTTTAATATGAATTAAAATACAATTGATTTGAAATTGACTTGAAATTGAATTCACTCCAAATTCCAACGAATATGTAGCTACAAACGGAATATAAATATTGCAAAATTACATAGCAAGCAGCAAAATTATAAAATAAATTAGTTTGACGAATTTTCACACATATGTAATATATGTGTACACACATTTGATAATCCAAATCCAAATCCCGATAAGTCCACAATATATAAAAAAACGAGGATAAAATATTTTCTGGTTCCAAGAATGTTTTCAAACGATGCCTTATACTTGAATTATTCCAAATACCGCCAAGTGCGCCGTAAAAAAATATTGATAAAAGCCATATTTAGAAACAAACAACGATAAGTCCACGTTTCTAATCTCAATATTTTGTTTAATATCAACAAAATTAAGTTTAAACGAGTTTAAACGCCATCAAGCAAATAAGTCTGTAGCAGAAAAACCGCGTTTGCGAACAAGTGAGTTTTATGGACTTATCGGGATTTGGAACTAGGCGACTCATTTGTTATTGAGTATTGTTCAAACACTGTCTAATTTAACATCACGCAAATTTATACAAATACTAATATGAAAATGTGTATGTATGTATGTACGAATCAAATCGAGCTAAGCTTTCAAAAAAGCCCTTTTGGCGCGCCCGCACAGACACACACACACACATACAAGTTATACTTTATTATATCCAGCGTGAAGATATACGGGAGATGATATTTATTATATTAAATTTAGAAAGAGAGAGCTAGAGAGAGAGAGAGAGAGAGAGAGAACGAGAGACGGTATTTCGAAAAGGGCAAATACGCTTTTGAAGTACGTTACGAATATTTCTTACCGCGCAATTTTCTATATCGACGAAAAGTACATACAAATAATACGTTGTACGACAAAATATTAATAAATATATATATATACATATGTATATTAAGCACTCGCACGTGTACTAGCGGCAGCTTTTGATATTAAATTTTGTCGAGTGGTCGATTGCGCCCGCTGGAGTTGGCGGTCTCCGTTTTGATAACGAGGGGTGGGGTCACGAGCGGTAATTCATTTGCTTAAGTGAACGGTCGGTAGGCATATGTGCAGTTTATAGCCCTCTCCTTGTATATGTGTATGTATTCTCAACAACATCTAGGCCTAAACTGAAAACTGTCATCAATTACTTAAGTTGAACGGAGCACAGGCAATGGGGCGATGACAACGGGGCAACATGTGCCGCGCTCTTATCAAACAGAAATTGGCTCCCACTACACATGTGTACCAGTACATATGTACATACATATATACCTACTAAGTGTATGTCTCGTTACGTGTTGGTATACCTATGTTTGTGTCCGGGGATCGGTACCAACTCTAATCCGGCTAAAAGGCGAGCATTAAAGTTAAATCGAAAGTACATAAAGAGGGCATGTATGTAAAAGTCACTCGGCGTCACACTGCGTTAGTGTATGACGTTGATATTGGATATTTTTTTTATTATTATTTACTGTCAACTATTGGGTGCCCTTTGATATCGAATACAATCTAATGAGTTATATTGGAGTGTTTAAATCAGTGGTGCACAACCTATGGTGCACAACCTATGGTGTCACACTTGTGGTATGTCCAAGTGTTTGGCCCGTGGGTGTCACGCTTAAACCTTGGACATTTCGTTGGAGCGTTGCACCCTCGAAGACATAAGGTGCACAAACGTTTAATCACAATGGTATATCAGAATGTAAGGGGTCTTAGATCAAAAACTGTAAATTTTTATACTTCAGTTCTGGCCCAGGATCATGACATCATCGCTCTTACAGAAACATGGTTAAACGAGACTGTGAGTGATGCAGAACTATTTGACAATAGATATAAAGTGTTTAGACGCGATCGTGGCAGCAGAGGAGGTGGCGTCCTGCTAGCTATTCGCTCCATTAGATTTAGCTCTGCATGTATTCTTGAGCATATGCATACTGTCGGTGAACATCTTTGGGTCAGAATTGAATTTTCCTGTACTTCTCTGTTAATTTGTGTTCTATATTTTCCCCCTACTCAATCTAGAATTATTTCTGACGCATTTTTTAGTGTCTTACAAGAAAAATGCGTTCATCTTAATTGTAAAAAGTTAATTATTATTGGAGACTTTAATACTGAGTCATTAAGCTATTTAGATAATGATATTTTGTTTATTTCTGACCTGTATAATTTAATTGATATAAATGTCGTTCCAAATGTGTATAATAAGAAACTGGATCTGGTCTTGACCAATCTGACCAATGCTACTTCTTGCCGAAGTGATATATCTTTAGTGCCTGAAGATAGCTATCACCCTACACTTAAAATTGATTTTAACTTAAATTCTAATGTTTATTCTCCCGCTGTGTTTGATACGGTAGATCCTCAAGGAATTTGTGGTTGGGTGTTTGATAAAGTCGATTTTGCTGCGCTGAATTCGGCTCTCGTGGATTCTGACTGGGGGCGGGTCTACGAGTGTGCCGACGTTAATGCTGCTCTATCAGCCTTCTACGATACTGTTTATCCTGTGTTTGATGTTTCCTTTAAAAAAAAATCTCATATGTCTTTTTACAAAACATTTCCAAATTGGTTCTCTAAAGACTTGATTCATATACTTAAGCTAAAAAAAGGATTGCTCACACACGTTGGAAGAAACACAAAATTTTGTGTGATTATGATGAATTTCGTTCTTTGCGCTCAAGGTCGAAAACTATAATGTTAGATTGTCACCGTAAACATATACAGAAATGTGAGAGTAACATTGGTAATGATCCTAAGGCCTTTTGGAACTTTGTAAACTCGAAACGGGATTCTCGATCATATCTTTCTACAATGTTTAGTAACAATAAGACCTTTGAGGGTTTTGGAAACATTGCTAACGGTTTCGCGCAATATTTCAAATCTGTATTTAATGACTCTTCCTCCCCGCTTTCTTCTAATGGCACTACTTTTGACTCTATGTTTAACTGGTCGGCTACCTTATCCATAACTGGTTTAACTTTTGATGATATGTTATTTGGATTTAAGGGTCTGAAACCAATTAGATCATTTGGGCCTGACTTCTTACCCGATTTTGTGTTGAAAGGTTGTCAAAATAGTCTCTTGATGCCATTGCAATTTATATTAAATTTATCTTTATCGACCTCTGTATTTCCTGAGTCTTGGAAGTGTACGATAGTAACACCTATATTCAAAAAAGGTGAAAAGTCGTTCGTTGAAAATTACAGACCAATTGCGGCACTTTCCTCCCCAGCGAAACTATTTGAAATAATACTGCACAGATCGATATATAATCATATAAAACATGTTCTATTGGAGCAGCAACATGGTTTTCGTCCGGCCCGTTCAACGACCACTAACCTCCTCTCTTTCTCTGACTTTATCACTAAATCGTTAGATAATAATGTGCAAGTTGATGTTATCTATACTGATTTTGAAAAAGCTTTTGACAAGGTAGATCACGGCATTCTTATTAGCAAACTGATCAATCTTGGCTTCTCGGATAATCTCACAATTTTTTTGTCAGTTATTTGAGCGACCGTCGCCAAATTGTTAAATTCCAGAATACTTATTCTGTTGAGTATCCCACTTGCTCTGGAGTGCCGCAAGGCTCCAACCTTGGACCTCTACTTTTCCTCATTTTTATCAATGACATTCATAATGTCATTTCTAATTCAAATTTTTGCTCTATGCTGACGATTTGAAGATGTTCCGGTGCATCCGGACGATCTCTGACTCACTTGTTTTACAAGATGATTTAGAGTCGTTATGGGATTGGTCCATCTCTAATTGTTTGCCACTTAGTATTCTTAAATGTCATGTCGTATCGTACACACGTTCACCCTCTCCTTCAATTTTTTATTTACAGTTTAGGAGGTTTTACGCTGAACAGGGTGAATTCTACGTGCGATCTTGGTGTGACATTTGAGAACAGATGGAGATTTTCTTTGCACATATCGAACATATGTAATAAGGCTTCGAAGATGCTAGGTTTTGTTATGCGTAACGCTCTTCAATTTAACAATTTGAAAGTGTTGCGCCTCCTTTTCAACACATTAGTCCGCAGCATCTTGGAATCTGGTTCCATTATTTGGAGTCCCAGTTGCATTACATACTCTATACAGATTGAAAGGATCCAGAAGAAATTTTTGAGATATCTGTATATGAGAGAGTTCGGTTATTATCCCTTTCTCTATCCCAGTGCTTTTGTTCTGGGAGCAGTGGGATATAAAACTTTAAAGTTTAGAAGAGATGCTCACCTCGTTTGTCATTTCCACAAACTCTTAAGAGGTGACATCTCTAATCCTTTAATATTAGAGGAGATTAAACTTCTTGCTCCAGAGCATCCTCATGGATCTCGTTCGAGACAATTGTTCTCTCCGGTCCGGGCGAGAACTGGTGTGCTGTATTACTCGCCCATCGCCAGAGCCATCAGGGGACTGAATGACGTTGCGCATGATGTTGACATTTTTAATATTAGCCCTCAACATCTTACCACATTCCTTCAGCTTTATTTTTTGATTTTTTGTTTTATTTTTTTTTTTTTTTTATTTTTATTTCCTTCTAAATTTTTTTTTTATTATGTATGTTCGTATATGTTTTTTTTTATTGTTGTTATTTTTCCTTTTTTTTTTTTTTTTTTTACTGTAAAGATATGCATCTGCTTTTTTCGTGTATTTTCTTTATATGTAACTGCCGCTGTGGCGATTGGGGAAACCTGTAATGCCACAGCGGTACATATTTTTTATAAATAAATAAATAAATAAATTTGATAGAAGGTCCAATTTATCCATCATAAAATTGTTCACGGACCGTACAAAATCTCCTATCAAAATATTCTTGAATTTGAATGATCTGGCAAGCATAATTTTGGCTGAAATCAATGCCATATAAGGATAACATTTCTTTGTAGTGCGTAAAGAATAAAACTGTTTAAATTTTTCTGTTGCAATCGAAGATTCAGATCATTAAGGTGTGTTGTAATATTAGTTAGAAATGCCAAGTCACACAGCTGTTGAGGATCCTTCAAAATATCGATAGACTTTCCTTTGTTAACAAGGAACATTTTGATTTATTTTAAAAGTAACACAAATCTATTCAAAACCTTGCCTCTGCTTAACCAACGAACTTCGCAGTAGTACAATAGGTCATTATATTCAGCATCAATTTCATCAATACATGAATGGGAATCACAGCAAATTTTCAATATTGTTTCGTTGTGCACTGACGAAATTCTAGGGAGAATTAACACTAAAATGCGTGTCTTGAAAACAATATTGTAAAAAAATGAATTTTGGTCGCAAATCTCTAACCGTGAAAAAATAGTACTAAATTAAAATTAAAATAAAACAGCACTGTGTGGTTTTCTTTCAGTGACGATTCAGATTATGTACATTCCGTTGCTACTGCATAACTTGTCAACATATCAAATATAGAATTTTTTAAGAAGTATTTGTCATTTTGGGCCGCAAGAAATATCATTTCGGGCCATAAAGGACACATACAATAATGTGTTGTATGTACATATAATGGAATTTTAGCCACGATCCATAATCGGATTCATTTTACGGTCGTTTCGAATAAACAACGCGAATATTCGCCCGATTTTCTACCTCCGTTGGGAATACACACTCAATAGTCGTTGCATCTACGATATTACGAGCTCGCACTAAAGGATTTGATCCCCTCGAAGAAATAAGCCGACGCCGATCCTATCTCGCAATACGTCCGCCTCGCCTTACGAAAGAGTACACACGTACATATGTACGTACATTACACACACGTTCAGAAGCTTTTCGCACTCCGTCAAAAGATTACCTTATTGCGGATTACCCGCTGCGTAGAATGCCTAAGGAAAGATACAGTGAAAAAAAAGAGAGATAAGAAGCGTGATGATTCTCGCAGCGCAATAAAAGATTCGCTGTGTATGAAGGTGGAAAAATTGAAATGTTTCCCGCACGAATGTTGACGACGAAGAGTCTCTTTAATTTAAATATAATACCTTTTATTTGATTCTAAGCGAGACACTTTTAAATTTTGGATACATTTATTTATAATTATGTGAAATATATGCTTTCAAATAATATCTATTATCCAATGATATATTAATGGAACATTTTATTTATTAGAAGCAAACTTGCAAAACGTAAAATAGTACATCATACCAGTATAACTCATACTCCATCGAGGATAAGGACCTCGCTGATGATGATTTCGATCGGAACGTTGATATGAATCATTCAATTTAATTTAAATATATCCACATATGTACATATTTTCTAACTCTCATACGTCTCGGTCGTTGTTTGCACTTATGTATTTATCAGCTGAAATTTGACATTTTAAAAACAAGATGCCAAGCATTGCAAAGCGTCAGCGAATACCCACGCCACGCCATTCTGTAATCTTAAATGATAAGCAAATTTAATTTTTCCTTAGAATTATCAAAACACAATAGAAAATAACCCAATGCACTAAAAAAAAAGTTTAAATAAATCAGTAATATATGACGTAAAACACAAATTTAGAATAAAACTTTCAAGTCCATTTATCTCGATATTGTTGTTTTGTCAGTTACGTTAAGTGGGCTTAGGACGGCAGAGTAGACTACCATATTGTAGAGGTAGTTGATAATTATTCATACCTAGAGACAATTGGTGAACATCACTGGATGTAAAGAAGAAGAGATTAGGATGGAGCGCTTTTGGAAGAATGAACATAGTTTTTAAATCCAAGATCCCACTATGCTTAAAAAAAATAAGCGCACTGCCAGTTATGACGTATGGATGTGAAACGTGGATGCTAAATTTAAGAACGTTACGTAAGATCCACAGTGCACACCTACATACATATATAGAAGCATGGAAAGATGTACATAGGCTCGGTACAACAAGAAGAGATCGTAAAAGGAATAGATGGGTAAGAAGCATGATCAAATTGGCAGACATAGCTGAACGTGTGTAAAAGTTGACTCAAGTGGATGCAGATTACTCAAGACAGACAGGAATTGTATTATTTGACATTTTGCATTATAGAACCTAGTCGGACATAAAGTTATCGACGTGTTTAAAAGAGCTTTTTGAATCTACGAGACAGACATTACCTATATATTTAAAATTTTCAGTAAAAAAATAATTTTTGTAAAGTATAAAATTAGTCCTGCAAAGTAAGTATTACTTGTTGAACGCTCCCGTTCCTGTTCCCGTTCCTAGTACGTCTTCTGACGCGTGAGCAGGCCCGTTCCCGATCCCGTTCCAGATCCCGTTCCCGTTCCCGCTTCCCGGTCCCGTTCCCGTTCCCGTTCATAGTACGTTTTTTGACGCGTGAGCAGGCCCGTTCCCGTTTCCGTTCTCGTTCCCGTTTCATCCCGATTTTTCCCGTTCCCGGTCGTCACTTCCTACACATGTACATACGTATTCCTCTCACGGTCTCTTCTCGTTATACCAAGCATACATATTTCAATGCACTGTGCGCACTGGATCTTGCGTAGCATTCTCGAATTTAGCATCCAAGTTTCACATCCATACGTCATAACTGGCAGTTGTTATAATGAACTAGCTGACCCGGCATGCGTTGCAATGCCCGAACCCGTTCCCGTTCCCGTTCCTAGTACGTTATCTGACGCGTGAGCAGGCCCGTTCCCGTTCTCGTTCTTTCCCGATTTTTTTTCACAGGAACCATCTCCGGCATGATCACAATACGTCCTGAAAGTTTCATCGCGATCGGTCGAGTGGTTTGGGAGCCTATAAGAGACAAACAAACAAACAAACAAACAAACAGACAGACGGACGTTCATTTTTTTTTATATATGTACATAGGTATATATGTGTAGATACATGGTGGCCCATGCAGCCCACATCCGGAATGGTATGTCTTGACATAGAGAAGGCTTTCGATACGGTTTGGCACGATGGACTCATTCATAAACTCCTTACTAACAAAGTACCGAACTACCTAATACATATCATCAGATCATACCTAACTCACAGGAAGTTAGTGGTTAACGTAAATACTGAAATATCCTCACCGAAATCAATCTCAGCAGGGGTCCCACAGGAAGTCTGCTAGGCCCCTCTTATTTGCCATATATATTAATGACATACCCATCCCAAAAAACTGTCACATAGCTCTATATGCAGATGATACTGCTTGCTTCACAAGCAGTATCAAACCAGAGGCTATTCGCAGAAACCTTGAACTAGCCTTAAAGACACTGACGGACCACTTCACTAAGTGGAAAATTAAAATTAATCAAAACAAAACAGACGCGATTTTCTTTAGTGTACGAAAACATAAACCAAATTCAGATCTGAAAATCCCATCTGGAGAAAGTCTGAAATGGCAAACACAAATAAAATACTTAGGAATTACATTCGATAAGAGAATGAGATGGGCCCCCACATAGAGGCGGCGAAATGCAAAGCAATTCGCGCCATATCTTCAATATACTCTATATTCAATCGACATAGTGCCTTATCACTACATAATAAAATTAAAATATATCGCGCACTCATACTACCCTTACTAACGTACGCTGCTCCCGTATGGAATAATGCCTCCAATACTAACCAATCAAAGCTTCAAGTAGTCCAAAATAAATCATTAAAAATCATTTATAACACGCCCATATATACTAACCTAAAAAAAGACTACATTCCCAGTATAACATCCCATTAGTCGTAGATGTCACTAACAGATTAACCAGTAGATTCTATGATAGAATTACCAATAACCACACTAACAAATTAGTGAAAGGTCTCGGTGATTATAGCAAGATGTCTTTACCCTTTAGGTATAAACACAAATTACCTAAACATAATTTTCTTTAGATCGCCGACTCTAAAAAGTAAGTATTTAATTTAATTATGTAAAATATATTATAAACATTTGATAAGAATTGTAAATAGGTTTTTGAGCTCTTTCTCCTATTATTCTTTAAACACTAACATTAAAATAAAAGAATCCTTATAAATACTAACAAAATGAACAATGTGTAAAATAGATAATGGTCACTGGACCAGTAGCTATTAAAATAGATTTAAGATGTATTGTGAACATAGTATAAGAACAATAAAAAGCTTTTTTAAATAAATAAATAAAAAAATGCAGCCCACATTGCATTCATCATCATCATCATTTTCAGCCGTTCACCATCCACTGCTGGAGGAAGGCCTCTCCAATCCTCTTCCATTCTTGTCTGTCTTGAGCAATCTGCATCCACTTGACTCCACACATTCTTCCACTCGGTCTACCTTGCTTTCTTTCACATCCTCTCGGATACCATTCCAGTACTTCTCGCGTCCATCTGCCATCCATTCTTCTCGCCACGTGTCCAGCCCATTGCCACTTGAACTTTTTCACCCGCACTGCTATATCTGCCACTTTGGTCATACTTCTTACCATTCTTACTATCATCGCGATCGGTCGAGTGGTTTGGGAGCCTATAAGAGACAGACAGACAGACAGAAATTCATTTTTATATATGTATGTACATATGTATGTAGATTGAACATTTACTATTCAAGTGAGCGTCGTCGCTCAAGCGACTAACGGTCTAACCACTGAGCTATCGGCTGACGTTTGAATCAACCTGTTTATTTTTGGCCATCACACTTCGCACCGTTTCGAAAGTTATACATACACGAAACACACGTATCGATTGTGCGTAACTTTGCAACGGGGGCGCGCCAACACCGTGACCGAATTAATTGAATTGGCGAAAGTTACGCGTACTCAAATCGAACAATGGTCGAAGGAAAGTGGGGTTTGGGGGTGGATATTGCGTATAGGGAACGAGAATAGGGGATGGTGATCACCTGTGGCACGCGAGGGTAGGAAAAGTCAGGGAATGGGGTGGTTGATCACCAACAATAGGGGGGTGGTTGCTGTTAATTGCACCGTTACACTCTAAGAACCTACCTACCCACTTGCTCCACAAAACCCAACCTCAACCCCCTCACCACACCTGTTA
This sequence comes from Parapsyche elsis, assembly GCA_022651745.1. Lineage (NCBI taxonomy): Eukaryota > Metazoa > Arthropoda > Insecta > Trichoptera > Hydropsychidae > Parapsyche > Parapsyche elsis. Next base: position 202,719 of record JAGVSN010000090.1, read on the forward strand.
CGCACCAATTTTTCTTCTCGATGCGCCCCACCTGTCCGGATAATGACGGTTGTTCATTTACGCAACTTTTCGCGAATTAATTCCGACGCCCCCATTCTCTTTGTAAAGCCGGTTTGTACATACATATACATAGGTAGTGTTGTAAAATTCTCGGCAATAATCTTTTGGAGAATATTCTCCAAGCCGAGAATTTTCTGTTTAAAATTTATTGTAGTACATGATGCAATGTACCTTATACCTAGGACAATTAGTGAATATGACCGGATGTAAAGAAGAAGAAATAAAACGAAGAATGAAACTAGGATGGAGTGCTTTTGGAAGAATGAACAAAGTTTTTAAATCCAACATTCCGCTATGCTTAAAAAAGAAGGCGTACGACCAATGCGTACTGCCACTCATGACGTATGGATGTGAAACTTGGACGCTTAATTCAAGAATGCTACGAAAGATCCAGTGCACACAGAGAAGCATGGAAAGATGTATGCTTGGCATAACAAGAGGAGATCGCAAAATAAATACATGGGTAAGAAGTATGACCAAAGTGGCAGATATAGCAGTGCGGGTGAAAAAGTTCAAGTGGCAATGGGCTGGACACATGGCGAGAAGAATGGATGGCAGATGGACGCGAGAAGTACTGGAATGGTATCCGAGAGGATGTGAAAGAAAGCAAGGTAGACCGAGTGGAAGAATGTGTGGAGTCAAGTGGATGCAGATTGCTCAAGACAGACAAGAATGGAAGAGGATTGGAGAGGCCTTCATCCAGCAGTGGATGGTGAACGGCTGAAAATGATGATGATGATGAATGCAATGTGGGCTGCATGGGCCACCATGTATCTACACATATATACCTATGTACATATATAAAAATGAACGTCCGTCTGTCTGTTTGTTTGTTTGTTTGTTTGTTTGTTTGTTTGTTTGTTTGTCTCTTATAGGCTACTAAACCACTCGACCGATCGCGATGAAACTTTCAGAACTTATTGTGATCATGCCGGGGATGGTTCCTGTGAAAAAAAATCGGGATAAAACGGGAACAGGAGCGGGAACGGGCCTGCTCACGCGTCAGATAACGTACTAGGAACGGGAACGGGAATGGGATCGGGACCGGGATCGGGATCGGGAACGGGAATAGGAACGGGATCGAGAACGGGCCTGCTCACGCGTCAGATAACGTACTAGGATCGGGAACGGGATCGGGAACGGGATTGCGATCAGGATCGGGAACGGGAACGGGCCTGCTCACCCGTCAGAAAACGTACTAGGAACGGGAACGGGAACGAGATCGGGACCGGGAACGGGAACGGGATCGGGATCTGGAACGGGAACGGTATCGGGCATGGCAACGCATGCCGGGTCAGCTAGTTTATTATAAAAAAGAAAGTAAAACAAGTACTGTAGACTGTGTACTCAAGACTGTAAAACAAGTTGACGACAGCGACAAGTTGTCGAGTACACTAAACACGTGTAATAAGATTACTAGCTACTCGCCACTAGCTCTACGTGTCGGCCAGTAAACTAGCGAGATAGTAGCGAGTAAACTATCCCCGTGTAATATCCGCTTAATAATCTAAATGCGTCAACGTAACATACATATCACCTATGTACATACATACATTGTACATTACAAACACACACTCCATCATCGGAATCATCATTAGACACAACACTCAATATCATCTACCCTAATTACCCCACTACATATGTATGTATCTACATAGTAATACACGGTTATTACCTACCACAGTGACCGCAAAAACCGCACATTATGGTCAGATCAATCAATTAAACACAAAACACAAACACTACGTATGTATGTATGTATGTATACCAACAATTTGAAAATAAAAAAAACTATTCGAGTGAATAGGAACGGGAACGGGAACGGGATCGGGCATTGCAACGCATGCCGGGTCAGCTAGTTTCAAATAAATAAATACTAACTCTTACTGTATTTGCTTTAAATACATATACAGTAAACTCCCTCTAATCCGGGCTAATACTAGGGAGAGGTGATACGTATTACACGAATAATATTAGTTTAGTATCCGTGACAAAAACTAAATTTGATGGGGTGTGAATATGACAATTTTTTTACGAACTTTTGTGCTTAGTTTAAATGAATGATTATATCATAAGTTGGAACAATTTCACTGGAATATCATAACCAAAGCAATAAAAATATGTATACATAATTTATTGCTTCCGGAGTTAATAAGCATTGCATTCCTGTGATAATTTCGCGGAAAACGTTCATGCTAGTAGTGCGTATGTTAAAATGACGAAATGACACATTCAGTGTCGTCAGAATTAAAAAATGTCATTCAAAATGCTCTCAGACACTCAAGAAAGTCCTATTACTCCTATTAGGTTCTGAAAATATACCAGAATCCTCTAAAAAGCTATTAAACTATCTAGAGATGTTTTATAACCAAGAAAAAAGAAAATTCTCGAATATTCTCGGAGAATAATCTTTGAAGAATATGCTCGGAGAATAATCTTTTGGAGAATATTCTCAGAATATCAAAATCTAGCAAATTTCGCTCGTCTTTCAATTTATATCGCACACACCGGATGTCTGTACGGCTGTGTGTGTCTTGAAAATGAGTGTTAATCTATTATCAGGTATTTTTGTCATTCATTCAATTGTAGTATTTTTCAATAGTTGTTAGTATGAGTTGCGTAAAAAAATAATAGCTATGTAATAATTTTCAATGAATGCAAAAGAAGTGTGTCGATCGTTAATACTTTAGAAATACTTTCAATGCAATTCCTGATGGACAGATTGACATACATATTGCTTATTATGTATACACCAGTGTAAGCCCGTTGAATATCAACGGAGTGGTTTCTCATTACCCGTACTGTACCCGAGTGTTTTGTGGTTGAGTATATGTGTATTTAATAGTTTTCATAGTTGTTGTATAGATGGCGCTAATAACAATTTAGCAATGTCGCGAGCACTACGAGCGTTATCAGCAGACAGACACACACACAGACAGACATACGGAATAGGGCTATTATATATATATGATATAAAGGGTCAAAATATCAGTGTCAAAGCAATTGCATTGCATTTGAGCAATAAATGCATAGTTAATGTTGCTTGACGGTCACTCAGAGTTGGCACATCGCGTTGCGACTAATTAAAACAACAAGCTTTCCGCGCCGAAGTAAACACAAAAACAACAACACTATTAACCGACGCGCGCATATTTGGTGCCGTTAAAGTGATTTACGTGTTACGTTAAAGGCGCGTTATGATAATTTGCCACGATAATAATGTACCAACTATTTCGATGACACGTGTTTACACGGGTTATTACTGTGTAAACAATGCCAGCGATTCCGTTCAAAATTCTGGGTGACATTTTTTGACAACAACACGCGATAACACAAACCAATATTACCATCAGAATAAATTATTGATCAAGATATGAACCGTACTTTTTGAAAGTGGGACTATCTTGACTTGTTTTCGTCTTGAGAAAATACAAGGTGTTCTGACTGAAAAAATTGTTTCGATTGCAAATGTTATCGCTAGTCGTATTTGCGAGAGAAATTCACGTTGTGAAAATATTGACACATTAAAATATTGACAAGATTTTCAGTGTATCGTTTATTTAGCGGAAGTAAAGTGCAGGATTGTGTATCGATTGAATATACAGTAAATACAAAAATTATTGAAGTCGGTTGAATTTTCAATGTACATATACAAGCGCAGGAAATTGCAAGGATTGAAATTGACATATTTATTACGACAGAAACAGTCAAAGTGCTTTGACGAGCTGCATTCGATCGCGCACTTCAAATTTATTAATAAAATATTTGAAACAACGTGTGGTGTTTCGTAGTACTCTAAAGTATGATCATAGTAATAGATGCGGCTTTATTCTGCTCAATGATTAATTTTTAACCAACATCATAATGGGAAAGATAGAAACTGAAAGACAAAGAAAATAATGCATGGGCTGATAATACATGGACCCCTTTTTATAAATACCAAGTGACCCACGACCCCGATATATTTGAAAAAGATTAAAAATGAAAATTGAATTCATCATCATTTTCAGCCGTTCACCATCCACCGCTAGATGAAGGCCAGTCTCTCCAATTCTCTTCCATTCCAATCTGTCTTGAGCTATCTGCATCCACTTGACTCCATACATTTTTCTCAATTCATCAGCCAATCTTCCACTCGGTCTACCTTGCTTTCTTTCACATCCTCTCGGATAGCATTCCAGTATTACTCGCTGTGTTCAATCCAACTATTTCAAACGTTCCGCTATATCTGCCACTTTGATCATACTTCTTACGCATGTATTCATCTTACTATCTCTTCTTGTTATGCCAAGCATACATACATCTGTCCATGCTTCTCCGTGTACACTTGATTTTACGTAGCATTCTTGAATTTAGCATCCACGTTTCACATCCATACGTCGCAACAGACAGAAAATTGCATTATAGTCAATATTTTTTTTAGTTTACTGTTACAGTTGGCGACCCCACAGAAAACGTTTCGTGACCCCATTTGAGATTGCGACCCATAGGTTGGGAACTCGTGATCTAATCCTTAGTTACATATATAATAAGAATATGATTTTACTAAGCAGCTATCGGCTCAAGCTCGTCTAAACGTAAAATAACGGATTAACGAATTTTTCGTAGCAAGTTCAAAAACTCGTAGATTACGACTTCGTTTATGGTTGTTTTATCTAGTACAAATTGTTGTTTTTGTACGGCAATAGGGGGGTAGGAAGGTGGAAATCGCTTCATAAACTTATGGTGATGTTACGCTTTTCCGGTGTACAAACAAGAAGTTTTCCAATAAGCCGACTAACCTCGATACGTCTTCGTGCACGTTAAAGCGCAAAAATTTCCACGAGTGAAAGTTTCCGAGACAAAGGTGCCAAAATGACATCGGCGAAACTCTGCTAATGCATAAATATCTGCAAATGGGTAGACTGGTGCCTTGACCCCAAAAGTGCCTCACTCTTTGTAGGCAATACCGCTTCTTAAAATAAGTGGGAATATATTTGTATAATTTATCGCATTGGATCAAGCGACCAAAGCATTGGAATCAATTTAAAAATAATTATAATTTTTATCTGGTGTGATTGGCTAAATAGATTAAAGAGACGACCGGTAGTGGAGCTCCTTTGTTAAGTTTTTTTTTTCATTTCTTTCTGGGTCGTTGGGCAATAATAGTTATAATGGAAAAAAGGTTTTACGTAAAAGCGAGCGTGTGCTCGCGCGCTTTGAGCGAAAAACAAAATAAATATATAATACGTTATGAATGTATTTATAAAAATAAAAATAAAATAAAATAAAGCGGCAACAACAACACATGTAAAAAATTTCCTTATAAATAAAATAAGGGTCGCTCTGAATCCAACAAGACGAAGAGCTTAAGGTCAGTGAAATGTAACATAATTAAGGATCTATCGCATTATTTTTTCTATGCGTATGTATGTATACGTATATATGTATGTATATATTTTTTTTCGGCGAAACCTTCTGAAGTATGTCATTGTGAGAATTCCTTTGAACTACCAAATCCCCGATTGCATCACTATGGTATTATTATTTATTGTGGTCAATGACCATTTATATACATATGTACATTTGGGATTTATTCAAAAGCGTTATATTTTTAGTAATAGTAATTTAATTTAAACCCCGTAGGGGGAGTACTTTATTATGATAAACATTTTCTGTACATACGACCGTATATATGTATGTACATATGTACATAGTTTTGACTCGAGTCACATAAAGTCGACGTAAACGACGGGGAATTTTATAGTTTGTATTCAGCGGTCTCTCTAAAACTACACATTTCATACGTGCTATTTTCTATCTCAATGTATAAAACTGTGTGCATTTGCACTTTGCCTGACCGTTTCGGGCATTGTATACGATGACTTTTTTCACACTCTGCCCGCATTACATTATCACATATATAATAGCCCTATTCTGTCTGTCTGTCTGTCTGTCCGCCTGTACTTGTCTGTCTGCTGATAACGCTCGCCGATGTAAATAATTAAAAAAAAACAGAACTTCACACGAGTGGGATTTGAACCCGGTATCACTGATTCGAAATACATAGAGCGCTTACACGATGAGCCAAACCAGATAATAGTGGGCTGACTTCAACTTGACTATTTATATAATAAAAAATAGGCTCGCGACTTTGCCAAATTGTTACGTTGTTGTATTATAACGCGCCGTAGATGGCGCATTGTTGCATAGATGCAACAACTATTAAATTTAATATTTATTTTTCAGTACGGGTGATGAGAAACCGCTCCGTTAATATTTAGCGGGCTTACAATAGTTATATGAATATATAATAGCCCTATTCCGTCTGTCTGTCTGCTGATAACGCTCGCCGAGGTAAATGATTAAAAGACACGAACGGTTGGAATGAGTCGTGCCAACACTATCATTCAACGGAGGCGAACACGAACCTTCTACGATTTGACAATATAATATCTCAAAAGGCTCGCGACTTTGCTAAATTGTCACGTGTTGTATATTATAACGCGCCATCTATGCAACAACTATAAAAACTATTAAATACATATACTCACCCACACAAACATTCATTGATATTCAACGGGCTTACGCTAGTGCATACATATGTACATACATACAAAACTACTGGCTTTTTTAATAACCGTTTAGTCAACAACTTTGACATTATTTGTTTTGTTCCACTAATTAATTATTCACAAAACTCCTTCATTTATAGATCCTGCTCGTCATTTAACGAAATCCCGGCACATATTGATCCTTTACTTTATTCTTTGCCCTCCTTTAGATTATCTTTAATTATGAAATTAAATGTTGCTCATTTATGAAATGGTAAAAAACAAGTAATCATCGTGATATTTCAGTTTGACAGCTTATTACTGAAAAGCTAATCTGAAACACGGCTTTTTATAACCGGGACGCTGTGGAAATAGGATTCATTTTGAGCTTGTGTAAATTGTGTGTCAACATTTTGCATTTCGGGCAGAACGTTCGATGACTCCTTCCTTCATTTATAGATCCTGCTCGCCATTTAACGAAATCCCGGCAAGTATTGATCCTTTATTCTTGGCCCACCTTTAGATTATCTTTAATTAAGTTCCTTTCCAGCCCTAACTCCTAAGTTCCTTTCTTGTTTTGATCTGTTGTTCGTATGTAACTATTTTGACTGTAGTGTATTGTGTGATATTAATATTATTTTGTATTTATATTTTATTGTATGCTAGCGGCCCGGCATGCGTTGCAATGCCCGATTCCGTTCCCTTTCCCGTTCCAGATCCCGTTCCCGTTCCCGGTCCTGGTCCCGTTTTTGATCCCATTCCCGTTCCCGTTCCTATTACTTTATCTGACGCGTGAGCAGGACTATTCCCGATCCCTTTCCCGTTCCTGTTGCCGATCCTGGTCCTGATCTCGTTCCTGATCCCGTTGCCGTTCCTAGTACGTTATCTGACACGTGAGCATCAATTTGACTCCACCCATTCTTCTCAATTCATCAGCTCATCTTCCACCTGGTCTACCTTGCTTCCTTTCACATCCTCTCAGATACCATTCCAGTATTTCTTGCGTCCATCTGCCATCCATTCTTCTCACTACAACTTCAACTTTAACACGTTCTGCAATATCTGCCACTTTGGTCATACTTCTTACACATGTATGTACGTACGTATTCCTCTTACGATCTCTTCTCGCTATACCAAGCATATATATTTCAATGCACTGTGTGCACTGGATCTTACGTAGCGTTCTTGAATTTAGCATCCAAGTTTCACATCCATACGTCATAACTGGCAGTTTTTATAATGAACTAGCTGACCCGGCATGCGTTGCAATGCCCGAACCCGTTCCCGTTCCCGTTCCTAGTACGTTTTCTGAAGCGTGAGCAGGCCCGTTCCCGATCCCGTTCCCGTTCCCGTTCCAGATCCCGTTTCCGTTGCCGTTCCCATTCCTAGTACGTTATCTGACGCGTGAGCAGGCCCGTTCTTGTTTTTTCCCGATTTTTTTTCACTGGAACCATCCCCGGCATGATCACAATAAGTCCTGAAAGTTTCATCGCGATCGGTTGAGTGGTTTAGGTGCCTATAAGAGACGAACAAACAGACAGACAGACAAACATACAGACATTGATTTTTATATATGTACTAGCTTTATTACCCGGCTTTGCCCGGGGTGTAATTAATATAATGTAATATAGCGTTTGTTTAGTAAATTATTTCGGGACCCTCCTTCCTTCTTACCCCGGCGGCCCCCTTTTTGGACTCCCTCAAGCCTTGCCGGCCCCCTACCACCCCCCAGACCCCCCTCTAGCGCCGGTGGCCCCTTTTATGGGCTCCCTAAAAGCTATGCTGGCCCCTTACCACCCCCAAACCCTCCTTCTTACCCCGGCGGTCCCTTTTTTGGACTCCCGAAAAGCAATGCCGGCCCCTTACCAACCCCCAAACCCTCCTTCTTACCCCGGCGGCCCTTTTTTTGGACTCCCGAAAAGCAATGCCGGCCCCTTACTACCCCACAGACCCCTCTCCTGCTCCGGTGGCCCCTTTTTGGGCTCCCGAAACACTATCTGCTTAAATCTACTTAAATCTGCCGAAAACATCTACTATCGTGTGTACGTCGTACGTTCGTCGCGCCCGAGCAACGCCTGGTAATTGACGAATGACCCATACGTACATACAAACTTAAGCGTTTTATATATTAGATATAGACTTATAGCTGTTTGTTACATAAATAAATAAATATGTATGTATATAAAAATTTGAATGTAAGATTCGATCCGAGCCACACATTTACTATCGGCGAATAAGTTTCTCGTATCGGAATCGTTTCTCGCGCCTGATTTATATAGATCGTTTCCAGGTCGACGACGACCGTCTCCATTAGGGTGACCGTGCCGTTTATATTATTCTATTTATTACTATTACTGTTCGCGGGGAGATGATAATGCGAAACTGTGCTTTCGCGACCATCAATTAAGACGCTCTCGGCTCTCTCGTTAAACGAGATTCACGAGCCGGACACAAATGTCGATATGTCGAGATTGAAAAATCGACCTAGTCGCGCAGAATTCCACGGTCGACTTTCGCACAGATCGGGGGGATGAGGGGGTTTGGATAAGAGGGATGAGATGAGGGGCGGGGGTCGCGAACCGCAACGAAAATTTGATGTATTACAGTTTAAGTAGAATTGTTTGGCCATTTGGGAATAATAATTCCTATCGTGCTCGAATCCCTTGACATGGATAGCGGAAATGTCCTCGATGATTGATAACCGCCAGTACTTATTTCGCGACCGCTTACCTAAGTATGCCTAATGGCATTTTTATGACACTAATGTAGGTTCACTGATGAATGCGTTGTATATTCTTGAGAAAATGATAATACCCCCTACCCCCATTTCTCCCTGTCCCATTTCCCGTTTTTCCATCTCACTCCACCGACAACCCTCTACTTTGCGTATTTTATAACAGGTCGTTGGGTGTGTGTTTGATGCCGACCCTAGCTGCGCGTGTCGATTGTACCGGCGGACCAGTGCAAGATTTGATGGAAAGCGTCGCTTTAAACCAGTGGTCGGGAACCTTTTTCAAGCTAAGAGCCAAATTAGGGGACACCTTACAAAATTGGTAAGTATGGTATTAAATATTCGAAATGAAATCAGTGCTCGAAATGGAAATTTTCACGAATGGGAGCGCTCGATAATTTTCAAAAAATATCAAACGACCTTTTTTTTTAACTATATGTATGTAGATATAGGCCGCGCAGCCAAAGTTGACGTGAACCACACACACACACACATATGCATTTTTAGTATGCAGACTGATGCAAAATAATACCCCACAGTAACTCTATAGGGTTTAGTTATGGGTGGTAGGGTGGGTGGTAGGTGCAGTACACTATGTCGGTGATCTTCCAGGATTTTTTCAAATACTTACAAATTTTGGGTAATTTGGCTTATTCTTAAGTATATAAAATGGGTTTTGTGTTTTTCTCTGCATACGGTATATTCAAACTAAACTCTAACTAAACTATTAAACTAACTACTCTAATTAAACCAACAAACGATATAAAAATCTGAAGACTGATTAAACATGCTGTATTTCACAAAATAAAAATATACAAAACAATGTTGTCTCTGTTACACTCGTAACATTTACGCGCGCGAAAGAGACAGAGCGTTTTTATTGTTACATTTAGTGAAAATTCATATTATTCACTATTCACAGACACACAATTTGTGTGTGTTGGTTCACCTCAACTCTGGGTGCGAGACCTGTACCTGTACATATGTATCGAAATGCAAAATCTTAATGTCTGTAAGTCAACTTCAATAGGTAGATCTGAAAATGGTCTTTGATTTTTTACTATTCTATACACTGTTCTGAAAACTCTTTCAGTTGAAATGTAAAGAATTTAACTTCCAGTCAAAGATTGTGATTTAGGAGTCATAAATGTAAAAAAAAATCACCTTCTAACATTTTTTCGGCAATAATTATTGAAAGAGCACGGAAATTTTGGTTTTTACGAAAGGGAGCGCTAAATTTACAAATTTCACGAAAGGGTACGCTACGTATTCAAATTTCACGAAAGGGAACGCCCGCTCCCCACCACTCCCGCTGAATTCGAGCACTGAATGAAATTAAATGTTGCTCATTTATTGACACACGTAAGAAACAAGTAATCATCGTGATATTTATTAACAGTTTGATAGCTTATTACTGAAAAGCTAATCTGAAACACGGCTTTTTATAACCGTGTCGTTGTGGAAATAGGATTCATTTTCAGCTTGTGTAAATTGTGTGTCAACATTTTGCATTTCGGGCAGAACGTTCAATGACTCCTTCCTTCATTTATAGATCCTGCTCGCCATTTAACGAAATCCCGGCAAGTATTGATCCTTTATTCTTGGCCCACCTTTAGATTATCTTTAATTAAGTTCCTTTCCAGCCCTAACTCCTAAGTTCCTTTCTTGTTTTGATCTGTTGTTCGTATGTAACTATTTTGGCTGTAGTGTATTGTGTGATATTAATATTATTTTGTATTTATATTTTATATTGTATACTAAATAAATGAATAAATGACAGTGAGAGTGGTAGGTTTACAAAGAGCCGCAGGTTTCCGACCACTGCTTTAAACAGTGTGCCGTTTTTAATCGCAAGGAAAGATCGTCTATAATGTTTTCCCATTGCGTTTTTGGCAGGAATATTAAAGGACGAAGAAATGGCAAATGTTTTATGCAACCGTCTCAATGACTGATCCTAACAAACTAGTGAATTAATTTTGATTTTTTTATACATAACATAGAAAATTTTGCCGAAAGCGACAGTCGAAAATCGTCGAAAATTTTCTTCGATACGATCGGGAATCAAATCGTTAATTTGTTCGCGAGGCTCATTATTATTGTTACAAAATATAAATATAAATTCACCGAATTGACTTACAAGTCGAAAATTGAACAAATTAAGTAAAGACGTATTTTATAAGGGGATATAATATACATAGTCGTAATACTAGGGGTAAGTATAAATTGACAGTTAAGAATTTAAAATTAAGTAGACCTAGGAGATGTATATTGTACAGAGTTGTCGTTGAATCGTAGAAGATCTCAGAAATATAAATAAAATTGATAGATTCCTTAGCAGCACCTTTGTATAAGTGCTATTAATAGTTAATTAAGTTTATTTTGTAAATGTAGCTTTAATTTACTTTTTGTTTGTAATTTGCTTCATAAGCTATCTTAATTAAATAAATAAATACATAAAATATAATGTACGATTTTAATTCATAATAACGATGTGGGCGAGCGTGCCCTAAAATTTCTTCTTCGATATTTAAGTATTACATTATTATTTATAAGCCATATTTATACAAACAGTTTAGGCGAGAGCGGCTTTCCGAGAAGGCTCTCATTTTCATCTTCTCATAGTTAGAGCGTTTTATTACGTATGTTTTACAGAACAGAGTTAGTTATGCGGAGTGTTTTAAATATAAACATATTAACTAGTATAAGAAATATGTTGAAGGAATTGAATCGGATGAATGTAAGTGAAACATATGTATGTATATATTTTTACGCTAGATAAGAATTTGTTTGCAAAATTTCCATATATGTAACTGAAAAACAAAATTAAAATAATTTCTTAATTGATACGATATAAATCACCGTACTCCATCATCACACATGTGAGTATTTATTACACATACAGTGTATTTGATATATATTAGTTTTTTTTCGTTCTTATTACAAGTGTATAAATACATACATACAGCGTTAGCTTTTCGTCGATAAATCAGACAGTGTATTACCGAGAGACGCAAAAACTAAACGGAGCAATAAGAAGAGCGTGTCCTTATGGTAGTCGGCGACCCCTGTCCGATCGTATCGATTTTATTATCCAATCAGCAAATAAGAGATTTATGTAGAGAGCGTTAGAAACAACAAGCAAATTAGATGAACCCAACAATAAAACACAATTTAGCGCGAGAGCGAAACGCAGGCTGTGTACGTGATGGATTAGTTTGGCGACAATATTCGGAATTCGAAGAGGACACTCTGAGTTTTTGCGCCTTTGATTGGCTAAATTTATAGCTTCGACGAAGGTCTCGATACAGAAGCGACTCTGACAATACAATAAAACACTTTTTTATTTTCATTCAAGCCGTGCAAATCGAAATTCGATGTCACACATGGGATATAATTGTATTGTTCGCGGTGTGTGTGTGTGTTTCTCTCTGTATATTTTATTTGTTCAAAAGAGCGGTTAAAAACTGTTTGCGTGTCGCGAGAATAAAGTTGTAAAGTGATTGGACAATCGGTTAACCCTGTCGGGAATCGAAGTGTACTATAAAAGTTATTCAAAACTTGGTCGCTTGAGTATGTAGGTTTTGTTTTTTTTTTTCCACTTTCTATAAAAATTGCATACATTGAGACGAAGCATTCATAGAAATATAGTTTATTTTCGCGTCTAAATAAAGTATGCATGCAATGATCGTAAATCGCAAATAGAATCATACGCAGCATAAATATTTTAACAATGCATCAATATTTCAAATTGTAATTTAGTGCGCTGAAAAATTGTTTAACTTTTTTTCAATTTATTTTTCATCGCAATCTATTGCTTAAATTTAAGCACGCTTTGACTATAATGATTATATTAAATATGTATGTATATTCAAACTTTGCTACAATAGATGTCAATAGATTGACTAGTATAAGATACATATATCGATGGGTTAATGCACACACATATGAGTCGCCTAGTTCTAAATCCCGATAAGTCCATAAAACTCACTTGTTCGCAAACGCGGTTTTTCTGCTACAAACTTATTTGATTGATGGCGTTTAAACTCATTTAAACTTAATTATGTTGATATTAAACAAAATATTGAGATTAGAAACATGGACTTATCGTTGTTTGTTTCTAAATTTGGCTTTTATCAGCTTTTATCATAGTGCAATTGTCAGTTTTTGGAACTAACACTGATTTTCAATATTTTTTTACGGCGCACTTGGCGGTATTTGGAATAATTCAAGTATAAGGCATCGTTTGAAAACATTCTTAGAACCAGAAAATATTTTATCCTCGTTTTTTTATATATTGTGGACTTATCGGGATTTGGAACTAGGCGACTCATTTGTCCAGTTTTTACCAAAATTGAGTTATTATACACAAAACGTCCATCTGTATCAAACCTTCATGTTTAAAAAGTATTGTATGTCCAAATAGTACATTTGAGAAGATATTGCCTCATCCAAATATATAATATGTCCATTTCGTCCATATTTTTCACGCAAAAAAGATGTACATACATATGTCACTTACAATATTTTAACACAAAACTGGACATCCAGGTGAAGTATACGAGTACAGGGGTGTTGTTTATCGTTTAATAAGTTTATTTTGTAATTTTAGCTTTAAGTAATGTTTGTTTGTAACAACAAATAAATAAATAAATAGATCAATAGCAAAATAGCGTGAAAAATCTACCGCATGTTCAACATCGACTCAAATCAAAATGTCGACTGAAAAGTCAATAATAATAACCGAAAAAACCTTACAATTGATTTAAGCCACGTGCATATGTACAAGCGATTACAAAATTTATAACGTTAAACGAAGCGTGCGATTGTACATATGACCCAACATCATCATTTTCAGCTGTTCAGCCACTGCTGGATGAAGGCCTCTCCAATCCTATTCCATTCCTGTTTGTCTTGAGTAATCTGCATCCACTTGACTCCAAACAGTCTTCTCAATTCATCAGCCCATCTTCCACCCCGTACTACTATCCACTCCACACTACATCCATACGTCATAACCGGCAGTACGCATTAGTCGTATGCCTTCTTTTTAAAGCATAGATTTATAGAAATATTATAGATTGAAAAATGAATGAGTAAATCGCTGAAAAGTGTTGGAATTTTGTTGTGGAATTTTTGCACGATCACAATACTTCATCTTAGGTATACATGGTATATTATACTTATACCTAAGATATGTGTACAATGTATCATCATTTCGGCTGCGGCATCCACACATGCTTCTCAATTCATCAGCCCATCGTCCACTCGGTCTCCCTTGCTTTCTTTCACATCCTCTCGGATACCATTCCAGTATTTCGCGCGTCCATCTGCCATCCATTCTTATCGCCATGTGTCCAGCCCACTGTTATATCTGCCACTTTGGTCATACTTCATACCCATGTATTCCTCTTACGATCTCTTCTCGTTATACCAAACATACATCTTTCCATGCTTTTTGCATTCTTGAATTTAGCGTACAAGTTTCACATCCATACGTCATAACTGGCAGTATGCCCTCTCTTTTTAAGCATAGCGGAATGTTGGATTTAAAAACTATGTTAATTCGTTCAAAAGCACTCCATCCTAGTTTCATTCTTCATTGTCCATGACCCAACACAAGATGGCGAAAATACAAATAGCACACACAAGAAGTGAGTATGTACAGTTCCCCGAAAATGTTCAAAAGCTCAAACAGTTTCGCTCACATACGCCATTGACAGTGAGGCATATCAACACACCTCACATTCACCAGCAACTACAAAGCGACCAGCAACCATATATTAAATTACTCAAAAATTCTCAATCTTCAACGCGAAGTGGAGGGTGTGGGGGGGGGGGGTACAGATGTGGGGTAGATTCTTGAAGCTGGAGGATTCGAGTTCGCTTTTCCCGTAATTATTCATTCGTCGGGGATACATAATATCCGCTCCTCGAATTTAATATAGTTATAGCGTCTAATTGCGTGCCGTGGCCACGGGCGGATACACATCTCTAACCCTTTATGCGCCCGACGCGCCTACCCTGTAATCTTTGTTTCTGGGGGTATATGTATATATATATATATAGGGTTATATTCCCCCCAACACCCCCCCTGCCCACCTTCAACGTCCCCGTAAACAAGGGTATGTAAATTTACATGGTTGTTACCGTATCGTATGGTCCGCGAACAGGGCAAGCTGCAGGCGAGACAAGGACCCCTCCTATTTCTCATAACCCGAAAATCCCCATTTAACACCCCCTCGTTACCCCTCCCCCCCTTACTTTCGGTAGCTTGCGATTAAATCTTTCCAGGCTCAGGATTTGATCCCAGTTTGACGTTATCGCGCGTTTTATCGACGATCAAGATTACGATGAATAATTACGAACCGGTGCCGCTTAGATTATGTGCCCGAGTGTTGACGATGTGTCTTTCGGAAGTGTGTCACTCTATCCAGTTCCCCCCCACCCCACCCCCTGTTTTTGTTAATTGGGTGTATCATGGCCGCGGTGATGGATCTACGTATTTTTCGACTGTTGTTATATGTACATAGTTTCCGGCAGGTTCCGTTTGCATATTGAACTAACGTGAGTGAGCAGCGACACAGGCGCGCCCCGAGCGAGACCGCAGATGGGGATGGGCATATGTATGTATGTGCGAGCGAGTAAGCGCTATCCGGATTTGTTTGGCCGTGTGCGAGCGTATCGGTCAACGGAATCCTACACATTACTTAAAGCTAAAATTACAAAATAAACTTATTATCTACTAGCACTTGTACAGAGGTGCTGTTGTAAGGCTGTCAGGAATCTATCAATTTTATTTATATTTCTGCAAGACTTCTGGCAGGCAGTTATATTCAACAACACCCCTGTACTCGAGATACTTCTCCCGGGTCTACTTAATTTTATATTTTTACCCTTAGTATTATGACTATGTATATTATATCCAATTATTAAATATTTTTGGTAATAAATTATTATCTAATTTAAAAATATATACTAACACGGTCACACTTTTAAGGTTTCATTTACATTCATCCTATTCAATTCATTCAACATTTATCTTATACTTGTTAATCTATTGCCATTTAAAATATTCCGCCTAGCTCTATTTTGCAGTTTTTGCAACCTATCTTTAATTACGCTATTTACTTGATTTTAAAAATGAACCTCAATATATAACACGAGGACGAACAAATGCATTAAACACTAATATTTTTGTATTTCTAGATGGTATATTTCTTAATCTGCACAATAATCCAACTTTCTTCGCTACTTTTTTTTAATAATCATCTCACCATGTTATTTCAAATCTAACTTAACTGTAAGTCTGTGTACCTGTGTGTAAAATCGCTAATGACTCAAAAACAGTTTATCCTATTAAACTGAAACTACATATTTATGTATGTATATGTTTTTTACCGGCCATTACAATCCATTAGGCTTTCAAAAAAACCACAACTTTTTTTTTTTAAATTGTTATTACGGCATTCACCAACAGCTTAATCAAGCAATTCACAAGAAATTATTTAAATCGTGACAAATGGCGCTGGATGATCGTTAGCATTCAATATATTTACATAGCTCGAGCACGACTGTTCTGTTAAAAGTATGACAACAAACAAGATTCCTTGTCTCTTCCTTCGTCCCTTTCTGTTCCATTCTGAAGTCAACGAAAAACTACTGAATAGTATACGTATATGTATTTCTCAAGATTCTTGAAAAAGTATTAAAACCAATAGCCCTATTATATGTATGTATATGTTTTGGAAAGTACGGCATAGAATTCGGCTCGGATCGGGGTTTTAATAAATTTTGATACGATTGAAAGTTTTCAACTGTAGCTATCGCTTACGCATCACTATTCCTTTCCGTTCACCTAGAAAGTAACTGTCAACAACTGGTGAGTATAATTGAAGGGCTCGGGGCAAGATAGTGTCAACCATCATTTTGGTCAAAATTGAACTGAATATGTCTTTTATGCAAAATTAATCATAAGCTATGTTTTGAATCAAAAATAGTTTAGTTTTGCCTAATAGATGACTTTATGCATTTCTTTACGGGATGAAAATTTTTTGAAAAACTTGCGACAAAATAGTGTCATCTTTTGTCATAATAATGGTGAATAATTTTACTCATTTCGGATATCTTTGTGTGTAGTTATTAAAAAAAATTGTTGGAAAATAGTGTCAACCCACAATTTTTGATATGCACCATTTTATTTTTTTCATTTTATGTTTAATATATTAATGTTTTGTTATTTTTTTGTTACTGGTATTATTAAGGATATATCATTAAAGCAAATAAAAATAAAAAGTATTAAAACAAGTACGTGTTTTGATTTATGGATTTGAACAAAGTTTAAAATTGATATATCTCAAAACTATCAAAGTGAGGGTTGGCACTATCTTGCCCCGAGGCCTTCAATTGTGTAATTTTTTTCAAAAAGTTAAACAGCCACGTTTGAAATCAAGTATGCATTTGTAATAAAGGGAAAATAAAAATAGTCGGAAGGTATACAACAACAGCTAATCTGCAAAAGTGTTATATTATAATTTTCCAGGAGCACTTGGGAATATAATACGAGCATAGCAGCGACACATTAGCATGCGTTCCGCGCGCGCTGTATCCGGTCAAAACTTGAAACTCGCTCTCGTAGTTTCCGGGATGTAGCGGCTGTTTATTCGATAATATAGACTCAACGAGTTTTCCAATGTAATTAGAGACACCTGCTGGCACGTCATACCACATCATTAAAAGCCCCCAGGGAAAACTCTTAAGTGGATCGCAAAGCTACGAGTGCAATTGTAGAAAGATAGCCTTTGTGAAAAACACCTTTATGATGCTAATTAATTAATACAAATGACGTATGTACTTCTATGTTATTGATTATATCGATGCGTTTCTTTTGTTGCATTTAATGGGTTATTAATTCTAGAATATATATTATTGACATATGAGTGCGATAACTACAGCAGTAACTAATCGCCACGGGAAAAAAAACAAAAATAAGGAGAATGTTATCTATGTATGTATCTTGTCGTTATTTAGGCGCGTAAGTCATCTCTAGAAAGACGATTTTAAAATTAGATCAAAGTTATTATAAAATTGTATAAAATAATAATGGCCAATAAAGAACCTCAATAAAAACGCTCATCTCAGAGGTGAAACTCTTCTGAGACTCCCAAACCAGCGGTCGCCAACCGGTGGTCCGCATTTTTCATAATCATCATCATATTCAGCCGTTCACCATCCACTACTGGATCTAATCTCCAATCCTCTTCCATTCCTGTCAGTCTTGAACAATGTGCATCCATTCTTTTTAATTCATCAGCTCATCTTCCACTCGGTCTACCTTGCTTTCATTCACATCTTCTCGTATACCATTTCAGTATTTATCGCGTCTATTCTTCTCGCTATGTGTCAAAACGTTCCGCTATATCTGCCACTTTGGTCATACTTCATACCCATGTATTCCTCTTACGGTCTCTTCTCGTTCTCTGTGTGCACTGGATCTTACGTAGCGTTCTTGAACTTAGCATCCAAGTTTCACATCCGTACGTCATAACTGGCAGTTTTCATAATGAATAATGAATATATCGTTTATTTATTACAATTTTTCTGTCATTATAACGTTTTGCAAATAACTTGGAGTGAAAATTCAAGTATAATTACCATTTCATATTTAGAATGTTATTTTTATGGAAAAAATCATGGTAGTGGGCCCGCGGGATTTGAGATTTTGAGTTTATTGGTGTGTGAGGTCCGAAAGGTTGGCGTCCGCTGTCCTAAAGGACAAATCTAACAAAATTATTAGACGCTCATTCTTTTCAAATAGAGTGGTTGAAGTTTGCAACCATCTCCCAAATCAGCTAGTAACTTCTGAAAATACAAATCTCGACAAATTTTTGAATGTATATGGATTTTTGTAATCCTTTAAATATAAAATATAAATAACTAAAACAAATTAACAACTGGATGTGTAATTTATGTATATCAGACCCCTGGGCTCCATCGGTTATTCCACCCGGCCATGTATGTATGTATTTTAAATAAATAAATTATAACAATCGAGTAGTGTTTGATCGTCAAATTGTTTATCACATTATAAAGTGGGATGTACTTTTCTTCTGCGCATCTCCCAAATTGTCAATTTTATTTTTTAAATCGAAAACGTAATACATAATAAACAAAAACCTTTTCTTTTTCGCGTTGAAGCGAACGTGTGCGTGCTCTAGTGGGCCAACTGGCAGCCAGTAAAGTGTTTCGGATTTTCCACTCGAAAGATATCTCCGTGTCCCATTCAAGTCACCGGTGGAAAACCCCGGCGCGTGTTGGAAAATCTTTATTTATTACTTCCAATTGAAATAAAGCCACTATAATTCAGCTTTCGCTGCCAAGTATTATTGCTGCGGCTCTCGTGTAAGTGTTCGATGATTCGAAACGTTGTGTGATTGACTTCAGTGCGGACTTAGAGTTGAAATGAAATTTTTGAACTTGAAACGAAAAAAAAAAATGAAAAGAACGCATAAAGTGTTTTTAAATTGATCGTGACAATAAAGCAAACAGATACTTGGAAAAAAATTAGGAAATTACATCGCTGATATTGAACGTGTCAATCAGTGTTTAGTTATTCTTTGCAAAGTGCACCGTACAAACTCACATTACGATTACTTGTATTAACCAACATAATAGATAAATACATAAGTAATAGAACGCTCCAATTAAGTCAATTATGAGGTCATGAACAAAAAAAACCTTTGACGCTCTGATATTGTTTGAAAAGGCTCACAAACGCGGATATATGTACATAAATAATCCTTAAATACGAAGCAAAAATCTCCCAGCGAGCTTGCCCATATCCTTTACATAATACATATTATTTATTTATTTCAATAAAGTAGCATGAAATGCTAATTACGAACAAAAAGTAGAAAAAAACGCTTTGACGTTCTGGCCGAAATTGTTTGAAGAGGCTCACATCATATGTATGTATGTATATGTACATCATTTTCAGCTGTTAACCATGCACTGCTGGATGAAGGCCTCTCCAATCCTCTTCCATTCCTGTCTGTCTTGAGCAATCTGCATCCAGTTGAGTCCACACATTCTTCTCAATTCATCAGCCCATCTTCCACTTGGTCTACCTTGCTTTCTTTTGATAATGTAAGTGTCCCAAAAGTTGCATCTCAAATGTACGTACCTGGGTGTTGTTATCTCAAAAGACCTTAAATGGTCTACTCATATAAACTCTTTAGTAAATAAGTGTTGTTCATTTATATATACGTATGTATTATCAAACGTGTATTTAAGAAATTTAGTATCCCGTTGGTGTCAAAAATTTATAAATCGTATATTAGACCTAAATTAGAATGTGGTGTAAATGTTTGGAACTCCAAAAAAGACGTCGAATGCTTAGAAAGGGTCCAAAGAAGGATTACAAAAATGCCATCTGAACTTCGATCACTATCCTACATACGTATAATGAAAGGTTGAAGAAAATGAGTCTCACATCTTTGGAGACGAGAAGACTAAGAGGCGATCTAATAGAAGTGTATAAAATAATAAATATACATATATGTATGTCTAATTCCTCGCGTTTAATAAGAACGATCATCTCACAGGTCCATACTATGAGACTCCTAAAAGACAAATCGAATAAAATTGTCAGAGACTATTTTCTTTTTAAATAGAGTGGTCAAAGTTTGGAACCACCTGCCAAATCAACTAGTGACTTCTGAAAATACAAATCTCCTTAAAAGTCATCTCGATAAGATTTTGAACATAAATGGGTTTTTGTAATCCTTCAAATATAAATAATTAAAAATTGTGTGTACCAATTATAACAGACCCTTCGGCTCCATCAGCTATGCCCATGTATTTTAAATAAATAAATAAATAAACATGTACAAATGTACATACGTATGTACATATGTACATACATATGTAGGTTTGTTGGAGAATTTTATCGAACACAATTTGACAATGAACTTGTACACGTATAAAGTTTGAGTTACCTAATGAATTTTGAAATTCGATAAAGCCACCAACATACAAACATGTTGTACCGATCTAAATTTATAAAAGTATGTTTTAAATACAAACAAATTATAAATAATTGAAAAATGTATGTACAAATTATAAAAGACCCCTGGGCTCCATCGGCTACGCTGCCTGCCCATGTATTTTAAATAAATAAATAAACTACAATATGATTATCTACTGTGACTAGTTGGTATGTATGTATATGTATGTTATCCTTTAATACTGAAGAGGAAATCGCTCGGCGAGCCTGTCCATTAGGGTGGAGCGACGATGTATGGAACTTTTTTTTTTTGGGATATTCGTTTTGAAATATTTATAAAAAGTTGCCTCTACGTCATACCTCTTCTGCCCAGAAAAAAATCCAAATTGTTGCCATATTCGTCAACCTTTTTTTCATAACAATGAAGTGTGCTTCATGTAACTCGACCACGAACGACGTTGTGCACTGTGGTGGATGTAAAAGACACCTTGATTATTCATGTGCCAATATCTCGGAAGTGGGGTATAGAAAGCTCGGAGCCGAACGTAGAGCGACATGGAGATGCCCTCAGTGCAAACTATCATCACCCAACCCAAGCGTCAGCCATAATGATCCAGCTTCGCTCGAGGTGATCCTAAATGAGATACGAGACCTCAAACTCCAGCTCGCGGACGTGCCTACCATCGTTGAAGAGATCAAGGCTCTTAAGAGCGAACTCATTGACCTAAAATCGGTATACGAGTTCAACTCCACCATGATCAACGAGTATGGAGTTAGACTCACCAAACTCGAACAGAAAATGCCTGAGTTTGAGCAGCTTCGTGACATTGTCATCTCAACCCAGAACGCTGTCGCTGAGATAAAAACGGATCTTGCGGCAAAAGAACAGAGGTCTCGACTTACAAATGTCGAAATCAAGGGAGTACCTTTAAAGAAGGACGAAAACTTATTTTCGATCGTTGAATCCGTTAGCAAAAAAGTAGGCTATAATTTCCCCAAGCAGCAAATTAACTATATAGCAAGGGTGCCAACCTATAACCCTAAAGAAAAATCCATTATTGTTAGTTTCACAAATCGTTACATCAAGGAGGAATTTATTGCCGCAGCACGCCAGTTTAAAAACTTAATGGCTAGTGATATCGGTCTTGAAGGTAATACCCAGAAATTATACATCAATGACCATCTATCCCCCCAAACAAAGACACTTTTAAATAAAACTAAGGCCGCCGCGAAGGAATCCAACTACAGCTTCGTGTGGGTGAAACACTGTAAGATTCATGTGCGCAAAAATGATACGTCACATGTAATTATTATTGCAAAGGACGGTGATTTAAACAAAATAGCCTAATCAATTTTTTTTCAATTTTTAAACAACTTGTCTACAACCACTGGCCAGACGCATCGCTATTGTCCACATGTTTTCCCGCACTTGCATTTATCCACAATCTATATATTTATTATGCTTATTATTTTTTATACCACGCTTTATTTGATTTTAATTATTGTTCTATAGCTACGCTGATGATTCTTGATCATAACACCAATGGCAAACCCACGTATTACTAATCCTAATAAATTAATTCTATACTATCAAAATACGCGCGGTTTACGTACCAAAACTTCATTATTTCTACGTAATCTAAATAGTAGTAACTATGATATTATTATTTTAACGGAGACTTGGCTTGTTGATGATATATTTGATAGCGAACTATTTGACGATCGCTATGTTGTCCTACGAAGAGACCGAAATTACGCTTTAACACATCAGACTCTTGGAGGTGGTGTTCTCATAGCTGTGAGAAGGGACCTCACTGTGCTTCCGCAGTCCGGCTTCCACTCGAGTGCGGAGGATCTTTGGGTTACCTTATTCGTCAAGCAACAGGGATCTAAATTACCTATGAAATTACACATCTGTGCAATTTATTTAACCCAACAAAATTTAGGTTATACCTTCTCACAACAATTATCTAACTTTTTTTCGTAAAACTTGATGATTTAATTTTACAGTGCCCCTCAGATAAATATTTGATTGTAGGTGACTTCAATATGAGGGACATCGCTTGGTTACCTAGTAACATTTTACAAGATAAGTCACTATACCCATCCAACCCCCGTTCACAAGACGAAAAGTTACTTGTGGATGAAATTTGCGCCCTTAATCTTAAACAGTACAATGGAATAAAAAATAGTTTTGGAGTAACTCTGGATCTTGTATTGTCTAATGATATCGTTACGGTAACGAGTTGCTCCGACCCATTATCGGTACCAGTAGACCCCCACCACGGCGCTCTTAACCTACAGATGGATATTATTGAGCTTGACACCTTAAAATGCGTCCCGTATACCAGATTCTTGTTTAACAAGGGCGATTATGACTCCATTTCAAATGAGATATCCAATATCGACTGGTCTTTCGAACTGACGTCCAGATCATTTTCAGCGGCTGTTGAATTCTTTTTATATTACATATATGAGGTTGAGAGATACATATGTTCCCTCCAAATTGATTACCCGCGATTTTTATCCCATATGGTATTCACCCGCGCTAAAAAAAAAAAAATTAATTAAAGAAAAATATAAATATCTGAGAAAGTTTGGGGTTTATGGTAACCGTTCTGATAATGATTCATTTAAGCTACTACGTGACCGGGTAAAGAACCTGGAAAGAGTCTGCTATAAAAAATATTTAAATTCTGTTGAAAATTCTATCGAACGAAATCCAAAGCAATTTTGGTCTTTTGTTAAGTCCAAAAGTAAAGACCACGCTTTGCCCAGTTGTCTAAAGTACTGTAATTCTACAATAAACACCGGCGAATCTATTTGTAATGCATTTGCAGATTATTTTTATTCTACGTTCTTAACTTCATCCCCAAATCACTCGCGACAAATAACAATTAACCCCAGTCCCCTTCTTGAAACCTCAACTTATTTATCTTCCATAACAATTAACCCAGCAGCCGTTTGCATACTACTCAAAAAAATTGATCCCTCAAAATCGGCCGGACCAGATCATTTACCTTCCCATTTCCTAATAAAATGTGCTGAAGCAATAGCTATTCCTATCTTAATATTGTTCCGTAGATCGTTGGTTGAAGGAGTTGTCCCTGATATTTGGAAACAAGCATACATAACACCAGTTCACAAAAGGGACCAAAGACTGACATTACAAACTATAGACCAATTTCCAAACTGTGCATTGTGTCAAAGGTCTTCGAGAAATTAGTCTATGATCAGCTATATCCTTCGGTTATGCAGGAGCTCAGTCCTCTTCAACATGGATTCCTAAGAGGACGGTCAACGGTCTCCAATCTGGTATTGCTCAACGACTACATAACCGAAGCTATGGAAAATGGACTCCAAGTCGATGTCATTTACACGGATTATAGCAAAGCTTTCGACAAAATCAACCATAAATTATTGCTTCTTAAACTTTCCAAGATAGGAATTTGTGGAGACTTACTTAGGTGGTTCTCATCCTACATAGATAATCGTACCCAAGCTGTAGTTACTAGTAATTATATCTCTAGTTGGGTTACAATTCCTAGTGGCGTTCCCCAAGGGTCACTTTTAGGCCCGTTACTCTTTGTTATCTTCATTAATGATATTCAGCTGTGTCTGAGGACTTCTAACTTGCTCTGTTTTGCGGATGACATGAAAATTTTTTCCCAAATATCATCTCGTTCTGATGCCATAGCTCTTCAATCCGATCTCTTTCGTATTGAAGATTATTGTACTCAAAATCATTTAGAGCTCAACCCATCTAAATGTAGCTTAGTTACATATAGTCGTAAACGTAACCTCACGCTTTCAGACTATACTCTAAAGGGCCACATATTACGAAGGGAGTGTGGTATGCGAGACCTTGGAGTGTATCATGACTCTAAATTGATTTTCGATTCACACATAGATAACATTGTAGCCAAGGCCTATAGGGCCCTAGGGTTCATAAAGCGTTGCTCTAAGGAATTTAATCGTATCAAAACACTCAAAATTTTATATTGCTCACTTGTCCGTAGCAATCTGGAGTATGCCACCCAAATCTGGAATCCCAGATACGATACGTACATTTCGCGTATCGAGAATATCCAAAAAAAATTTATCCGCTATTTGTGTTATCGTAATGATGACATACTATATAACCATGATAACTACCTTACTCTCTGTAGGATTCATCATCTACTTCCCTTAGAAGTAAGACGTGAGGCTGCTGATTTAACATTCCTTCTAAAAATTGCTTCTGGTTCCATTGACTGCCCCCAACTATTATCCCGAATTTCACTTTTGGCACCAGTAAAGCTACTCCGGTCCAATCAATTATTGTATCTCCCATCGGCTTGTACAAACTACAGACAAAATGCGTTTCTTTGGCGGGCAAGCAAGAATTTTAATGAGTTGTCTAAAAGCTTCATTGATCTTGACCTCTTCTGTACTAGTGTTGCGTTGGCCAGAGGTTTTTTAAGTCATCGTTTTTTTTCTTCCCCATAGTAGTTCTTGTGACAATTATGGGATGTTTGCATTATTCTGGCTCTGTTATTTTATTTTATTATACATACATACTCTATACTGTTATGCTTAATTAGTTACTGTTATTTTATTTTTCTGTTACTTTATTTTATTTACTATACCACCTGTGCATTTTACTATTTGTTGTTATTTTATTCTATTATTCTATACTATATGTTTTCTTACTGTACTATTGTTACCTTACTTTAATTTACTTTTGTACTATATTGGTTGTTGTTTTGTGTTCTTCAATTCTGTTGTTTTGTGTTCTTTAACTCTGTTGTCTTGTGTTCTTTTACTCTGTTTTTTTTATTATTGATTTTGATTTTCTTTTCTTTCTTACATTGTTACTATTTGTGGAGACCTGTTATTGGCTTTCTGTA
Organism: Parapsyche elsis; assembly: GCA_022651745.1. NCBI lineage: Eukaryota > Metazoa > Arthropoda > Insecta > Trichoptera > Hydropsychidae > Parapsyche > Parapsyche elsis. Next base: position 228,933 of record JAGVSN010000090.1, read on the forward strand.
TTTATAAGTTTCTTACTTTTTTCTGTTGTAACATAGCTGTTGGTCTTCCTAAAAAAATAAATAAAAATAAATAAAATAAAAATAATACTGAAGAGGAAATCGCTCGGCGAGCCTGTCCATTAGGGTGGAGCGACGATGTATGGAACTTTTTTTTTTGGGATATTCGTTTTGAAATATTTATAAAAAGTTGCCTCTACGTCATACCTCTTCTGCCCAGAAAAAAATCTGCTTAATTAAAAATATTCTTCTGGTCTCTAGCAACACTTTTATCTTAATACTTTTACTTGTATGAAAATTTCCAATTGATTGTTTACAATCTCTACAAATAGCAATTTTAATTGGAAAACTAGTATTTATTTTTACTATACATATTTACTCGTATATACGTACTTATATTTACTCCACCTCGCTCACAAATTCACACTTATTTTTGAATAATTCAAGGAATACGTAAATAAATTAAATTTTTACAAAAAGTACTTTTATGAGCACGTTATCTAAAATTTTGTATTCTGTGTTCAGGTTTCGTAATTAAAACTCTTTGAATTCGTATGTCGAGCATAGCTCGACATTTACTTTGACTTTGACTTTGATTTTTTATATGAAAACTGACTGAAACCACTATTTTTTTTTGCCAATCCAATTAACATATCTTGGAGAAAAGCTGGTCCAGTTTTGGAATTTTTGTTTCACGCCAGTGATTCTCAAACATTAGCTTTCTAAAAGCGTAATTTCTTTTTAAGTAAAAATGGTTACTTGACATTTGTAGGTTAAAAAAAATAATTGTTGTATTATAAAGCCTCTAAAATATCCCTGATGCAATTTTTCATCTCCAAATTTCATCAAAAGTGAAAATATATTATTTGAAAAAAAGTTTTGGAACCACTTGATAAAAAAATTTTGAGAACGACTGGTTATATTGGCAACAGTGTGGGGAAGATTTTTTATCATCAATGATAATATGTAAAATCATTATTTATTGAGAAAATAATTTTTTTGTCGAACGTTTTAAAATTTCACGAAGAAAGGTAATCATGATTTTCAAATCAAGTTTAACCCATGTTTAAATTTTGTCTCGTAAAGTTGCTTACCCTGGTCGCACGGTGCAAATCCTCAAATAATTTATTCAAAAAACAAATTTAAAAAAAAATCAAAATCCCCGCAATTAATGGTACTTTTAAGTTGGTAAAGATGAAATGGATATGTTTCCGTAGAAAAATTTGAGAAGCACCGGTTCGAAAGATTCATCTAATACAATGCCGAAGATATGGGTTTCACGGATTTATAGTTATTTTTTGTCCCAAGAGTTTAAAAATATTTAATTTTTGTAATTGACTTTCATCGTTTGGTAATTGAAAAATGTCAAAGTTAATTCCGAGCTCAAAGAGTTAATAGGCAAATTTTAATTTTTCGCATTATCAAACCTTCAGGTAGAGGACTGAAGACATATTCACAGATGTTATAAATAGCAATTTTAATTGGACAATTAGTATTTATTTTTACTATACATATGTATGTACTTACTTTACTCGTATATAGTATGTACTTATAATTAGTCGTATGCCTCCCTCCACCGCGCTCACAAATTCACACTTATTTGAATAGTTCGAGGAATACGCAAATAAATTAAATTTTTTACAAAAAGTACTTATAGTATTCAATAAAGTTAGGGTAATTTTATGAGCATGTTATCTAAAATTTTATATTCTGTGTTCAGATTTCGAAATTAATAGGCAAATTTTCATTTTTCGCCTTCAGGTAGAGGCCTAAAGACATATTCACAATTTTTTTTTAGTATTTTAACAAGAATACGTATGATACAACGAAACTTTTGGTAGGTATTATGTACATACAATGCCGATTTTTAATTTTTGCAATGTCGCTCCACCCTGCTGTACAATCCTCACGACTTTCACTGTTCACTATGTGTTAGTTGAAAATCTGCTCATATAACGCCGAGGACAACCATGTCACGGGTAAAGCCCCGAGCGCACCAAAGCGAAATCGCGTATGAAAACCTAGCGAATTTCGCTAGAAAAATCTAGAAAATTTCGCTCGTCTTTCAATATTTGTATCGCACACACCGGCCCCGATTAATGCATGCCACACACGCATATCTCAAATTTGTTTCAATTTTATTAATAATCAACTGTTTTGCACTACTTTACGTAATATATCTATTATAACAGCTGACAAATGAGTCGCCCAGTTCCAAATCCCGATAAGTCCATAAAACTCACTTGTTCGCAAACGCGGTTTTTCTGCTACAGACTTATTTGCTCGATGGCGTTTAAACTCATTTGAACTTAATTTTGTTGATATTAAACAAAATATTGACATTAGTTGTTTGTTTCTAAATATGGCTTTTATCAGCATAGTGCAATTGTCAGTTTTTGGTACTAACACTGATTTTCAATATTTTATTAGGGCGCACTTGGCGGTATTTGGAACAATTCAAGTATAAGGCATCGTTTGAAAACATTCTTAGAACCAGAAAATATTTTATCCTCGTTTTTTATATATTGTGGACTTATCGGGATTTGGAACTAGGCGACTCGTGCATTGCGATCGGAACGAGTGCAGTGGGACGTATCCGGTGAGCGCACGGGTACGCCAGTGGTGGCGCGTTACGCGCGTGTGCCAGAGGCTTTTACGCGGGGGTGCAACTGAAGGGGGAGGATTTGAGGGGTAGAGAGGAGAGAGGGGAAAGCACCCTTCGGGATGGGGCGTCTTTCGTTCGTGGACCAGTCAGTCGGGCCGAAAGCGTCGCGACGCCTCGTCGTGCGCCGCGACAGTGTGCACAACACAGTGTATAGTGGAAAAGCGCGCGCTACCCTTCAGAGTTCTAGATCATCCCCCACCTCACCCATGGCGGCACTGTTGCTGCTAGCGGCCATCGCTGCCTGCACCATGGCGTCACTGGGTCGCGGACAGGGATCCACCGGAGAGAAGATCGCTCTCGGTAAGGACTACGAAGATCGCGAATAAGACGACGCCCCCTCAAAACCTACCCCCCTCTCGCAAAAACCACCCCCTCAATTCCAAAACCGCAGCACGTGATTCCCCCCACTCTGTGTGCAAACTTTGCACGTATTCAAAGACGCGTGTCTAATTTAAAAAAAAAAAAAAAAAAAACACACACACACACACACACAGTGTGACTTTTCCGCTCGGCGGAAAATCTCGGAAAAATCCAACCAATCACACCAAAGTTAATTTCAATTAATAGTTGGCGAAAAGTGTCAAAAGATCGATCGCAATTTCCCAGTATAATTATTCAGTAACATTATTAGCACTTTGTGTAAACTCAGCGCCCGATTGACATGGAAGTAAATTGACCGTGAAAATTTTGCGACTATACAGTTGGAAACTGTCAAATTCAGACTTCAGGCTGGATTATTCGACGTTCAATTTTGTATTTTTTTTAAATTTAAAATTGGCGAAATTAACTTTTAGCCGTTGGCTTTGATGTGACGGCGCGCGTAAGCGCGTAAAGTTTTAAACATGAACGTTGAAAAGTTTCTCGGCAAAATTACGCAATTTTTTTGTCGTATTGTTAGTTTTGCGTACATTTTAACCATTGACCGCGAAACTGCGGAATTGTTTTGCTCTAAATGCTACCGAAAGTATTTCGCATACAAGTTTTTTGTACATTTTTATTGATGCAAAAGCGACAAAAAAAAAAAAAAAAACACTTTCGAGTGATATTATATGTATGTACGTATATCGTGTGATTACTTTTGATATGAGCGAGAATTAAACTTTAGAAAATTTCCACACACACACGTTATGACGTACAAACTTTTGTACGTAAATATCTCTTCGAGTGTTTTGCGTAAATTAATAATACGATAACTTTGCTCAAATTTAAATGAAATTTGTTCACCACATACACGCGTAATAATGCAATGATATGGTATTTTTCTTTTTTTGGAATATAATATATCAACGAAACTTTACTGAAATAAATTTCAGTGTATGAATACGAATTGATCGAAAATTAATATACATACCTACTGTGGAGTACTACAAGTTTTGCGTTCGACCCAAAAGTTTCCTCACATTGACGTTTACGAGGTTTGATTTTGCGTGCTATATTTGCATTAAATTTCTATTAATAGATTTCGTTGAATTTGAAAGCGTTTTAATATCCATTCGCTGCCTCGGCAAAATTTAATATTCTTCAATTTCAATCGCAAGAGCGAAAGTTCACCAGTATAAAAAGGATACGCTTTCGGCGATCGTTCAAAATTTATCTAAATCGCATTCAGCGAACGGAAAAGCTTTCGAAAACGAAACAATCATTTCATGCACTTTGAACGATTCGGTGTTTTTATACACGAGACGGTACAAAAAGTGAATTTAAATTTGATACAAATGTATACTTGCATACATAACAGAATTTTCATATCTTTCTCTCGTCGTTCTCGTTGTTTTTCTGGTCTCTAATAAATATTTAAATACGTTAACCAGAAGGGAATGTACTTAAACAGGGTTTTGTATAACATTGTGCGAGTTTGGGGTCAGATTCGAGGGAGGGAGAGACGTAAAAAAGAAAAACCAGCGCGATAATTTATTGCATTCGAGCCAGATTTATACGGAAGCTTAATCGTTTTTTAATCTCCGATATTTCGTTATGTGTATTTTTTTTTATCTAAGACGAGATTGTCGTAATATATTACATCTGTAGAAGATTAAGGAAACGTATTCCTATTTATTTTATTGTAAAGTTAATTTATATTACCGATAATATATTTATTATAATTTATTCATCGCATAATTGATGAAATTTCGAATCGAATTAATTAAGCTCGAACAATTGCGAAGCGAAATATTTGTATGCTTTACGATGGGGAGCTTACCTTAATCCAACTCGCGTCGGAATCCGGCGCAAACTGATTTAAATCGATTTACGTTATTAAATTAAGAAAGTTTCAGCAGCTTTTAATTTATTTCCAACATGGAAATTAATTAAATCATATTACAAAATAAATACGATAAATTTAAATACAATAAAAAATTACTCTCCGCATTTGTGTATTGTTTTACAGGTTACATTTGAGAAATTTCTACATGATAGTTTATTTGTGATGTTCTTTGTGTTTGTTTTAAGGAAACGAAGCTGGCCGAATGATATTCACCAAAACGCTTCATAAATATTAGTTTAAATTATTTTCGAAGCTTATATGCTTGTTTTATTGTAGCCACGGATCTACTGTAGGTTTGATAATAAAATACTTTTTAAATGGCGTAATAATAAAATATATAAATACGTACATACTACGCACTTTATAGATGTTAAAAAATTTTGCAATCGCTTATATGTGAAATGTTTAAAGGTTGAATCAATAAAGGTTAATTGTTAAAATTTGGAAGAATATGAAGAATATTTCTCCATATATGTATGTATGTATGTACTTTTGTAAATTACCTTGATGAAAATCTTAATACATACCGTGGTATTGAAATTCAATAAGAGACGCTAGAGCGGCCGTCGACTAATATAATCAGACCCTTAATGTAATCGAATTTCAAATGACGGTAACTACCAAAGTGTTGGACTTTTACTGGTAAGTTTTGTGCTGGGGATTTTCTTCGTTTAATAAAAAAAAAAAATGGAAAATACGATTGCGATGACAATAAGAGGAGGAGCCTTACGAATGCGAGTCTAGTTTGTTAAACTAAACGCAATCAATTTTTACACATACATATGGATGTGTCTATATACGAAATTTATAATGTATTTGCATTTTTAAAATGGAACATTTTGAAAAAGAAGTTGCAAATTTAGATCGCTAAACTTGGCCCAAGTTTTCCCGAGCGTTTAGACGCGCTTAACGTTCGTCGGCGATTCTCAAAGTGTTCTCGCCGCAAGATAAAATGTCCAAAATGTGTATTGTGACCGTGATACATTTTCATTTTAAGGCTTTTGTTCGTTTTTTGTAGGAAACGTTGTCGGATCGCATCGTATCCGGTTTGTGTATTCTGTAGTGAAAATCCAATGAAATGTCGTATCGCGTCACGTTTGCCTGTGTTCTCCAGTGGAAATTTCCTTAAACCAACTATGGAATACCCTTTTCGCGTTTTTCATCCCCATTCCCTTTATCTTACTCGTTGAATTATTGACAATCCAATAAAACACGTGTCGACCTTATGTCGACTTCTTTATAACGAAAAATATATACGACTTTTGAACGAAAGTTAAAAATAGCATTCAACATGAGGTAACTGTATATATGTATGAACAACTTATGGTATATAAGAAATTAAATTATGTACATAAAAACATACACAGGTAGTGTTGTAAAAATGACTTGAATTTTCGATATAAAAAATGTAATTTGCCGCACGAGTTAATCTTTCCGGTTTGTGTGGATTTTAATCGAAATTTTATCAATTTTGAGATCTCTTATGATCCCCATGTATGACGAATATATGTATATTTTCAAATCTAGCTTAAAAGTTTACAAAGAAAAAGTTCGCTGATAATCGATCGACAGATTCGTCGAGTGGCTGGTCCAGGATATGAAGAGCAATTTGCCAATTTCGCCTCGGACTTAGTTCCTTTTTTTTTATTATTTATTTAACCCTCTCGCATATTTTTCGTGCGTAATGTTTCACGCATAATGTGACGTTTCGCAGTGATTTCGTGCATTATCGACGTGAGTATCCATTAAATGTGATACATTAAGGTCATTTCGTATAACGAAATACTCTCTCGCACAACGAAAAGAACTATTAATAATATAACAATAATAATAATACGTTTGTTCGATATTTGTCGTTTCGAATATTCGTAATATTGAGAGCGGGGGAGATTATTATTGCGACCCTCAATCAGTTATTGTAAATTATGGCGAACGCACGGAATGCGTTATTGACTTATTATATAGACTGCTCACTTGACTTATTATGGATAATATTGCGACATAAATTTGGCCATACTCCTTTATAGATGATACCAATTTGTTGATGTCGTCTGAAAGACCAAGTTTCGCTGATTCAATTGATATCAAATATCGGTGTAATAGAATGGGCCAATATTGTTAAATGGTAGGTCAAGATAATGACTGCAATTAAGGTATAGAAATGCAGCAATCGAAGTTACTCATTGAGCCAAACGCTTTTACAGCGGTTCCAAGACGCTATTAATTCGTGTTAAACTAAAACGAAAATACACACGATGTTTCAGAAGACACTAATATATATTTATTTATTTATATAATATAGTAGCTAAAGCTAATTACATAATCCTTAACTAAGCACCTATACAGATATGTTTTTTTAAGGCTGCCAGGAATTTATCAATAGTTTTGGAACTTCTAATTCCATCCGGCAGTCTATTATATTTCAAAACACCTAGATACATACATATGTACAAGATGCTTCTCCTATTTCTATTTACTCTAACATTTTTTATAATTAAATTATTTTTGGGGAAAATATTCGAATTTTTTGCAAGCACAATATAATTATTGTCAAAATAATATTTTTTTTGCAATACTAGTACATACTTTTATATATTTATAACATTTTAATGTTAAAATATTTGATAAATTTCAATAGATTTTAACTGTCATTGTTTATGAAAAGGATTTTAAATACGAATACGTCAATTTTAAACTGAAATATTAACTAGTTTATTTTTGTCAATTTTTCAAACTTTTGTCTTCGAAAATTGTTCAATTTTTTTTGTTCATCTAATAACTGATGAATTTTTGAATATTTTTAACACCATCAGCTATGAATTTAATTGTTTCTCATTAAACTATTTGAACTCGTATGTCGAGCATAGCTCGACATTTACTTTGACTTGTTTTTGTAAACTGTAAACACTATTTTTTTTTTGCCAATCCAATTAGCATATCTTGGAGAACAGCTGGTCTAGTTTTGGAATTTTCGTCTCACGCCAGTGATTTTGAGGTTAAAAAATTAATTTTTGTATTAAAGATTCTCTTTATTTTATAAAGCCTCTAAAATATCCCCGATGCAATTTTTCATCAATATTATTTGAAAAAAGTTTTGGAACCACTGGAAAAAAAATTTTTTGAGAATGACTGGTTATTTTGGCAACAGTGTGGGGAAGATTTTTCGTCATCAATAATAAATACGTAAAATCATTATTTATTGAGAAAATACATAATTGTTTTGTCGAACGTTTTAAAATTTCACGAAGAAAGGAAATCATAATTTTCAAATCAAGTTTTGATTTAGTCTCGTAAAGTTGCTTACCCTGATACTTTCAAGTTGGTAAAGATGAAATGGATATGTTTCTGTAGAAAAATTTGAGAAGCACCGGTTCGAAATATTCGTCTAATGGTTTTTCATGTTATACAATGCCGAGGATATGTGTTGCACGGATTTATAGTTAGTTATTTTTTGTCCCAACAGGTTAAAAATATTTTATTTTTGTAATTGACTTCCATCGTTTGGAAATTGAAAAATGTCAAAATTAATACCGAGTTTAAATAGTTAAAAGGCTGCCTAATACGATGACATTTATTTTACCTAAAAATGTTATTTGGCTAATTTTTGACAATTTTTCAAACTTTGGTCTGTGAAAATTTCCACTTTTTCTAATTTGATCATCCACAATCTGACGAATCTTTGAATATTTTTATTATCATCCACCATGGATTCACTAAATTCAAAATGGCATTGGGCTAGGGGGGGGGTCTTTGTGTACCTCTGAACGTATCGGTGGGTGGTTTTTGATGGGGGAAGGGGAGTGTAGGAGCCATTGTCACTAATTTCAAAGGTTGACAAATGCGACGCGCGCTCTACCTATTTACGGGCCAGGCTTGGTGTAATGTGGAATCCGATTCGTAGGCGGTTAAATGCGCCCAGATTTTGCCCGTTTACAACGAACGGCGTTAATTATCCAAAACACAATGGGGTATTTATTACCCCCCCCCGACCATGGCGCAATTTAACCCCAAACGTACGGCCATCGATCGAACGAATTTTTTGCGATTTTTATCATTTTTTTTTCCCCCGTGTTTTTTATAATCGACGTCAGGTCCAACGATCGCTTTGTTTGACGCGCGATACGTCACGCGGTCAAAAGACGCGCGCCGGTGTGAATGCGGCTTTATAAGCGTGCGTATAAATATTATGTGACTTGTCAAATTTGACGTATGTATGTAGAAGCTTACGGACTTTATCTATTGTAAGTATAATATTTCACGAATAGAAATTGTCGATATTCACGTTGAATAGAAAAAATAGTAATATGATATTACCTGATATTACCTCAAAGCTGATCATTGACAGTTGTCAATGATCAGCTTTAACTAGCCGCACTGACCGAAGCTTTTTCCGGCAGCTGACATTTTGTTTGAACGTTGAATACGTCCGTCTTTTATAATCGTAACGAGTTTCATTGAGTTGTGTGAATACGTTGCTTTTTTTTTTTTTTTTTGGGGTCTATCAATTCTATTGACCGTACGGATTAAAGTGTTACTCGTGTCGGTACATGGTTTTGGCCAGTTCAATTTAATTTTATTGAAAAATTGACTTGTTCCACAATGAATCAAAACAATTGTATTTGAACAATTGTTTATTATATGTATATTTATGTAGGTTTGGTCATATAAACTTCACACTTGGTTGTAAAGAAGAAGAATTTTTTTTTATTTAAAAAAGCTTTTTATTGTTCTTATACTATGTTCACAATACATCTTAAATCTATTTTAATAGCTACTGGTCCAGTGACCATTATCTATTTTACACATTGTTCATTTTGTTAATTTATCTTTTATTTTAATGTTAGTGTTTAAAGAATAATAGGAGAAAGAGCTCAAAAACCTATTTACAATTCTTATCAAATGTTTATAATATATTTTACATAATTAAATTAAATACTTACTTTTTAGAGTCGGCGATCTAAAGAAAATTATGTTTAGGTAATTTGTGTTTATACCTAAAGGGTAAAGACATCTTGCTATAATCACCGAGACCTTTCACTAATTTGTTAGTGTGGTTATTGGTAATTCTATCATAGAATCTACTGGTTAATCTGTTAGTGACATCTACGACTAATGGGATGTTATACTGGGAATGTAGTCTTTTTAGGTTAGTATATATGGGCGTGTTATAAATGATTTTTAATGATTTATTTTGGACTACTTGAAGCTTTGATTGGTTAGTATTGGAGGCATTATTCCATACGGTAGTATGAGTGCGCGATATATTTTAATTTTATTATGTAGTGATAAGGCACTATGTCGATTGAATATAGAGTATATTGAAGATATGGCGCGAATTGCTTTGCATTTCGCCGCCTCTATGTGGGGCCCATCTCATTCTCTTATCGAATGTAATTCCTAAAGAAGAAGAATGAAACTACATAGGATGGAGTGCTTTTGGAAGAATGAACAACTCCGCTATGCTTAAAAAATAAGGCATACGACCAATGCGTACTGCCAGTTGTGACGTACGGATGGTAAATTCAAGAATGTTACGCAATATCCAGTGCACATAGAGAAGCATGTAATAACGAGAAGAGATCGCAATAGGAATACATGGGTGAGAAGCATGAAAGTGGCAGACAGCGGATTGTGTGTAAAAGTGTTGAAGTGGACACAGCGAGAAGAATTGACGCGATAAATACTGGAATGGTTATCAGAGAGGATGTGAAAGAAAGCAAGGTAGACCGAGTGAACCGAGTGGGAGCAGTGGATGGCGAATGGCTGAAAAAATGATGATGATGATGATGATGATGAGAAAAACTAAAACACATCCGCCTAACACAAAGGGCATTCTCAAAAAAAGCATATGTAGAAACGTGGTCAGGACACGATCCTGATACAAATCAGTCAATATTTTGAGGTCGAACTATCTAACTTTATTTGGATAAAGTGACTGACGACAATCAATGTCAAACTACATATGTAGTACAATTTGTCCCAAGTATTTCAATAAAACACTCGTTCAGTTGAACATTTTCGATAATTTGATCATATTTAACTTGTGACGTTTACAATTGAGTTAGTTTCTTCGACATGTATGTATGTAGAGCTCATCGTGCCGCCACTTCACCATCGCGCGAATGTTCGTGAAATGTTGGCCTTAGCGCTGTGGTCAGCTGCCGCTTGCTCGCCCGTCCAGAGCGCTGCTATCGTATCGCTAGTGGCGCCACTCTAGTGTCAACCAGCAAGCGGCAGCGAACGAAGTGTCATCGTGGCATCGGTGTTTTGGATCCCATATCGCGGGTTCTTGGTGGAGAATTTCGAGAAAGTCACTGAATCGGTCCACATGATTACGCTGGTAACGCACTTGGCTGCCTGGCTGCGCAGCCATGGCCGCGGCGGTCACAACGATGTTAGAAAATGTATGCGGCTGCCTGTTTTGATGACGCACTAAGGCAGCCAGGAAACTCTGGCTGCGCAGCCACAGGTACGGGCTCCGATACGCAGCAGCCAGACAGGCAGCCACTGGCCGCCGCGGTCAATTCACGTTTGCCATTTCAGATTTTCAACCGCTTCGGATAAAAATCTGAATAAACAATTCCAATACCATTATAAATTTTATACTAAATTCAACGAATAAGATAAAAATCTCGCTAATGTTGCATGCTGGAAATAATGTATATAAAACTATTTTCAACGAATTATTTGCATCTATGTATGTACATATGTATGCTTGGCATAACAAGAAGAGATCGCAAAATAAATACATGGGTAAGAAGTATGACCAAAGTGGCAGATATGTATAACAGTGCGGGTGAAAAAGTTGAATTGGAACACATAGCGAGAAGAATGGATGACAGATGGACGCGAGAAGTACTGGAATGGTATCCGAGAGGATGTGAAAGAAAGCAAGGTAGACCGAGTGGAAGATGGGCTGATGAATTGAGACGAATGTGTGGTGTCAAGTGGATGCAGATTGCTCAAGACAGACAGGAATGGAAGAGGATTGGAGAGGCCTTCATCCAGCAGTGGATGGTGAACGGCTGAAAATGATCCGAGCCAAACCAAACCAAATATTGCATTGAAAATATGTTGTTCTCATCGTTCTGGCTGTCCCTTTGGCTGCTTGAACTGGGTGCATGAACTGGGCCATGGCTGCGCAGCCAAGTGCGTTACGGGCCTAAAGGCACAGACAGCACTGGAGGGGTCCGGGGTGTGGGGGCGGGGGGGGGGGTCCGCCATCTTGCTCTTTCGCCGTTCGCTAGCCTTCGCTCAACTTTTGCGGATGTCGCCCGAATGTTAGGCGGGCTCTAGACGTAACTGAATTACGATGCGTTTGAAAACGTTAGCGATTTTGCCTACGCCGCAGGTTTTTGAACGCTAACACGTACGAACGCGCCTACACGTATGGACGAATGCACCGTATAGCTCAAGGCTACGCGTGCGCCGTAACAGCTGTTTGCGTGCGCCATACAGCTCAGTAGGCGAACTATACCAGCGCTAAAACGCTTAAAAATGAGATATTTCAACGCTAACGCTAAAGCGCTATCTAAATCGAAAACGTTGCGTTGTTTTCCTCTACACGCTTCGTTTTTACGGCAACTTACTACAAACGCACCGTAATTCAGTTAGGTCTAGGGCCCGCCTTAGCGCCATACCCACACCTTGGCGCTCGGCACCGCTCGTCAGCGCTCGTCCACTATGAAGTGCCGACATTACAGCCATCGCTCCGCCGTTCGACCTTACCCCATGATTGTGAGCAAATCACGCGGTACGCTCGCGCGCACAATTCGCGGCACGTTTGATTGCGATAATGGCCGACTAATTATAATTTACGGCTGGTTTTGGCGCTTAACATGGGCCAAAGCCCCTCGTATCACGGCCGATAATCCCCAAACCCCACCCACCCACCCACCCACCCACCCAGCCCACACCTCACCCGACTTTCGAGCGAATAAATCCGCACGTTGAATGCGCGCCTCAACCCCAAAAAACTGTAAATTAGGGGTGGGAGAAACACGCCGCTAGGGGGGATTGGAATTGGGTGGGTCCTAACGGCCCTTTTACGGCACTATTAGTCCGGAACGTCTTAGCGCTCAATATTATATCTGGCCCCGAATCGGCCGGATGAACTGTACCGTGACCGCAGTCGAACGACCCCAGTCAACCCCTAAAGCGCCCCGCTCTATTTATTCCAAAGGCGCCGTCTAGATGTTCGAAACGTGAAGTGGTGTCACCCACCGCGCTGATTGAAAATTTCTCTACGCAACTTCGACGACACTTTCAAAAGGGACGAATTTCAAGGGCGAATTTTCCCACGGCAGTCTCGGGATTCAGTCTCACTTTTCGGTATTCAATTGTGTCAAATATTAATTACATCGTGCATCAAAGTAAAACTGCCACTTCTGCAAGAGGGATTTTGACCAAAATCAAAGTATCTCTAAGAGCGATATTACACTTAGCCACTCCACCAACACTCGATTTTTTTCGAACCTCAACTACCAGATAGATATACATACAGGTTTAGATGGTACGATTGTGGGATTTTCTGGTGTCTAAAAATTTCTTGGAAGTCAACGGTTCTTTTCGACCTTTTTTTTGCATCGTCGTACTCAATTGTCAACGCAACGCAACGTCAACGCAATTGTTTCGAAAACAATGAAATTCAGAAAAAAAATATGACGGGTTGAATTTTATATATTTTCTACGTCTACATACTGCTACATAGAGTACCTAGTTTTCGTATAGCTTCCTAGACCTTTTTTTTTTTGTATGAAGATTATGAGATGAGCAGGTAGCTTGGTGAGTGAAAAGTGGTGCAATGTAATAAGATGCTCGCCACCGTCAAAAAAAATCGGGTGTTGGTGGAGTGGCTATGTGTAATATCAGCCTAAGAGCGATATTACATTACGAAAAAAAACATCCGACGACTGTTTCCAATACTCATTTTGAACACAAATGTACTAAATTTTGAGTTAAAAACTGCAAATGTAAAAATTGTTAATTTTTTAAACGCTCATATCGCATAAACGAGAGGTAACCAACAAATTTCATTATCATATTCAGAATTAGTAATAATTTTTGGGTTTTCGTGATTTTTTGTTGCCCAGTGTATGTGTGCACAGTATCCCTATCGCATCGTACGGCACAACTTCAACTGCAACTTTAAAAGTGCTTATATCCTCTCAAACTGAAATACTTTCATTATATATCGATTTTTTAAATATTTTTATCACTCGCAATGTCACCTTCTAGCTTAAATAGCTCGAAAAATTCTCACGTTAAAAAAAGTCATAGATTTTCCTGTTTTTTTACATGCGCAAAACAATCTCATTAATTTACAAATAACAACGAAGACCTTGCATAAGCAGACTATTCTACTTCAAATACGCAAGTACATCCATATAAAATAAATAAAGAACATCTCTTTTGTGTTTCCTTGGAACTATGTATGTATAGGTACGTATGTACTTAGTAAACTGCGAGAACGATCGTTCATATTACAAACTAATTATAAATTTTTAACTATTATTGTTATTCTGTTTACGTACAAGTTTTTAGCCCACAAAGAAAGATCCGATACACATTCGAGAGACTCGAGCTACATACGTATGTATGTACATATGTATAAACTTTGATGCAGTTCTTTTTAACGGAGTGTGAAAAAAATACCCCATTTGCCATACTTTATACACGCTCTTCATTTCAGTGACGCGTCATTCGCTCTGTGCATTTTTATAATGCAGTCGATAGACATGTGCTCGTTGTAGGCTCACTAGTGCCGGATTATGCGGAAAATGCATTCGCCCGGGGGACTGGCAACGTGCATTTATTCAGAACATCGTTCAGGATTTTCGAACTGCATCGGATATTACAGCAGGAGCTCGTCACGAGTTTTCGAACCGGTATACAGGATGTTTTTATTCAACATGTGATACAAAATAGCACGTCGAACCTTCGGGGCTTATCGATGCGCCATAACTGCGCTTTTCCCGGGAATAGTGTAGCGCGTTGACGTCTATTGCGCAAAATTCTACTTTGATAATCCGCATAGTGTGAAAAAACCTGTGAGGTATACGTTTAAACGTGGGTTTAGTGTATGTTTATTTTTATTTTTTAGCGTGACTCTCAATTCATAATGATAGTCGTAGTATGTAAAATAAAATTGAAATTGCAATATATAGTAAGTCAACGTCACACGCGGAACTTTTGACGAAATTTTTGACGCTTTTGCGGACGATGGATAATTTTTATTATAAAAACACTATATTAATGGAAGGGCTCGGGGCAAGATAGTGTCAACAATCATTTTGGTCAAAATTGAACTGAATATGTCATTTATGCAAATTAATCATAAGCTATGTTTTGAACCAAAAATAGTTTATTTTTTACTAATAGATGACCATATAAGCCTTTATGCATTTCTTTACGGGATGAAAATTTTTTGAAAAACTTGCGACAAAATAGTGTCATCCTTTGTCATAATAATGGTGAATAATTTTACTCATTTCAGAGCTATTTTATTTCCCTCTTCATATAAAAAAATGTCATATCTTTGTGTGTAATTATTAAAAAAAATTGGTGGAAAATAGTGTCAACCCACAATTTTTGATATGCGCCATTTTATTTTTTCATTTTATGTTTAATATATTAATGTTTTGCTATTTTTTTGTTACTGGTATTATTAAGGATATATCATTAAAGCAAATAATAATAAAAAGTATTAAAAAAAGTACGTGTTTTGATTTATGGATTTGAACAAAGTTTAAAATTGATATATCTCAAAACTATCAAAGTGAGGGTTGGCACTATCTTGCCCCGAGGCCTTCAATTGTAGAAAGACTGTCATTAAGGGCTATTTAGAATACAGAAAATTTAAGAAAACAAAGTCATCACTGACGCAACTGAAGAAGTTGTGCACTTCAGTACCGATTTCAACCACATATTATAAAAATTAGGACATTCTAATACATACGGAATCTTTCTTGGAAGCAGAATATTTGCGTCGTACACACAACTTTAACAAAAATTCAATAAAAAATAACCTTTCAAACAGATATACTGTTTCTATCTTTAAAAAATTAGTCACCGTGTAAAAGTAGTCAATGATAACATTAATTTTAACGGAAAACAAAGCGTTGCGTTGAAATAACTTATTATGCTTTTTTTATACATAGTTGTAATTGAATAGCCTTAGATGCGAAATACACAAATAAGCCCTAGGATTTAAGTTGATGAATGCTCTGTGCCGATTTCTGCCAACCGGAAGTGATAGCTTACTGTCGGTTCAAGTTTACTTTCACTTTATTGCTTAAACGTATAAAACATTACAACGAAATTCAATTTTTACATGAAAAATTTTATATACGTAATATAATTATTACCAATCGAATCACATTTACATAAATTGATTTGAAAAGTTTCATTGAATGATTTTCTTTAGGTTTCGCCCAACTGGAAAATATTATATTGATTTTACACAGTATCAAAATAAAATACAGAAAATTATCAACTATGTATTTACATAGTTGGTAATTTTATAATATCGTATTTACAGCGATATTTTTTCACGTAACTTTTAAACGGAAATAGCTGACGACTCTTTTAGCGTAATCCTTCAAAGGGTGCATTCGCTTTGTTTGTATGCATTTTATTTAAAGTTTTTTTAGTCACTCGGTCACACCCTTGTCGAGCTTCGTTTCGAAACTCGAAACTCGCCCCTTTTCACGCTAGAGACTCTTGAAAGTATGTAATTATTTTAATGATATACTTGACCGGTGCGGGAATGCAGTTTGCAACGAAAATGTACATATAAACTTAACACCGTTTTGCACCTTTAATTTATCCGATTCGGTTATTTTTCTCTTGAAATGAAATGTTCAGATTGGATAAATGAAAATCGATCAAATGACGCAGGATTTCATGATCAGGATTTGCTGATACACAGTAACACTGAATTCGAATACGCCTTATCTAAAAATGTACAGCGCCAAAATTAAAACACGCAAATCGCATGGAAAATATTTTCTTATGTAATACTTCAATGCTAATTGATAAATATAATGATGTGTTTTATTTATTTATTACTTATTTCACGCCTAAAAAAGGCTTTTATACACAAGAGAAGATATCAATACAGGAGTAAAATATACATATAATTTAAATTAAACTAAGAAGAGGAACTTCGTAAAGAAAGCAACAGTTTATACTTTACTAAATTAAGGTTATTACAGAAATAGTCCAATAAATTCCCATACTTATTGCCAGTCCCAATCAACCTAGGAATAGGAGACTGCCGATAATAATTGGTACACGAATTACCTTCATCCACAAACAAAAATTGAGATCGTGTAAAACGTGTAGGAACTTTTAGTCGCAAAATCGACTCAACAAGAATAGGACAATCAATAAAAGAATTTACAACTGTATAAAAAAAGACCAAGTCATTCATAACTCTTCTATCAGACAATTTGTGCATATTCAAACTATGTAAAAGAGAGTCATAACAGTTATAATTAAAAAGATACATAAATTTATACATAATAAATCTTAAGAATTTATTTTGGATTCTTTCTAAAGAATAAGAATGAATAGAATAAGAAAGAG
This sequence comes from Parapsyche elsis, assembly GCA_022651745.1. Lineage (NCBI taxonomy): Eukaryota > Metazoa > Arthropoda > Insecta > Trichoptera > Hydropsychidae > Parapsyche > Parapsyche elsis. The sequence goes on from JAGVSN010000090.1 coordinate 246,449, forward strand.
ACCAAACAACAGAGTTATACTCCAACTTACTTCTGACAAAAGAACAAAATAATAACTTTAAGGTATTAATATTATTAAAACATTTGGCAACTCTAAAAATGAAACCCAATAATCTATTCCCCTCTCCAGAGATACAATTAATATGCTCATTAAAAGTGAGGCACTCATCAAACACTACACCCAGATCCTTTATTTTAGAAACAACCTGCAGATTCAATCCATTAATTGAATAAATAAACTGAAAAGAATTAGTAATTCTTTTAAATGTAACGGATTGACACTTGTCAGGATTAAATCATAATTAATAATAATATTATATTAATATTATTATTAATCATAATTAATATTATAATCAATTGTTACATTTTAAAACTTCTATTCACAATTATCATAACAAGGCCAGTTCGATAGCGTTTAGTCTCATTAGTCACTCATTACGTTTAAATATTTCTTCAGATGAAAGTTTATACTTTACCAACATTAAAATACATACATTATAATGTTCAAGTCGTCGCACATTCAGAAAAAAATGTATTTTTGAACAGTCAGAAAAGAAAATTCCCAGACAACGAGCGAATGATGAACTCTTTTAACGTGTGATTTAACCGCGCGCGCGTCGTCTGCAAAGTTTTCACATTCGAAAACAATAGTTAATTTTCACAGACTATTCCATTCAAGTTGCGTGTGTTAACGACACGTCATTAGAATCTATTGTTTGTCTTTTTCCACGGTTTCGAGAGATTATTAAGGCTCGTCGCCAAATGAGGGCGCGTGTTTGAACAGGATCGTCTATGTTTGAATTGCGAATATTGCGTATGTACCAACTCGACGATACTGATATTATCATAAACCCGAAACTAATAGTCTTTAGACGGAGAAAACTTAAAAAAAAAAAAAAAAAGCCGAGCTACGTCGAATATAATAGCGACATTTGGTTGGGTGGGTACATGACGGATAACAGTAAAGTTTTATTTAGATAATCGGCCAAGTTTAACGGATCGTTACGACGACGCGCGATGATTAAATTTAACAATCGCGCGATAACTAGCGAAATTTTCACCGCAGCACAAAAACCTTTGATAATGATAACGAAACGCTTGTGGTTCTACTGCGCGAAGAATTTTAATAGAAAATTCAACGAAAATGTCGTCTAAAATGTATTTTTTTTATTTTATTTAGAACGTTGTACGGTTGGAATTGTACGGTAAAAGTGAGATTTCGCGTACGTTTGTTTGAAGTGTGTACGACGTGTGCAGTTTCAACATTTTTTTTACGAGGTTATTCTCTGTTGAGGTTTAATCTGTCTGTTTTCGTTACTATTGTACATAAGTTGGAGAAAAAAGCCACATGAATTAATTAAAAGCCCACAAGTGTATTAAGCTAATCTTTAAGTGGGTATAACTTTTGTTTATATGGGATTTTGTTCTTTTTTTACAATACGAATAATGAGTTGTTAATCATTCTGCATGTTATATAAACACTAGTGTAAGCCCGATGAATATCAACAGACGTTTTTGACGTAAGGATTAATATTTTAAAATTATAGGAGGCCTTCCCAATTTCAAAGGGTTCAAATCCCACTCGCCACATTGTGTTTTATCAATTAAATTTGAATTTAAGTATTTACCGAGGCGAGAGTTATCAGCAGACAAACATACGGATTTGAGCTATTATATATACCTATATAATATATGTAGGATGTCTCAAATTACTGGTGTTAATATTCAAATGTTGATAGATGAGTTTATACTACATATATAGTGTAAGCCCGTTGAATATCAATGGATGTTTGTGTGATGAGTACATATATGTGTATTTAATAGTTTTTATACTTGTTGCATAGATGGCGCGTTATAAATACAACACGTAACAATTTAGCAAAGTTGCGAGCCTATTAAGATATTAATATTGTCAAATCATAGCAGGCCCGTCGTCGCCTCCGTTGGGTGATAGTGTTAGCACGATCATTTCCAACCTGGTGATCACGGGTTCAAATCCCACTCGCGCCACGTTCTGGTTTTTTTTAAATTATTTACCGAGGCGAGCATTATCAGCAGACAGACAGACGGATTTCTGCCATTATACAAAATATTATACTATATAATGTAAGCCTGTTGAATATCAACGAATGTTTGTGTGGTGAGTATATGTGTATTTAATAGTTTTTATAGTTGTTGCATAGATGGCGCGTTATAAGCACAACACGTAACAATTTAGCAAAGTTGCGAGCCTATTAAGATATTAATATTGTCAAATCATAGCAGGCCCGTCGTCGCCTCCGTTGCATGATAGTGTTAGCACGATTATTTCCAACCTGGTGATCACGGGTTCAAATCCCACTCGCGCCACGTTCTGGTTTTTTTAAATTATTTACCGAGGCGAGTATTATCAGCAGACAGACAGACAGACAGATGGATTTCTGCCATTATACAAAATATAATAATAATAATGTTCATACATTCACACACATTTTGACTTATCGGAACAAAACTTTACAGTGGTGCTTCCTGTGATTGTGCGGTTCTTATAGGGAATTTTTCTGTTTTGTAGCTGCCATAAAAATAATTGTTTAGATCAATCGGCGGTTCCGGAGCCTCGTGCGGCTCTTTGTATGAAAACCTGCCGCTCTTACTGTCATCCAACATTTTGTGCGAAAAACAAAATCAAAACGAATCCTATTTCTATATACATACATATAATTTCATGGCTATTAAAAGCATTAAACCGTTTTTCAACAATACTTTTTAGTAATAAACTGTCGAACATTAAGAAATATCACGAAGATAGCTTACTTCTTACTTCAATCCATTTCATAAATGAGTAACATTTAATTTGATTTTGAATATATGTATAATCCGAAGATAATATGTTGCGGCACCCAAACTCACCAAGGTTTTCCCTTATTTGGCTCCTAGCTCGAAAAAGGTTCCCGACCACTGATTTAGATGAATTGGTTGTTGCCAACGGACATTGAGTTAATCAATACGTCCATTTGTACCCGGGAAATATCAGATATTTAGAGCTTAGTATCGTAAATAAGTTACTTGCAGCTTAAAGTTTTACGATATCATCTGAAGCTTAAAGTTAACAATACATGGACAAACAACTGCTACAGACGATCGATCGGTTATTTTTAACTCATAAGTGAAAGTCTTCACTCGATTTTCCGACACAGACCATTCCGCTTCTCACCGGTTTCTGTCTGAGATGTCTAGAAAAAGGAGAAAAGTCGTCTCTTCGCGTTGTGTGTGCATCGAAAAAGTTTTATGTGTCGGTGCCGCGTTTCGGTCATAAAATGGCAATAAAACTCAGCACATTTGGAGAGCTTCTTCTTCTTTTTTTTTTTTTTTTTTTATATTATCAACCGTAAATAGACTGGTAGTTGGGGTGTGTAAGGAGCCCCATTCGGGTGTCCCTCAACCCTCGTCTAACCCTTTTGCGACTCGCTTTTTATAGTGCGTTTAGTTCGCATTATGTCACCCCTGTCACCTGGAGTTTTCTATGGCTGAAATTTAATTTAAAAAAAAAAAAAGCACAAAAGTGGGAAACAAAAGCGTTAACGCCGGAATTGTTCAATGTATGAATAAATAGATTTGTGTATAGGATTGGTTCCCCGTTTTGAATTGTTATCGGCTTATAACTGTCTTCACAGGCATCATATAGAGCTTAAAATTCAGTGTTCTCCATAAATACACCAAAGTATATATAATATTTTATATAATATTAGCTAATTAGCTAATTTAACTTACATCTATTACATATTTATAACAACTATATAAATCTATTACACATTATACACTATACTTATACATAACTACTATCTCTCACAGAGGTGTCTCCTCACACTTTTCAAGAATGCATCTATTGTCTTGGAAGACTTGACACACTCGGGGAGGGCATTATACATTAATACACCCCTGTGAAAAACACCACCAGCTGTCTTTGTTTTTCTTACTCTACCTACAACTAATTGGTTCTTATTTCTAGTACAATAACTATGGATATCATTATTTCTAATGATATAATTCTAATATGTACATATAAATTTCAGTTTATTTATTCAATTAATGGATTGAATCTCCAGGTTGTTTCTAAAATGAAGGACCTAGGTATATTGTTTGATGAGCGCCTCACTTTTAATGAGCATATTAATTGTATTTCTGGAGAGGGGAATAGATTATTGGGTTTCATTTTTAGAGTTACTAAATGTTTTAGAAATATTAATACCTTAAAATTATTATTCTGTTCACTTGTCAGAAGTAAGTTAGAGTATAACTCTATTGTTTGGTCTCCTTCTTATTTTATTCATTCATATTCTCTAGAAAGAGTTCAAACTAAATTCTTAAGATTCATTATGTATAAATTCATGTATCTTATTATAATAACTGTTATGACTCTCTTTTACTTAGTTTGAAAATGCATAAATTATCTGATAGAAGAGTTGTGAATGACTTGGTCTTCTTTTATAAAATTGTAAATTCTCTAATTGATTGTCCTGCTCTTGTTGAGTCAATTTTACGTTTAAAGGTTCCTGCACGTGTTACACGATCTCAATTATTGTTTGTTGATGAAGGTAATTCATGCACCAACTATTACATATGTACAATCTCCTATTCCTAGGTTGATTCGGACCGGCAATGAGTATGGGTATCTTTTGGATTATTTCTGCATGAGCATTCATTTGGTAAAGCTGCTTTCTTTAAGAAGTTTCTCTTCTCAGTTCAATTAAATTTTACTGTTCTTATAGTCATTTTTTTTATATTTTGTTTCTATTTATACATATGTACATTACTCTTGTATTCTTATCTTTTTTGTTTATATTATTTCTTGTAAAAGCCTTTTTAGGCGTCTAATAAATAAATAAATATCTATGGTTCAATTCTTACGCTTTGACTAATTAAATTATGTATCAATGTATAAAAACAAGTATTCTCGGTTTCTCGAAATTAAATTCAAAACATACACCGCCGATAGTTTTCGCTCGTTCGGCGAAACATTAATGAATGTTTCCGCTCCTGGAAAATTTAATTATCGAGAGGTTGCGCCAAGGAATCTATGGCCATTGTGCTAGTTTGCGACGCGTACAGGTACAAAAACAACTTTTTCCACCTGAAATTTATTACATTGTTCGAGTGTAGTTCAATTTGTGTAAATTTCTTGATAGAATATCATACTCGCCGACGACAAAAACAATCAAAGTGATCCAATACGATCCAATACTCTGCAGGTTTTTCTGTAGTATATAATTACGCTTATATAATAATAATATTGGTTGAAAGGTCGGTTTAAAAACGAATATATTTTTTAGTGTCACGTGTGCTGTATAATATTTTTATTGTAACAAAAAATGATTAATGAATTGTTTGAAGAATTCGCTGCTGTTAATTGATTTTGTCGCCGACACTTTTTCAAAGCTCGTTGATTTCAAAAGTGTTTCGAAAGGGTTTCAGATCTCTCTCTCTCTCTCTCGTTCTGTCTATGTAACTTGAAGGGTTTTATATAATATTTATAAGCGTACTTGCCCAGAGCTTTTGTGGACGTTTAATTATTTTTCGCAGTGCCTTATGACGCAGGTACTCCAAGGTATCACTGGCTTACGTAAAAATTTGACCATGTAACACAACTTGACACATTAAAAACACAATTTATGAAAACGTACATACATACATTATATAAAAACCATATTTTTTCACTTTTTCTTTACGTGATCATAACCATTTTAAAGATATACAGTTTGGCGACGCATTCTCCATTCAGTTGCAAAATCCTCACCCGGTTAAAGGAGTGTAGACTGTACGTAAACAAAAATCAAAAGAAGATATGCTGCAGTTTCAATAATTGTGCTAGATTTTTTTTTTTTCAATCATTTAAATTAATAGTTGGAAAACAAGGAAGATAGGACCAGAATGGTAGTCTCCTTCAGTCGCAATTCATTCTAAATCAGCCTAGGATTTCTGAGTATTACTAAGCAGAGCAAAGTAGACTAAACTCAAAGATTTTAATTACGAATATCTTCAATTGGCAAAGTTCTCGGAAAACCACGAGCTTTGTCTTTGCAAAAATCGGGTTGCGTAATGCAACAAACAGACATCTTAGGCATATTCAGGATAGCGTTTTGTAACCGAATTATTGTGTGAAATGCCGATTCAATCGATGAAACGTTGTATTTTTTACACATTACCAATAGCATGTACATACATACAACGTTCACATCGAAAGGTAAACCGTTTAAAATCGTTTTGTTTTCGGCGTGTCGAAAGAGAGAGAGACGTTTAAATGTCATATTTTTATACGCGAGAACGTAATGATACGGTTTCGGGAACCCATCCGTTGTTAAATCAAAGGTTAAATGCTGTTAGGCTCGCAAAAAAGGTTTTCCCATTGTTAAACGAAGGGTTCGAAATATTAGAGCTTTCGGTCCCACGCAACGATAACATGTGTACGAAAGAGCTTTATTGCCGTGAATATTTCACATTCGGATCGAAATGCGCAAATAAACACACCGGTTCAAAAAGCTCGTCAAAAGCTATCGAGTATTGCCGTTCAATTAATTGTTTATTATTTCTGTCCCAAAAGCGAGCATGTTGTGCGGCTATTTGATTGCAATAAGCCGAGTGGGTAAAATCAAGTGGAAAATATTTACACATGTGAACGAAAGCAGTAATCAAAAATGCGTGCCCGATGCAAATTTTCATTTAATAGTTTGATCGAATAAATAGAAGCATATTTCAATATGCTAATACTATATTATTCACGAATTAACATAAATCAACCACGATAAACCCACTTGTAATGTGCACAACTTTCAGTTGATTCATTTTGATTAAGTTTCATCATAAATCCAATAATGTTCAATTGTATTCGTTATTGTAGAATTCAACAATGGTTATATATATATATATATATATATTTTAATAATTGAATCAAAGCTAAATCAGTTTTCTGTCAACAATCATATCAAGCTATCCCTCGATTGTTACCAATGTTGAAAACATACATATAATGCGGTCAAAAAAATGACAAAAAACGACATGCATAATTTACTATACCAAATCCTATCAATCGTTTGTTTTTGTATACTTTTTTCTGGTTTGTTTATAAAACCGATCAAAATATTGTTCGATGAAATTCAAACATGCAAATTGCATAAAATCGTTTCTACATATCGCTAGCACACGGATACAATTGATATTTAACATATATTATTCAATTTGGTCAGATTTGAACACAGACAATTATACCCGCACGCAAAACGATATATCTAATAGTTTAAATATGCAGATGTTAGTCGGACACTTTGCGTCGATGGAAATTCTGTACACACAATTAACTACGTAATTTAATTACAATCAGCGAGGAGTTTTCAATAGCGAGCGCTCAAATGGATTATCGACATTTTGAAAATATTAAAGCGTCATTGTTTTGCATCAAAAACGATATATGCAGGTAAATGACGCGTTCATCATTCGATTACAAAACGCTTTCCTGGATGAGGGGTGATGGTTAGGTGATGCATTTACACGATAAAAGTGGGTGCAATGCAATTTAAATTGTATTAATCATGTTTTTTTAATCATCACGGTGAGGAAAAACAGTGGAAATTCTAAGTATTTTTGTACATAAACCGTGCAATTTTATTATTTATGGTAGATATGTATGTATATGTATACCTACCATCAGTGCGATAGTTTATTTCAGTACCAAACTAATGCTGGATATGCCTGAGATTTATTTATTTATTTATTTATTAGAGAAAAATTTCCCTGCATGGCATAACAGCTTTCGCCAAATCGCCATACAGGGAGAGCTATTACAAACATATACATATTATAAGTAAAACATAAAATATAAGAATAAAATAGTTCATGCAAAATATGAAACATAAAATAAAATAAATCAAGTAAAACATGAAATACAAAATAAAATAATTCAAGTAGAACATGAATACAAAATAAAATAAATCAAGTAAAAACATGAAATATAAAATAAAAAAAAGATTACAAATTACACAGTGTATCCATAATCTCATTATACTTGGCAACAAAAATGTCCAGCAACCTCATTCAGTAGCCCAATGCCTCTAGCAATAGGGGACTCTACTATTATATTTGTCTGTTCGTTGATGTTCGAGATGTCTGATCGTTGCACCGTACAACTTATTTTTTTCCGGGAAACGTAAATTTGAAGATGCTGGCAGCTAAGCGGACAAAGCTCATGGTTTTCCAAGAGCTGTGCGTACTGAAGATATTCGTAGAGTACTGGAAATCTTTGAGCATAGTCCACTTCACGCTGCTCGGCAACAATCTGATATATGTATACATATAAGCTTGAAGAGAAACACCTCCACACCCTGTCTCCCCAAGACCCTCACATGAGGCCACCACCCCCAACGAATATAGTCTGTTGACCTTACCGTTGGGGACAGACGGTTGTCCAGTAAGGCCGAAACATCAATCTGATATCCTAAGAATATCCAGGATGAGTTTGGGATTGATAGAAATCACTGCACTGATTCTATCTACCATTATATATACATATGTATATATAATATTGTAAGCCCGTTGATTATAAACGGAGTGGTTTCTCATCACCCGTACTGAAAAATAATATTAAATTTAATATTTTTTACAGTCGTTGTATAGATGGCGCTTTATAATACAAAAACGTAACAATTTAGCAAAGTCGCGAACACTTAAATAATTAATATTGGCCGATTATAGCACGTACGTCGTCGCACTCGTGCGACGTTCTGGTTTTTTAATCATTTACCTCGGCGAGCGTTATCAGCAGACAGACAGATAGACACACATACACACAGACATACGGAATTGGGCTATTATATATATATATATATAACTAGTGTAAGCCCGTTGAATATCAACGCAGCGTTCTCATCACCCGTACTAAAAAATAATATTAAATTTAATAGTTTTTATAGTTGTTGCATCTATGCAACATGGCGCCATCTATGGCGCGTTATAATAACAACAACGTAACAATTAAGCAAAGACGCGAGCCTATTTTTCATATTAAATAATCACGTTGAAGCCTGCCTATCATCATCTGGTTTGGCTCACCGCGTAAGCACTCTGTTCCGAATCAGCTGTACCGGGTTCAAATCCCACTCGTGCGACGTTCTGGTTTTTTTTTAATTATTTACCGAGGCGAGCGTCATCAGCAGACAGACAGACACACAGACACACAGACAGACGGAATAGGGCTATTATATATATGATAGTCGAAATCCGTCTGTCTGTCTGTCTGCTGATAACGCTCGCTGACGTAAATGATTAAAAGACACGAACTGTCCACGCGCGCGATTGGGATTTGAACCCGTGATCACCAAGTTGGAATGAGGCGATGACGAACCTGCTACGATTTGACAATATTAATTGTCAATAGGCTCGCGACTTTGCTTAATTGTTACGTTGTTGTATTATAACGCGCTATCTATCCAACAACTATAAAAACTATTAAATACACATATACTCACCCATACAAGCATTCGTTGATATTCAACGGGCTTACACTAGTAAATAATAACAATGCACGGTTTGTGCAACATGTTTTCACGTTTCCACTTACATTGACAAAAAAATACAATACAACTCTTTTGGTTGCCGTTTACTTATACAATACTTTCATGCAAGTGTATACTTTGTAACCGAATGATGAACGAGTCGCCGCTAAACGGTTAATACATACTAATGATGAGAGTTTATAATTTAAATATCGTTTTATTACGGTAAACACTCAATTAAGCCGTTATTAAATTTGCCGCATTGTTAATATCCGTATTTTTTTTTCGGTTTTATGTTTTTTTTTGTTTTTCTTTTTGAGCAAATTGGATTACAGAAACAAAAACATAACAAGCGATGTAGTAACTCTGGGCAAAATCGCGCGCAACTCATATTAATTTAGACCGCGATTTTCGCCGGGTCGTTTCAGGGGGAAGGAGGGGTCGGTTGAGACCTTAATTTTTGGTTCGCGTTTGAGAACCCATTTTCCCCATCCCCTGTGTGTCGGGTTTGCGGTGTGGCTCCCGTAAGTAATTAGATTAGCGGTCGGCAACCTTTTAGCATTGACAGTTTGCCCGCTTTCAGTGCCGAATCCCGTTAAAAGGACACTACCAGGATAGAGGTATGCACACACCCCCACAGACACACACTGGCGTTTTCGCAGTTCGATTGTGTTGTTTTGTTGTTGTTGTTGTCGCGTGCCAAACTTTGAGAAGCGCTGGAGTCGAAGATTGCCGTTGGAAAAGTTTATTCCGCGATACTTTTGCGCTCGAAGCTTTCAAAAATGTCCACTTACTCGATTGCCGTTTTGAATATTTGAATAATAATATTGTTTTGACGGCAAATTGTCACATTTCCCAATCTGTTGTTTTGCATATTTAAAAATATCGATACATTTTTAATGTAATGCATGTATTAAAAAAAGTTTGAAAGGGTCTATTTTAATGTATTGGACATAATGAGTCGCCTAGTTCCAAATCCCGATAAGAAACGAGGATAAAATATTTTCTGGTTCTAAGAATGTTTTCAAACGGTGCCTTTATACTTGAATTATTCCAAATACCGCCAAGTGCGCCGTAAAAAAATATCGAAAATCAGTGTTAGTTCCAAAAACTGACAATTGCACTATGATAAAAGCTGATAAAAGCCATATTTAGAAACAAACAACGACAAGTCCACGTTTCTAATCTCAATATTATGTTTAATATCAACAAAATTAAGTTTAAATGAGTTTAAACGCCATCGAGCAAAAAAGTTTGCGAGTTTTATGGACTTATCGAGATTTGGAACTAGGCGACTATATTTCATTATTTATTGTAAGATGAGAGGAAAGTAATGGAAATTTGTATACATACATACATACATACATATGTACATAGAGTGAGACGATGAGATTTTTTTTATTTAATTAAAAATGTATTAAAAAAATTGTGAAATAATTGAACGAATTGTATTGTGTAGGATTGAGACGAGGTACTAAAATTAAATAAGAATGAATCAAAGAGCACGAAAAGATGGAATGAAAGGGTCTTTTGTTCGTTTTTATATGTATATTTTTGAATGGGAAATATTTCGAGGAATATTGTATTATTAACGCATTACAAGTATTCGATATTAACGAGAGAATATCACATCGATATTTTTTTTGGTGTATGAACTTTCAATCAAATCATTAATGGATTATGATAATTTATTCAGGATAAAATGTGTATTTAGTATTACTGACAATTCTTTCTAATACTTTATTCGCCTCTCTCGTTGTTTTTGCAAAGTGTAAGTGGGTCAGTGTGTTTGTCTACGGGGAAAATGAGCACATCTTCACAGCTTTGCAGGTGGAAAATGGCGCTTGGTAATTACGCGTTGTTTTCTCATACGTAAGGAAAACATTGTGAGTTTCCGTTTGAAATGAAAATTCTCAATTTTACGCCGTCACTATCTGCTGATTTATTGCGACAAACGATAAAACAACACTCGATGCAATTATTTACAACGAAACATTGACACTGTTCGTGTTGCATAATCGCCAAAATCGATATTGAATTTTAAATACGGCTGGGACGCGTTTTAATATTACACTTCGAACGACGATGTTTATTTGTGCTTTATTTCGATTCCATTGCGAAATAAAAGCGCATCAAATCGAACATTATCTCTACGTGTATGGTTTTTATGTGGTATTTTTGTAGTTTCATTATTTTGACATAAAGCGTTGCCTCTTCACGACGAGATAAGCATTTTAGTCTATGCTTGGTATTACAAGAAGAGATTGTAAGAGGAATACATGGGAAAGAAGTGTAACCGAGGTGGCAGATATAGCGGAACGCGTGTAAAAGTTGATGTGGACACAGCGAGAAGAATGGATGGCAGATGGACCCGTGAATTACTGGAATGGTTTCCAAGAGGATGTGAAAGAAAGCAAGGTAGATCTAGAGATAAAAATATGAATGAAACTGTGCTTTTTGAAGAATGAATCCAATTTTTCAATCCAACATTCCGCTATGCTTAAAAAAAAGGCATACGACCAATGCGTACTGCCATTTATGACGTATGGATGTGAAACTTGGATGCTAATTTCAAGAATGTTACGCAAGATCCAGTGCACACAGAGAAGCATGGAAATATGTATGCTCGGTATAACGAGAACATTCAACGTTCACAATTATTGTACTACCGCACAATTTAATTTGTACATTGTTCATTGCAGGACACTTTTTTCCACTTTTATGCTTTGTATTTTATAACACAATTAAGTGACGAAAGTATGAAAGTATGCTTAAAAATTAATTTTAATAAAACTAAAATTATGTTTAATGAATTTTTCACGCAAAACGTAGTGATAGTTATTTATATCTAAAACAATCGGTGAATATGACTGGTTGTTAATAAGAAGAAATAAAACCAAGAATGTATGTAACTACATATATACATAGGATGGAGTGCTTTTGAAAGAATGAACACAATTTTTCAATCCAACATTCCGCTATGCTTAAAAGGCATACGACCAATGCGTACTGCCATTTATGACGTATGGATGCTAATTTCAAAAATGTTACGCAAGATCCAGTGCACCCAGAGAAGCATGGAAAGATGTATGCTCGGTATAACGAGAAGAGATCGCAAAAGGTGTGAAAAAGTGACATGGACGCGAAAAATACTGGAATAGTATCCGGGAGGATGCGAAAGAAAGCAAGGTAGACCAAATGGACGATGGGCTGATGAATTGAGAAGAATGTGGGGAATCAAGTGGATGCAGATCGCTCAAGACAGACAGGAATGGAAGAGGATTGGAGAGACCTTCATCCGGCAGTGGATGGTGAATTTTAATTACAGTTGGGACGCGTTTAATATTACACTTCGAACAACGATGTTTATTTATGGTTTATTTCGATTCAATTGCGAAATAAAAGTGCATCGAACGTAAAAGAGAAATGAAAATAGATGCGATGCTATTTAGAAAATATAAAAAAAAGCCGCTTGAATTATACGGGCAATATGCGCGACACTTTTTCACCCCTCGTGGGAAAACTTTCCCTTCTCGTTGGCCGGAAAAATGACTTATCTCTCTTTTCCTTTCCTTTTCGCACCCTCCCCAACCTCTATTCAGTTCTATTTTTTCGCTTTTCGATCTCGTTGTACAGGTGTAATAAAAATTTCGCCGTTTCATCGCACGCGTCAACGAGAAAAATGTTGTCGTTGTTTATGTATATACTGCTATAGATACGTACATATTTATATATGCGCACGATGGCCCATAATAAATCACCCGATTTGTATTCCGTATTACATTTGACAAATGCAATAAAAATGTAAATAATTCCCATCAATACCCACCTTCAATACATAAGTTTATATAACAATAATTATTTGTATTGTGTATTCAAAAAGTAATTACATATCGCTCGTGATATGTAACAATACCAAGTATACAAAAATTAATTGACTGTACACAGCGGTTCAAGTTTTCATAATTTTCGGTTCAAGTTTTCATAGTTTTCGGTTTTGGAAGACAAGTTTCATCCTGCACTTCTTACTTCTATAAAACTTCCGTCCTCTATATGTGATAAATCACTTGGTGATACTCTGAACTTTAGCAGAACTGGATGGTCGTTTAAGCCAGGAATGGATTTTAATATCTTGTGCAGTAAATTATTGCTATGCAATTGGGATGATTTGTTTAATTGTGATGTAAATATTGCTCTTGAATCTTTCTACAGTATATTTTATGATGTATTAAATGTTGTTTGTCCCTTGAAGAGAAAGACCTTGTTTTCTGATGACGCCAATTATCCTATTTGATTTTCTAGAGACTTGATTAAGATTCTTAAACGTAAAAACTATGTTCATAAAATATGGAAAGCCACCACTTGTGAAAAAGCTAAAATGGACTTTATTCAGCTACGTCGTCTCTCCAAATCTCTCATTAGTGAATGTCATCGAGTATATGTATCAAATTGTGAACATGCTCTCTCAGCAGATTCTTCTGTGTTCTGGACACTTATCAACTCCAAACGCTCAGCTTCGAGTCACCCTTCATCTATGGTATATAATTTGTCCCCTGTTATTGGCTATCAGAATATTGAAAATTCTTTTGCTAGTCACTTTAGTAGCATTCTAAACTGTTCTCTAGCAAACAGACCTCGTGTCATTAACCTTTTGGAAGACTTACCAGACAATGGATGGCATCCTACTTTAGCATTGGACCAATTCACTATGGCTGATCTTGATTATGGTTTCAATAAGCTTAGATCCATTAAGTCGGCTGGTCCTGACAATATTCCCAATTTTGTTTTGAAAAACTGCAAAGCAGCTCTTGTCGTACCATTGAAATTCATCTTCGATTTATCTCTTAAATCAGGAGTTTTCCCTGATCTTTGGAAAAATACCAAGGTAGTTCCTGTTTTCAAAAAAGGTGATAAATCCAATATCTCAAAGTATAGACCTATCGCACTTCTCTCTGCTCCAGCAAAGCTGTTTGAATCAATAATATATAAATATCTCTTTAGTCACTGTGAACCTTTCTTGATTGATCAACAACATGGCTTTAGACCCTCTCGGTCTACTGTAACAAATCTGTTGTGTCTCTCTAATTTTGTTACTAAGTCTTTAGATGCGAATAAACAGGTTGATATTGTCTATACGGATTTCGAGAAGGCTTTTGATGTAGTGAACCATGAGATTTTATTGGAGAAATTAGATCGTTTTGGTATCTCCAATAGTCTCATGTTACTCTTCAGAAATTATTTTGTGAATCGTAAGCAATATGTTGTCCATTGCTCTAAATCCTCGCCAGAATATAGTGCTCACTCGGGAGTACCACAGGGTTCAAACTTGGGCCCTTTACTTTTCTTGATTTATGTTAATGACATAGTTGATGTCATTAAATATTCAGAATTTCTACTTTTTGCTGACGATCTTAAACTATATAGATCAATTGTAACTACAATGGATTCCGCTTTATTACAATTGGATCTTGATGCTGTTGCAGCATGGTCAGCAAAAAATAGCTTGTACTTCAGTATTAATAAATGTTGTTCTTTACGTTTTTCCAGATCCCATAATCATGTATCTACTGTTTACCATATTCTTGACAGTGACCTAAATATGGTGGATGAGTTTCGTGATCTGGGAGTCTTATTTTCTTCTAAATTTAGTTTTGGGCGTCATATAGACGGTGTATGTATGAAGGCCTCTAAATTATTGGGTTTTGTTCTCAGAGTGAGCAAACCTTTCCAATCTGCCATGGTACTTAAGATTCTGTATGAAACACCAGTACGGACTGTTCTAGAGTTTTCTTAAATTATATGGAGTCCTTCTGATAAGGCCCATATATCTAAACTTGAAAAGGTTCCTTAGGTATCTCTATATGACAACATATGGACGGTATCCTTGGATGTACCCGAGTGGCTTCCTTTTGGGTGCCCTGGGATTTTACTCTTTGGAATCAAGAAGAAAGGTCTACCTGGGTAAACACTTCTACAGGCTGATAGTTGGTTTGATACACAATCCTCAGGTTCTTATGGAGCTTGAATTGTGGGTACCGAGTCAGCTTAGATTTCCCAGGCAACATCTTTTGCTTTATCCGTCGGCGGCACGTACCAATATAATGCTAAATTCTCCGGTTGCTAAAGCTATTGCTTTACTCAACCTGGTGGCTGACTCTATCGATATATTTTCTTGCAGTTATGCTAACGTGGTAGAGACTATGCTTAGATTATAAGATTTTGTGATAGATACACGTTATGCATAACATGTAACATATTATTTTATGATTCTTGAGCCTTTCTGTTTTTTCTTTATAATTTTTATTTTTATTTCTTCACATATTTTATCTAACTTTTTTTTTTTTTTTTAAATATTTTTTGTATAATTATATTATATGCTATGTTTATATTCTATGTACACACATCTATCTAATGTTTCTAAGTTTTTATTGTGGTTTTAGGATACTACATATATATGTACATGTATATATTGTTTTCCCTGCATGACGATCTGGATTTATATTTGTAATGTCTTGCAGGACGTTTTTGTAAATAAATAAATAAATAATACGCACCCCGATCAAAAATTAGCAATTTTAAATACTCGTTTTCGGCTCGAAAGGTATACGGAGTTTCGTGGAAAAGTCTCGATCTTGAGAGAGTTTTTCACTCCTTCAGTTTGTTTTGTTGTATACGAGGTATTGTTTTATCACGAGCGATATGTAAATTGTAAGCAAATTTTCTATGTAAAAATAAACATACACACTCATCACATAATGCGTATATTTAAATTAAATAATAAAGCGTCGGTTTGAGTACAATTTCTTGCCAGTGTTGTAGACATATTAATTGTATTCCAGTCAAGAGCAATATTGCTATTGATAGGTACGCTTGAACGTTTCTACGTTCGCAATATTATGAAAGCTTCAAAAATATATTCCTAGCACAAATAATTTTACGCGTGTTTGATGTTTTGTATTTTAGCTCTATATACATTAGTATACCTACGTATATTTTCATGTTTACATTTGGCCGTTTCCGCAAAGCAAAT
This sequence comes from Parapsyche elsis, assembly GCA_022651745.1. Classification (NCBI taxonomy): domain Eukaryota; kingdom Metazoa; phylum Arthropoda; class Insecta; order Trichoptera; family Hydropsychidae; genus Parapsyche; species Parapsyche elsis. The sequence goes on from JAGVSN010000090.1 coordinate 262,999, forward strand.
AGCATCAATTACGAATTTTAGCATAAACGAAATTTTGGCCGATTTCGCTTGTTTGTTTTTGCGTATGGTATACCGTGTACCGTCCGAAATAAAGTAAAAATACAAAAAAAAACATACCTATGGTCTTCATAATGTGCGAAATGTTGATTGCGTTTAAATGTGCTAATTTAGACAAATTTGCGATTCGTTCCGTATCACATTGATTCATCGCTTATGAAAAATGGGTACTTAGAGATATGTTATGTTGAATCGATGCTACATATTTACGTATGTACATTTGAACTATGAAAATGATATGGAATCGTTTAGAAATCGTCTAGAATTAAAATAATATTGCTAAGTACATATCTATCCTTAGAGTGCACACTCAGCTCGAGCGATAACTCATTCCTCTGAATAAGCATAGTATTGAAAAACAAAATTATTCCACGCTTTTCGATAAATCTCACTTCTTATTATTGTGTCTAATTGAGTTAGTGAGCCGCAAAAGTGTTTTGATTACATTTGAATCTCATCATCGCGGAAGAGACTTCTCGATTTGATGTATTTTCGCGAGCGAGAGGGAGAAACGCTATTTGTCTTTGTCAAAAAATTACATTTTCTTTGCTCATAAATAATTTCGACGATAATAATCGTCGAAATTATTTATTTTGATTTGTGTAAACATTCGCTCCCGTTATTTATTCTAACCTTTTAACGTTAAATCGATTCAACTTTCAACCGATTCGACTTATTAATGCGTTCCGTGAATGGGGTTAAATAGTCGATATTTTATATTGTGACAAATGCGAATTAAACTGTATCGCTTTCGCTAACTATCGTAGAAGAGATTTTCATTGTACTTGTGTGCGAAATTGCTTTTGTCGAATTGGCATGGAAGAGGAAAAGGAAATGAAAAAGAATAGCCGACCATATATCATTACGAAGAAATGTTTGAGTTTTATTACACTTTAATCATATACGGGGGTATTTATATAAAGCTTTTTAGATATATTTTCTCTAAATTATATAAAGCTCTTACTTTTGTATTTTTTGTTTAATGTATTTTACCAATTGGCGTTGAATATCAATGTGATGATATAATAAAAATCGCTTCGCATAAATTAGTGAAGTGTTACATTCCATTGAATTTTACTGTATATTAAATAAAACGGTATTTACCTATTGTATTTAAAATTGGATTGATTAACGATTGAACTATTCACAAAAGGATTTCAATATTCCAACGGCTTTGTAGTGTATTTTTTAGTTGTTTATCTTGTTTTAATTCATTTTGATTAACACCTTTTAGTTGTTTATCTTGTTTTCATTCATTTTGATTGCTTTTTAGTGTAACAATATTTTCCATTGTTTGATAGCGTATCGAAACAGGTGAAATGTTTTTTAATTTCGCGCTTTTTTGCAAATCCTGGTATTTATAGTGAAAAATTCCCTTCGACACAATATAGACGTAACGCATACAGACATTTATAAAATCCAACGTAATCTGTCAAACAATTAATGCGTTTTCGAAATGTAATACTTTTTCGACACAGTGAAATATTTATGTACATATGTTTGCAATCATATAAGCCGCCCATTAATAATTTTACAAATTAAACATTTATACTTTCATTAAACTAATGTAATAGCATTTTATTATACTGTTCGTTCAGGTACATAAAAAACATATACACGTTTCTTTATATATATCTTAACGTAACGTAAACGTATATCTTTATAAAAAATATACGTTTCTTTATAAACGTGTAGCGTACAACAGTCGTTAATATTTCTGCGCGATCGAAACATCGGCATCTACTTGAAAGCTATAAACTTTTATTTTTCACATTAAAAGTTATCTCACTAGATCTTTTTATAAATTTTAAAGATATATTTAATATTATTACATTAAAGATTTGCATATTTAATGCGCGTATCAAAAATGGTAGACTTATCAAACCAGGTGAATATTTATGGACCGCAAATAATTTGTCGTTTATCATGCTGATTTTGGATTTTTAACTCTTTCGCCGCATTATTTACACGGTATATCTGTATTTAGTTTCGTCGACTTTGTTATACATATCTAGATATTTGCGCGCACAAACAACGCAGATATTTAGACTATGGCCAAGTATCTGCACACAAACAATGAGCGTTATTCATGCAATATTTGTTGTATAAACAAACACACCCGAGATACACATTGTACTATATATTATTTATTATTATGAAGCGCCTTGAAATTCGACATATTTCATTCGTTCATTATTAAATGGCTTTCGGGTTTCCTTAAGCGTAAATTTCGAACTACATATGTATATGCATAAGGTTTTTAATTATTTTTATGGTGCAAAAATGCGATGATAAGTTTAGTTTTACCCAAATGATTTTGTTACAAATGTGAAACTTCCTATTTATAAATTGGATGTTGGTTGCTGTACTTGTGCAGGCTTTTGCGATTTTCAAACGAACGGAAGTGGCTTTTTCCTCTTGGCGTCTCCTCGTATTCTCTTTTCTTTTACATTTTCACTATATTTTTCTATAAAACTATCGAGCAAAAAATACACATAAAAGATTGAAAATCATTTGGCAAACAATATTTTTCCACAATTACCGCATAAAGCTAAAAATAAATATTTTTATTTTTCATATTATCTGAAAGAGAATTTCGTAAAAAATTCAGCAGCTTAGAATTCATTTCAAAGAATTTCAATTACATCTCAATCTTCTATAAGAATAATTAACTACACTTAGTGGATGGATACATTAAAAAGATGAGAATCACCGAAATATATGTATGTATATTATGCAGTCATACAAATGAAACATTGATAAGCGTTTGACACGTAAATATGTGCATACATATACTACCCATAGGAAGAATGGATGGCAGATGGACGCGATAAATACTGGAATGGTATCCGAGAGGATGTGAAAGAAAGCGAGCTAGACCGATTGGACGATGGGCTGATGATGAATACCCATAGATACGTTAACTTTAAAAACACAATAAAAGTAGATACAAATTTCATTTGAGTATACAAAAAAATAAATAAAATTAGAACGCTTCTTAAATTTATGTATGTATATGTAGGTTGTGTACATTCTTAGATTGCGCTCAACCATACAATTCACCAAACAGGAAAACGGATTTAACCATACTTTCACACCCCCTCGCATACATTATGGGGTATTCTTAGAAAGATCTTTCGCATTGTGCACATACTCGTACGTACGCGTGGGAGAGTTTTCTTCCTATATTCATAATAATAATAATACCCCTACTTGTTGAACGGTGCATACGTTTGTACAATGTATAAAATCTGGCAGAGGGTAAAAGGAAAGTGGATGGGGGGGGCAACAATTGTCCTGGATTAAATGAGAGAGTGGGGAATGCGGGAAGTTTTCGTAGCGAAATAATATTGGGCGAATCTTACGAATTGCAAGATATCGATTGGTATCGATATGGTGCAAATAGGAGCCGGCATGAGCCCCATAAATCTTCTCCATGGAACGAATGGAAGTCGTCCCGTTTGTTCCGACCGCAAATGTTCACATGTGTGTATCGATTTCGGTGGCCAGCGGTCGTCAACCCGTGGGACGGTTTGGCCGCACGTCGAATTTGCCGCGTCGTTGACTGTTGATGTGTGCGGTTTGTGTGTTAGATCGTTTAATGTAATCCCGTGGTGAGTTGTCGAACGTGGTGTCGAATGGGTTAACGAAGAAAATCAGCGTTGGACGCTTTGCAAGACCATTCAGGACGAACTAGGTAGTTTTTCAGCATCATTGTCGTTTTCAGTCGTTTAGCATCCAATGCTGGATGAATGCCTCTCCAATTCTCTTCCATTCCTGTCTGTCTTGAGCGATCTGCATCCACTTGACTCACATTCTTCTCAATTCATCAGCCCATCGTCCACTCGGTCTACCTTGCTTTCTTTCACATCGAGTATTTCTCGCGTTCATGCAACTTTTTCACACGTTCCGCTATATCTACCACCTTGGTCATGCTTCTTACCCATGTGTTTCTCTTGCGATCCCTTCTTGTTACACCAAGCATATACTAAAATGCATGTTTCGTCGTGAAGAGTCAAGTATCCCATCGTAAGAAGAAGATAATTAATGTTGATAATGATAATGATAAGCGGTACACAATCCACTGCTAGATGAAGGCCTCTCCAATCCTCTTCCATTCCTGTCTGTCTTGAGCAATCTGCATCCACTCGCCTCCAAACATTCTTCTCAATTCATCAGCCCATCGTCCATTCGGTCTACCTTGCTTTCTTTCACATCCTCCCGGATACCATTCGAGTATTTCTCGCGTCCATGTCACTTCAACTTTTTCACACGCTCAGCTATATCTACCACCTTGGTCATGCTTCTTACCCATGTATTCCTCTTGCGATCCCTTCTTGTTACACCAAGCATATACTAAAATGCATGTTTCGTCGTGAAGAGTCAAGTATCCCATCGTAAGAAGAAGATAATTAATGTTGATAATGATAATGATAAGCGGTACACAATCCACTGCTAGATGAAGGCCTCTCCAATCCTCTTCCATTCCTGTCTGTCTTGAGCAAATCTGCATCCACTCGCCTCCAAACATTCTTCTCAATTCATCAGCCCATCGTCCATTCGGTCTACCTTGCTTTCTTTCACATCCTCCCGGATACCATTCGAGTATTTCTCGCGTCCATGTCACTTCAACTTTTTCACACGCTCAGCTATATCTACCACCTTGGTCATGCTTCTTACCCACGTATTCCTCTTGCGATCCCTTCTTGTTACACCAAGCATATACTAAAATGCATGTTTCGTCGTGAAGAGTCAAGTATCCCATCGTAAGAAGAAGATAATGAATGTTGATAATGATAATGATGGTTTGGCTCACCGCGAAAGCGCTCTGTTCCGAATCAGTGATACCGGGTTCAAATCGCACTCGCGCGACGTTCTGGTTTTTTTTTAATTATTTACCGAGGCGAGCGTTAGCAGCAGACAGACAGACAGACAGACATAGCGACAGATGTATTTCGGCTATTATATATACATATATACTAGTGTAAGCCCGTTGAATATCAACGGTGTTTTGTGTGGGTGTGTATATACATATGTATTTAATAGTTTTCATAGTATAGATGGCGCGTTATAATTCAACAACGTAACAATTTAGCAAAGTCGCGACCCTATTGAGTAATTATATTGTCAAATTGCAGCAGGCCCGTTATTGTCAAGTTTGGATCACAGCGTAAGCGGTCACGGTCACGAACTGGTGATCTCGGGTTCAAATCCCACTCGTGCGACGATCTGGTTTTTTATTAATTATTTACCTCAGCGAGCGTTATCAGCAGACGGATTTCGGCTATATTACATACATATATACTAGTGTGAGCCCGTTGAATATCAACGGACGTGTTCGACGTAAATGATTTAGCAAAGTCGCGAACCTACTAAAGATTAATATTTTCAAATTATAGGAGGCCTCCCATCACCGGTGTTGGGTAAACGCGTTAACGCTAACTCAACCAACCTGGTGATCACGGGTTTAAATCCCACTCGCGACGTACGTGTTTTTCCTTTACCGAGGCGAGCGTTATCATCAGACGGACAGACAGACAGACGGAATTGGGCTATTATATATATGTATAATATAATGTACATGTATAATGATAAGTAGGTTGGTAGGTAGTAGACAAATAAAAATCACTTTCAGACCATTAGGAATCAATTATAACAACAAAAACAACGCCTTTCACACTCACTTTGACGGAAAACTTCCACGGGGGGGGGGAGATGGGGTGAAGAAAGGAAAGGGGAAGTGATGGGAGGAATTTGAAATTAGTCAAACAATTGTAAGCAAAACCGCGACTAATAATAAGCGGCAGTCAATCACGAAAAGTAAGACAATGTCTACGGCGCAGTTTTCGAGCCGCACGCGCGCTCGTGACGAAAATAAATGATAAATAATTTATCGCCACGGTGGCGAAGGGGTTGAAAAGCCCGTAAAGACGGGGGGGGCAAAGGGGGCAAGCTATTGTTGGTCTTTGTTTTCTTGGGCGACATAACCACCTCCCACCCACCCCATCTCATTATTATTATACTCGGAAAAACCACCGCACGTTTGCGAATTAGAAATGGAAACCCACAGTATTAAAAACGTTCTGGTATACTACCTTGAAAAAAAAATAACTTCACATCTTATGATTTCCGAATGTAATTTTGAAGGGAAACGGAAAAAAGTTTCGTCGCGCAAAGGTCGAGGAAAAGAGAACGCGCAAAAAAAAAGGTAGACTTTCGAAAGCGAAGGGAATATTGAGGATGCGGTAATTGAATTATTCCGATTTCTCTCCTTTCTTATTGCCGAATATGTATAGTGATGTACCCCAGCTACGGGACAAAGGTAAAGATTTACTTTGGCATAGTTAACACGCGAAACGTGTGTGGGTGTGTGTGTGTGTGTGTGTGTGAGTGCGTCCGCAAGCACTTCGTATATCTTGTTTTCTTTTCTTTATTCACAGCCGAAAGGGGAAAAATATTTTTCGATTCCTATGGGAGTTAAATAAAAAGTTGCCGCACTGTGGTGCCTTATATGAATTAAATTAAAAATAATCGTCGGAATTTTAAAGAAGTTCTTTGAGCCAAAGAAGGAATATTTAAGCGTTAGAAAATACGTTTATGTCGTTTGAAAGTGCAAGCACATAATATGTACAGTTATTTTTATGAACGTTATGCAAAAACCAGTGTAAGTCCGTTGAATATCAACGGAGCGGTTTCTCATCACCCGTACTGAAAAATAATATTAAATTTAATAGCTTAAATAGTGGTTGCATAGATGGCGCGCTATAATACAACAACGTAACAATTTAGCAAAGTCGTGATCCTATCGAGAAATTATATAGTCAAATTGTAGCAGGCCCGTTATTATCTATGTAGTTTGGATCACAGCGTAAGCGCTCAACGTTCCGAACCAGTGATACCGGGTTCAAATCCCACTCGCGCGACGTTCTGTTTTTTTTTTTTTAAATTATTTACCGTTATCAGCAGAGAGACACACAAACACACAGACGGAATACGGCTATTATATACATACATACATATATATGACCAGTTGAATATCAACGAATGTTTGTGTGTGTGAGTATAGGTGTATTTAATAGTATTTATAGTTGTTGCATAGATGGCGCGTTACAATACAACACGTACCAATTTAGCAAAGTCGCGAGCCTACTTTTTATTATATAAATAGTCAAGTTGAAGCCAGCTTATTGTTTATCTGGTTTGGCTCAGGATTGGAGAGGCCTTCATCCAACAGTGGATGGTGAACGGCTGAAAATGATGATGACTAGTGTAAGCCCGTTCAATATTAACGGAGCGCTTTCTCATCACCCGTACTGAAAAATAATATTAAATTTAATAGTTGTTGCATAGATGGCGCGCTATAATAACAACGTAACAATTTAGCAAAGTCGCGAGCCTATTTTTTATTATATAAATAGTCAAGTTGAAGCCAGTCCATTATCAGTCCGCGTAAGCGCTCAGTGTTCCGAATCAGTGACACCGGGTTCAAATCCCAATCGCGCGTCGTTCTGGTTTTTTAATTATTTACATCGGCGAGCGTTATCAGCAGACAGACACACACACACACACACACACACACACACATAGTCAGACAGACGGAATAGGGCTATTATATATATGATCATTTAGGTGTATGGTCTTATGAACGCGTGTTGGCAATTTTAATATTCTAATGATATTATTGTGAATTTATTTATTCGTCTGTTCTACTATTTTAATTGGCTTTTAGTTCATTACATTCGATGCGAGTTAGTTAAACGCACGAATTTACGACAAAAGTGGTGAATATCCCCCCCCCGTACACGAGAACATAATAAATAAATATGTAAATATTATATTATTTTATATTATACGAGTGTATAATAATTTGGAAAGTGTACGCGTTTAACCCTTAGAGCGCGATAAATTCACTCGAGCGCATTTTCGTCACCGAGCCCCCGCGACCCATAAACGCATATTTACGCCTCGAGATATTGCGCAATTTCGCGACAAATTTACGAAACGTAAAAAAATAAGTAAAATAAAAAAAAACAAGCGTCGCGTCGATATGAATAATTTACGAATTAAAAAGTAATATTAAATAAATTGAACACAGGTATGTACATATGTTGCAATAAACTACTTACATACATACATTCTTTCGGCTACCTGTCTACTTCTGTACTTACTGCGGATCTCACGGTATACTTTTATAAGATGACATATTTTTATTTCGAGTACCTCATGTTTTATTTCGAGACTAAAAACTAACGACAGGTATTGTCAGTATTTTAGCAATTATACTAAACTAGTGTAAGCCCGTTCAATATCAACGGAGCCCTTTCTCATCACCCGTACTGAAAGATAATATTAAATTTAATATAGTTTTTATAGTTGTTGCATAGATGGCGCGTTATAATACAACACGTGACAATTTACAAAAGATTTATATGTTCAAATTTAATAGATCTTGCATTATTGGCGTTGGATCACAGCGTAAGCGCTCAATGTGCCGAACCAGTGATGTTCTGGTATTTTAACTATTTACCGAGGCGAGCGTTATCAGCAGACAGACACACACACACACACAGACAGACGAACTAGGGCTATTATATATATGACTAGTGTACACCCGTTGAATTATCAACGGAGCGGTTTCTCATCAACCGTACTGAAAAATAATAGTTTTTTTTTTATAGTTGTTGTATATTTATAATAACATTTTAGCAAAGTCGCAAACACTTCTGAGCGTTATCAGCAGACAGACAGACACACATACGGAATAGGGCTATTATACACATACTAGTGTAAGCCCTTTGAATATCATCGCCCGCTGAATTGTAAATATCGTAGAGCTTTTTTTTAATTGAGATCCCCACTAATTGATCGAAAAAACAAAAAAAAAAAAATAGTTTCTATAGTGCCATCTATGTACATATGTATTATTAGCAGAATGACGATCCCTTTTGTAGGTAACGCCGAGTCACGATATGTTTAAAAAAAAAGGACTAAACCGACCAAGGGTGATAGAGTAAGCGTTAGCGTGATGACTCTCGAGCTTGCGGTCGTGGGTTCGATCCCCCACTCGTTCTGGCGGGTTTTTTTTAATAATTTTTCCTCAGCGAGCGTTATCAGCAGACAGACGGATTTCGGCTTTATATATGTACATAATAATATATACCATGTCCGAGCAAGAACGAATATTCTGTGCACTGTATTTATCATAAAATGAAACAATTAGGTGCGTCTGACGATCATAATTGTCCATTTTTGGAAAAAACGTAATACCTTCGGAAATAGTTCTACTTTTGGACAGGGATTTTGGAGAGCTATGAAGTATTTTTGAATATTCGATTATTGTAGCTTGTAAACGGTTGTCGATGGGCTCAAGTTACTTAACCCTCTTACCGAAGTATTTCCTACTGGGGAAAATCTCGATGAAGGGCTAAGTATAATACCAGCCGCTTGAGACACCCTGTATATTATTGTTACGGCGCGCGGTCAATTGGAATAATCATTTTTTTTTTCCCACAGATACATAATAGGATATTGTGAGTGATGAGTCGCGTAAACAGCTCTCAGTCTCGCGGATTAAGTATTGTTTCTTTTGCGCTTTGACAAAGAGGTTATTCTTTGTTTGCTTTGAGGCTTCGACGTCGGCTTTCGCCTACTAAATCCCTGACCGAGGGAGCTTTCGGGGACAAAGCTCGAGCATTGCGCGGTAAATATCCACAGTGTGAATGAGCTTTTCACGAATGCGTGTTTGGTCGATCGAGAAATTTTGAGGAAGTCGTATATCCTCGACACTTCTCTCTCTCTCTCCCTTTGTGTATATCGTTTGCCGTTTTTTTTTTTTTTTTTTATATTATTCTCGTTTGCCAATACGTTTGAATTATGTTATGGCTATTTCCTTTTCCCTATATCGATAATATCGTAAATTTGTCGCGATCGAGAATTCCGACGGATACCCAGTTACACTTTTCCCTTTCCCTTATTTCTCTCACCTACCACTTTTTTTGCCTCATCCCTTTCCCGGGGTGGGCACACATGTGCGTATAAAATATGAGGCGAGGGTCTTTTTCCGTTTTCTCTCCCTCAGATCGAAAATTCTCATAATGTAAGTGCGGAAAAACTAACACGCCATTCTCTCCGTAACACTTTCTCTAAAGAAGACGTGGCTGGGTGGGGTTGGGGGGGCATGGAAAAAAAGTTTTCCCTCGCTTCGCCCTCTTAGATGGGAGTCAATTGTAAATCTCAATGCGCGGGTGAGGCCATTAAAAAAAAAAAAAAAATTCTGCAAGATTTCAACACGCGATTTTATCCAAGTCCGAGTGTGGAATGTGTGCGAAATAATCGGTTATAATATCGAGAAAAAAATATATACACAAAAGAGTGATTTCGACGAAGTCTTAATCGATGTATGTATGTTACAGCGAAAGCATATTTCAAGTGAAAATATATTTTCACTGGCGTTTCGGTGAAATTATAACCATGCACATTGTCACCAGTAATTGTTGTAAAATTTTCGGTAATAATTTTTTGGAGAATATTCTCCAAATCGAGAATTTTCTGTTTAAAATTGTAGTACATAATGCAATGTACCATGGGCTCCATCGGCCACCGTGTATTTTAAATAAATAAATACTATCACTGTATTTGCTTAAATATACAGTAAACTCCCTCTAATCCGGGCTTATAGTTGAGAGAGGTGATACGGATTACACGAACTATATTAGTTTAGTATCCGTGACAAAAATTAAATTTGATGGGGCTTGAATATGACAAAAGTTTAAATGAATGATTATCATAAGTTGGAACAATTTCACTGGAATATCACTACCAAAGCAATAAAAATGTGCATACATAATTTATTGCTTCCAGATTTAATAAAAGCATTGTATTCCTGTGAGAATTTCGCGGAAAACGTTCATGCTAGTAGTGCGTATGTTAAAATGACGAAATGACACATTCAGTGTCGTCAGAATGAAAAAATGTCATTCAAAATGCTCTCAGACACTCTAGAAAGCCCTATTACTCCTATTAGCTTCTTAAAATATCATAGAATCCTCTAAAAAGCTATTAAACTATCTAGTGATGTTTTATAACCAAGAAAAAAGAAAATTCTCGGAGAATAATCTTTTGGAGAATATTCTCGCCTTACGACACTACTAGTGAAAATATATTTTAAAATGATACTCACTGGTGAAATTATATTCGTTTCCAAACTGTCATTGAAACTAAATTTTACAGTTGTGAAATGACCAATCGAATCACATAATCTGCTGAAATATTCAATCCTAGTTATTTTGTCGCTTCTTCTTCTTATCGTGCCGTGCCCGTTTTCAGGCGTAGACTTTCACTGGTTAGTACCAATTATAATAATTTACAATGAGTCTTTGTTGATTTTATAACAATTGACTTATAATGGTTGGTTTAAGAAGAATAGAGCACGTGTCGCTACCCTTACAATATAATGGGACATCAACAAGTCATTCAAACACATACGCTTACTTTAATATACTTTTACCAATACTGAGTGAAACTGTAAATTCATTGTTACATTTTCACTTCCTGAATTTGGTAAAAATATATTTCTACTTGAAATACATATGTATGCTTTCGCTGTAACATATACATACAATATATTATTAATATTATTTTGAAAGTCGGGCTCAGCAAGCCGCTCAATGTTTTAATTGTTACATAGTTACTGCCTTTGTTGGTTTTCAATTATAAATTTATGTGTAACAGGCAAAGTATGAATTTTGCTTTCTGAACCATTTTTTATCCCACCAAGCTGATCCTGAAGAACAATTTAAAACAGTCTTAAACTTCAATTTTTCATACGTGCTATTTATTATTTCAATTTATGATTCGTAGTACATTTTTCACTTTGCCTGATCACTTTAGTATACAGTGTGGGATTCCTGTAGCATTACATTACATATGTAGAACAATCACGTCTAGTCGTGACTCCACGTAAGTAGGTACATAAATCCAGATGTGTTCAAACATACATACATACACACAGTGCAAACAGAGGTTATTATCACAGTAACAATGGTAGATCTCTTAATTGGGTGTTCCTTGGCATTATAAACGGTGTTACGGGTGTGTACCTTGGCCCTAGCACGTACAATAGACGGGTCGAATCGAATTGAGCGACTCGCAACTGTTTACACTTTAGACCGAGCACAATCTATACATCACAAACAAACTCCTCTGGTGCAGGGTTATCATTCTTGTTGTTGTTGTTGTTGTTCTTGTTGTCGATGATGATATATTTTTGCATCGTTGATATACGTATTGTGTATATGTACATACATATTATACGTATATACTGCGAGAGTGTGCAGCATCTGCGGCCACGTATTAAGATCAAAGTGAATTAACTGGAGCGATGCCGAGCGTTTGTGGAGTGCTCAATCTTTTTTACTTTATTTTGTTTGTGTCGTTTTGATGGTTTTGATCTTCCGATTAGCGTAAATTAGCGTACTGTATAGGTACACATGAGTCGCCTAGTTCCAAATCCCGATAAGTCCACAATATATAAAAAACGAAGATAAAATATGTTCTGGATCTAAGAATGTTTTCAAACGATGCCTTATACTTGAATTATTCCAAATACCGCCAAGTGCGCCGTAACAAAATATTGAAAATCAGTGTTAGTTCCAAAAACTGACAATTGCACTGTGATAAAAGCCACATTTAGAAACATACAACGATAAGTCCATGTTTCTAATCTCAATATTTTGTTTAATATCAACAAAATTAAGTTTAAATGAGTTTAAACGCCATCGAGCAAATAAGTCTGTAGCAGAAAAACCGCGTTTGCGAACAAGTGAGTTTTATGGACTTATCGGGATTTGAAACTAGGCGACTCACATAATAAGTGTGTGTTTTTTTTCTTCCGATTCGTGCTTTGTTGTACTCGTTCTACGACTCTTCACAATGTTTATTTAAACGCAGTGTCATTTTTTTTTTGATCGCACTGCAGTGAAATAAAACTCATCGTAAAAGCTCTCAACGTTGCATTGCGTTGTTCACATGAAATCATCTCTCTGGATCGGCGAATCCATTCAACTAGACAGAAGTATTGTACATATGTACAATGTACAGTGAGATAAAGCAGCGGTCGCCAACCTTTCGGATCCCGCGGACCACTACCATGATTTTTTTCCATAAAAATAACATTCTCAATATGAAATGGTAATTACACTTGTATTTGCACTCCAAGTTATTTAAAAAAAATATCACCTTATAATGATAGAAATAGTATAATAAATAAACAATATACATACATTATTAATTATTCATTATGAAAATTGCCAGTTATGACGTATGGATGCTAAATTCAAGAATGCATTGAAATGTGTATGCTTGGTATAACAAGAAGAGATCGTAAGAGGAATACATGGGTAACAAGTATGACCAAGGTGGTAGATATAGCGGAGCGTGTGAAAAAGTTGAAGTGACATGGACGCGAGAAATACTGGAATGGTATCCGGGAGGATGTGAAAGAAAGCAAGGTAGACCGAATGGACGATGGGCTGATGAATTGAGAAGAATGTTTGGAGGCGAGTGGTTGCAGATTGCTCAAGACAGACAGGAATGGAAGAGGATTGGAGAGGCCTTCATCTAGCAGTGGATTGTGTACCGCTTATCATTATCATTATCAACATTCATTATCTTCTTCTTATGATGGGATACTTGACTCTTCACGACGAAACATTCATTTTAGTATATGCTTGGTGTAACAAGAAGGGATCGCAAGAGGAATACATGGGTAACAAGTATGACCAAGGTGGTAGATATAGCGGAGCGTGTGAAAAAGTTGAAGTGACATGGACGCGAGAAATACTGGAATGGTATCCGGGAGGATGTGAAAGAAAGCAAGGTAGACCGAATGGACGATGGGCTGATGAATTGAGAAGAATGTTTGGAGGCGAGTGGATGCAGATTGCTCAAGACAGACAGGAATGGAAGAGGATTGGAGAGGCCTTCATCTAGCAGTGGATTGTGTACCGCTTATCATTATCATTATCAACATTCATTATCTTCTTCTTATGATGGGATAATTGACTCTTCACGACGAAACATTCATTTTAGTATATGCTTGGTGTAACAAGAAGATATCGTAAGAGGAATACGTGGGTAAGAAGTATGACCAAAGTGGCAGATATAGCAGAACGTGTAAAAAAGTTGGAATGGTCACATAGCGAGAAGAATGGATGGCAGATGGACGCGAGAAATACTAGAATGGTATCTGAGAGGATGTGAAAGAAAGCAAGGTAGACCGAGTGGAAGGTGGGCTGATGAATTGAGAAGAATGGATGCAGATTGTTCAAGACAGACAGGAATGGAAGAGTGAACGGCTCAATATGATGATGATTATGAAAAATGCGGACCACTGGTTGGCGACCGCTGAGATAAACGACGCGTTCTCTTCGTACACATACTCGGATATGTACATACATACGTACGTACCACTATAGATAATGTATCGCGATTCAATGCGAGTCGAACAATTCTTCATGCGAGCATTATCCAGCTGTTATTATAACAAATGTATTCTCGAGAGTGCACCACAGTTTGGCAAATTGTGCCCGCACAAATATGGGCACTATGTCGCGAAATTGTCGATCGAGGGTGGATTTAGTGCAGTTTTGTATGCCGCGAGCGCGCAAACCCGTCTATGTATGTACGTACGTACATACAATAGATCGTTGCGATAAATTGGCAAACGTCTAAAGTCAGAAACTCGCACACATCACCACGGAAGTGTGTAGTAGGTAAAGAGGAGTGAAGAGCTGCCATTCTGCAGACACACCTACCCGTGGAAAACTTCATTTTTTTTCGTTCACAGTGTGCCGTTAAGCCGTTATCTCCTTAATGCGCGCACGGAACAAAGTTTTCCGCGCTACGTTTAAATTGCCGACGGGTACAGCTGCGTCAATCGTCGAGGCGACGGAGCTCCCGTGCCAGTTTTATATTTCTCATAAGCTCCACTTCAATGATTTTACGATATTTTACATTTATTAAACGAAAATTGACAGTTTATGTACATATACTGTACCTACATACATATGTGTGTATGTACATACGTCGATCGTTGAAAGTGGCACCTATACACTGGCGCACTTTCCTATTGCGACAAATACTTTTTTTTCCGAAACTTTTGGTCTGATCGTTGAAAGTGATATTTGAGTCGCCTAGTTCCAAATCCCGATAAGTCCACAACACTCACTTGTTCGCAAACGCGGTTTTTCTGCTAATTTTGTTGACATTAAATAAAATATTGAGATTAGAAACATGGACTTATCGTTGTTTGTTTCTAAATATGGCTTTTATCAGCTTTTATCATAGTGCAATTGTCAGTTTTTGAAACTAACACTGATTTTCAATATTTTTTTAACGGCGCACTTGGCGGTATTTGGAATAATTCAAGTATCGTTTGAAAACATTCTTAGAACCAGAAAAAATTTTATCCTCGTTTTTTTTTATATATTGTGGACTTATCGGGATTTGGAACTAGGCGACTCATTTAACAATAGCTAAATTTGTTTTCCTTACAACTAAATGGTTCTTATTTCTAGTACAATAATTATGTATAAGAATAAAAAAAAGTTTAACACTATATATATAGGTCGCGCAGCCAGAGTTGAGGCGAACCACACACACATACACACATATGCATTTTTAGTATGCAGACTGATGCAAAATAATACCCCACAGTAACTCTATAGGGTTTAGTTTATGGGTGGTAGGGTGGTAGGTGCAGTACACTATTAAGTTTGGCTTATTCTTTAGTATCATGTCATATAAAATGGGTTTTGTATTTTTCCCTGTATACGGTATTATTCAAACTAAACTAACTAAACCAACAAACGATATAAGAATCGAAGACTGAATGAACATGCAGGTATTTCACAAAATAAAAATATACAAAACAATGGTGTCTCTGTTACACTCGTAACGTTAACGCGCGCGAAAGAGACATAGCGTTTTTATTGTTACATTTAGTGATTATTCATATTATTCACTATTCATTCATATGTATGTACATCAAATCGAAAATGATAGCTACTGCATTTGTTTATGGTATCATTGAATAATTTCGTTTCTTGTTGGGTTAGTATTAGTGTTTATTACAACGCACCCAGTAGACAAAAAAACCGTAAAGAAAATACAAGTTCTACTATTTTCAAGGGGCTAAAAATACGCTAGTAATTTTTCGCATCGCAGACCGAAAGTATCATTTTTCTAGTAAAAAATGAATTTTACCCGTAGATAGTACGACGAGTTGGTGAAATTTGTTCGAATTTCCACCGACCAAAAGTGGCTTAACGTTGATTGAAATTTGGTTTTTTCTCTCGATTTGTCTATGAATATGTGTGAGTATGCCTGGAATATGTACATACATATATATGGATGGAATTCAAAATGAATTCTCAATCAAGTTTTCAATTTAAATTTTTTTTTCTTAAATCGAAAAATAATAAAGTAATGAAAGCCGTATATCGAGGCACTTAGGGACCTTTTCCGCTGGTGTTGTTACAGTAAGTTATTGTTTAAGTCAGTGAGCCACCCTCCCCAAGTCCCGTAAATAAGACTTCAGCCTATTGGCTCTGGTTGGAGCGCCTCGCGGTATCTTCACTCCCTACTTCTTCTCCTCGCACTTTCAACCGAAAGACTTTTCTTGCAAATTCGATAAAGATCCAAAATTATACTCGAAGGAAGCATTTTTTCGTCAGCCGGTGAGTGGCCCCACCCACCTACCCCTACCTCGGTGTATTCCCCCACGTGCGTAGTACAATACTTATGTAAATTCTACTTTTAGGCGAGGCACAGACTTGAGCTCAGATATTTACTCCTCCACTCTATAATGCGGAGAGGGTGCAAAGAGGGCAAGCGGGAAGAAAACGGGGGTAGAGGTTGTAGAGGAGGAAAACGGGGAAAATATTAGCATCGTTTTGTATCGACCCTCGGCTTTATTGGAAATGACGTTCGCCGCGCCAAAAAAAAAAAAATTTAGGTGACTTACAAGTACTATGTACTTTCGGTCGACGGAAGATTTTTAAAACCTTATGAATTGTAAAGACCAGCGTCAAACTTATAAATGCAAAGTTTCAGTATGATAAGATTGACTT
Source organism: Parapsyche elsis (assembly GCA_022651745.1). NCBI lineage: Eukaryota > Metazoa > Arthropoda > Insecta > Trichoptera > Hydropsychidae > Parapsyche > Parapsyche elsis. Next base: position 280,185 of record JAGVSN010000090.1, read on the forward strand.
TTTTTGAGATATAGCAATTTCGCACACATCTATGTATGTATATATGTACAGTAGAACCTCGATTACCCGGACTAATTGGGGATGAGGGTAGTCCGGATAATCGAATTAAAAAATTATAATCAAGAGGAGAAAGAAAAATATATCTACATATTATTGTGAATTACATTCTTCCTGTCTCTTATACCTCTTCATGGCGACATCTAAACACTGAAAAGCTTCAGGATGTTTAATACCAATATTTTCCTCCTCGTCAAAAATCTCCTCATTGTCTTCTCGATCTTGTTCTTCTAAACGTGTGTCAGATATTATTGAAAATTTAGAATCACAATTTAACCACTCGATGACATTTTCTTTATCGCATTCGCTGCATATTGAAATTTGTGCTATTGCATTCGTGATGTCTTCTATGTTAACCGAATCAATGAGATCTGCATTACTGGAACTGACTAACAGTCTTTTCAAAAGTTTATTCCATGATTTTTTTAATGTCGACACATTTACAGAATCCCAACTCTCTGCTGCCATGTAGCAACAGTCCTTTAAATTTATCTTCTTGTGGAAACTGATGATTGATTCTTCATTATTTTCGAAGAATTTTGTTTCGAATGTTTCTATTACTCCTGATCCGTCGGTTGGATTAAAGACGTGACATTTGGTGGAAGAAATTTCACCACAAACATTTCATCAATCTGGTTTAAGCAATCTATTGAGGGATGAGACGGTGCATTGTCGAGTAATAACAATACTTTACCCCTTTTATCTATTGATTTTTGAAATTTTTTCACTAAAAAAATTAATTAAATCCAATCCGGAATTCTGGATAATGGAAAATCAGGATAATCGAGGTTCTACTGCAGTACTTCACGTACAGACGTACAGAAATTTTCCAAAAATCACGAAAACATGTTCAGTGGACGTTACCTCATACACACCAGTCAAAATTTCGCCCAATAATTTATTTATACTACGTATACATCTATAAAGTAATGAGAAAAGTTTAGGTTTTTAATGGTTTAGAAAACCTTTTAGTGCGTTGATGTCTCTGTTTCGATTACATAGTTAGGTATTTATTACAGTTAAGCTACTAAAGTTCGCAAAATGAGTCATCCGAGGCGAGGATGTTAAGTCTGGAATAGACAGAGGTCAACATTAAACTGTCAAGACTTTGAAAGAACAATTTCTGAAGCATTAAAAATGTAGCAAAATGAAAAAAGGCGACCAAAAACCAGTTTGGAAACCTTCTGTAAAGTCGAAATGTTGACACTTGTTAACTTTGTATTACGTGAAATTTATGATGTACATATGTATGTATGTATCTATATGTATATATAAAAATGAATGTCTGTCTGTTTGTCTGTTTGTCTCTTATAGGCTCCTAAACCACTCAACCGATCGCGATGAAACTTTCAGGACTTATTGTGATCATGTCGGGGATGGTTACTGTGAAAAAAAATCGGGATAAAACGGGAACGGGAACTGGAACGGGCCTGCTCATGCGTCAGATAAAAACGGGAATCGGGAACGGGATCAGCATTGGGAACGGGACGGGATCTGGAATCGGGAAAAACGGAACGGGAACAGGAACGGGCCTACTCACGCGTCAGATAACGTACTAGGAACGGGAACGGGATCGGGATCGGGAACGGGAACGGGCATTGCAAGGCATGCCGGGTCAGCTAGTATCTTATAAATATGTTTTCAAGACAATCTGTACACAAACAAATTGACTTATTTATTTATTTACTGGCAAAAAACCCAAATTATTTACAAACAATAAACCGAAAATCAGCCATATTACATGAAAAATTCAATTACGTACTTTTAAATAAATGATAATTACAAACCGACAAACTATACATCTACATACATATGTAAATATGTATTATATAGACAAAAGATACACGAGCTAAATTAAGTTTAAGATATGATATTTATGATCAACGTCGTTGTACATATGTATACCTATAGAAAGTTCAGCTCAAGTCTAGCAAGTATAATTGCCAAAATAGTAGGGCAATTGAACATTATTTCATCATAACATTATTTTATCGATACATTTTTTTGAATTTTACGCACAAAAGAAAAAAGTTCGGAGAATTCAACGAAGTACTACATATCCTCTCAGAGAGTTTTACACAAATAAACATACGCAATTACATTGACATCGATACATCCGTACAATATTACCTTTTTTGAATTTAACACTAATGATCTTCTGCGTGTACAAATTTAGAGAAACCAATCGAGTGCGCAACACACATACATACATACATAGATTTTCCGAAATGGAGCATACATTATACCGTCGCAATTTTGCATTAAAATACCCCACAACGATAAAAACAAATTGACCGAAAGTCTATTTAATCGTCGCCGAATTTATTTTAACTCGCCTAACACTAATTAATTGCGATCGTGGGTACAAGCGCGCCCGCCACTGGTGTATGTGCATACTTGTGTATTAAATACACACACACATGTTGGCCAAAAGTGCGTGTATATCGGGTTCTCGTATCGCATAGCGTAATCGTATATTCGCGAAAAGTGTCAAAGTAAGTGAAATGTGCCGTTCAAATGAGAACAGGATACACAAAGGAAAATAGGTGGGGAGCTAGAGCGCGCGCGCGCGCCTCTGGAAAACGTTGAAAATAAAGGGTGGAAAGCGGACGAAGGGGTCGGAAAATGAGAAAATTGAAGGAGGGGAATGGGGGGGAGGGGGAGTCGGAAAACCCTCGTCGAGACCCCACCCCTAATTTCCACGCAAATGAAGCAATAAAGCAAACGGCCCGGCCAAAAGAACACAATAAATTTTATGCATATTCATTTAAACGCGCATTGCTAATTAATATTCGAGCTCATTTGCGCCGTTCGCTCGGCTGTGTGCGATCTATTATGTGTATCTTGGACCGGTTCCGGTTCCGAACCGATATCGGCATTCGAACAACACTCGACGCGGTGAAAATCGTGGTAAAATGTTCACCTCGGTGTCACTTGTGCTACGTGCAATCGAAAATAATCAAATAATAACATACTATGTATGTATGTATATGTGAGTCGCCTAGTTTCAAATCCCGATAAGTCCATAACACTCACTTGTTCGCAAACGCGGTTTTTCTGCTACAGACTTATTTGTTTGATGGCGTTTAAACTCATTTAAACTTAATTTTGTTGATATTAAACAAAATATTGAGATTAGAAACGTGGACTGATCGTTGTTTTGTTTCTAAATATGGCTTTTATCAGCTTTTATCATAGTGCAATTGTCAGTTTTCGGAACTAACACTGATTTTCAATATTTTGTTACGGCGCACTTGGCGGTATTTGGAATAATTCAAGTATAAGGCATCGTTTGAAAACATTCTTAGAACCAGAAAATATTTTATCCTCGTTTTTTATATATTGTGGACTTATCGGGATTTGGAACTAGGCGACTCAATTACCGATTCCGAGCGTGTACATATAATATAATCCATATTAAAAATTGTACAAAATCATACCGAGTCGATACCTGGCCCACTGTACGTCGCGCTAAATTTGCATCGAACTCTCGTTCCCCATTTTGCAGCGATCCCAAAATTGTATATTTTTTTTTGGCGTTTCTTTTGTGCTCTTTAGTCGAATGGGAGGGTTGGGTGCGGCGAAGAAAATGTTATTCTTTCCGCTATGGCGTGTTCTATTAAAAGCGGCTTTTTGGATTAACTGCTTGCTATTCCTTCGACTTGCATAAGTTTGGACGTATTTTTCCCGCGAAGCGTAAAAGATTTATTCCGCGAATCTTCTTCCAGATTTTCTGTGCGATCGTTCCCGAGCGCGACCGCCGTACGCAGAGTGTCCCGAAAGTAACGTCAGAACGTATAAAACTCGAGTTTAGAACAATATTTTAACCTTCAGTGCGGGAATTTGAATCGAATAAACCATACTCGATACTCCATTAATTATATTTTGTATCGAATTGTTAATTAAAAATAGACTCGGAAGCAATACAATGCCCAAAATGGCAAAGTGCAAAATGTACAACGTACAAATGTACAACAAATTTGAGAAAAACAGGTTCAAATTGTGCAGCAGAATTAATTTATTTCCCACTTTACCAAAAAAGTTCAGATACTGTATCACCAGTCATGGATATCGCCGAGTTTCGTCATTGCAATAATTGTGAAATAAAATATCGCCGATGTAATTGGACATGATAAAAATTGAACCGTTCGATTGTTAGGGAACGACATTCGTATAATGGCTTTTCGCAATCGTGACGATGATGATATCTTTCGGTGGCAATTGAAATTTAACTGTTTGAATTTTAATTCGCTGTAGATAGCGTTTAAAAATACGCATTTTAACTTGCTATCGAATCGAGTGCGAAAATATTCAGCTTCGGGCGGAATCGTTTTGTTAATTGATTGCCTTTAGAGAATTCACTCGTAAATGGTTGTCAATAAAAATTCCCCTTAATTCGTATACCTTCCGTTTTATATAGACGACAGTTAATAGTAAAAAAAATATCATACTTTATGTATATTAAATGGCTGTAACTTTTGAAATATTGAACAAAATGAAAAAGTGTAACTGTAATTTAAGCTTACAAGTATTAAGTTTCAAGTTTAATTGAACTTACTAATTAAAAATATACCGAGGAAACTGTTCCTTTTGCTTGTTTTATTATCGCTGCAAGTTTTCCTGATATATTCACCTGGTTTTATTTATACTTCAATATAATCAATAGAATATAATCCTTCGAAATTGTAAGTTTTGCAATTTCAAAGGATTATATTCATTCAACATTCACAATTATTGTACTACCGTACAATGAAACTATATAATTTAAATTTGTACATGGTTCATTGCAGGACACTTTTTTCCACTTTTATGCTTTGTATTTTATAACACAATTAAGTGACGAAAGTATGAAAGTATGCTTAAAAATTAATTTTAATAAAACTAAAATTATGTTTAATGAATTTTTCACGCAAAACGTAGTCACTGCAGATAATCATATTGTTGAAATGGTTGATAGTTATTTATATCTAAAACAATTGGTGAATATGACTGGTTGTACATAAATAAGAAGAAATAAAACCAAGAATGTAACTACCTATACATAGGATGGAGTGCTTTTGAAAGAATGAACATAATTTTTCAATCCAACATTCCGCTATGCTTAAAAAAGAAGGCATACGACCAATGCGTACTGCCAATTATGACGTATGGATGTTAAATTTAGATGCTAATTTCAAGAATGTTACGCAAGATTCAGTGCACACAATGAAGCGTGGAAAGATGTATGCTCGGTATAACACGAAGAGATTTATTTTTTTATCTCACCAATATGACCAGCTGATCCCGAGGAACAATTTGAACCAGTTGTTTTCATTCGGTCTCATACTTTAGTTTCTCCTATGTGTTATTTTTATTTAGATTTATAAAGCCAGAATTATACAGATGACAGGTTTCAGTATGCAATTATGCAATGGTTGCTTATGCTTGTTTTAAATCTTACCCATTGACCCTTGAAGTTAACCATCACTTTTTTTGAGTCACTCTAGAATATATGTATATATGTACCTAGGACAATTGGTGAATATGACCAGATGTAAATAAGAATAAATAAAACTAAGATGGAGTGCTTTTGGAATAATGAACAAGTCTACATAAATCCAACATTCCGCTGTGCTTATAAAAGTAGGGCAAACGACCAATGCGTACTGCCCGTTATGACGTATGTATGTGAAACGTGGATGATAAATTCAAGAATGCTACGTATGCTCGGTATATCAAGAAGAGATCGTAAGAGGAATACATGGCTAAGAAGTATGATCAAAGTGGCAGATATAGCGGAATGTGTGAAAAAGTTGAATTGGACACATTGAGTGGATGGCAGATGGACGCGAGAAATACTGTAATGGTATCCCGAGAGGATGTGAAATAAATAATGGTAGACCGAGTGGAATGGAAGAGGACTTTTTTTTAATATCATAATATCATCACGATGATGATATTAAGACAAATAGGATACGTCCTAAAAAATGACAAAGAGCATACGGACAACGGTGAATCTTGAGATTTAATAAGACGATATGCTCCTTGTGCGGACGGGTGGAAAGGGGGTGGTGTAACCACGGAAATCTGGTGTCATAACATCGTCTTCAGAGTCTGATATGTCGGTATGTGTGCAAGTCGTAGTCGGCAAAAACCAAGCAGTCGGCAGAAATAATGTCGGCGAATATGAACACGGCACGAAGGAGGCCGTGAGATAAATGACTTTAATACCGCCACTTGCCCTCAGATATAGAAATCGAGCCAGAAAGACATAGGGGCTGGGGTTTTAGGTGGTGAATGGGGATGGTTGAAATCGACCCCAAAACCCAAACCTCTAGTCTGGTAATATTTCTGGGATGCGGTACCCACGGGATATATTCGATGTGCTCTCTTCTAGCGAATAGACACATTTTTTTTTTACCATTAGTTATTTTGTATATGTTTCTGTTGAATATCTGTATATTAGGTTGATGTGTTGTATTTTTGTAGGGCGATCGTTTTTTTTGCCTTTTTCTCAAAACTAACCAAAAACGTGTGTTTTAAACGGTTTCATTATATAAAAGAGGGTTTTTTTTACATGGTCTTCAGTTTTCACCCGGCGTTTGTACAATATAGAGCCTTTGTGAATTTTCAAAATGGCTGACGATAGAGTGCATATTCCACATTGTTTACTATTCGAATTTAATAAAGGCAATAACGCAACACAAGCAACAAAAAAAATCACAGTGTGTAGCCGCTACTCAAAAAAGCAAGCGGAGGATTGGTTATGTGAGAATGACTTCAAAACATCGCACACGTTTTGCTCAAGTTTCGTTGTATCATCCGTATTCTCGTAAAAATACTGAAAAAAATCTTCTGAACACATAATACAAAATTTTAGATAACATGCTCATAAAATTACACTAACTTTATTGAATATTATAAGTACTTTTTGAAAAAATCTAATTTATTTACGTTTTCCTTGAATTATTCAAATAAGTGTGAATTTGTGAGCGCGGTGGAGGGAGGCATACGAGTAAATTATGTATAGTAAAAACAAATACTAATTTTCCAATTAAAATTGCTATTTATATTGGAAACAATCAATTGGTGATTTTCATACAAATAAAAGTATTAAGATAAAAGTGCCGGTAGAGACCAGAAAAACATTTTTAATTAAGCAGATTTCTTTGCAGAGAAGAGGTATGATGTAGAGGCAACATTTTATGACTATTTCAAAACGAATATCCCAAAAAAAAAGTTCCATACATCGACGCTCCACCCCAATGTACATATGTATGTAAAAGAAAGACTTACTTGTGGATGACGCACTTATTGATGCATTTATGATTGATTAACATCAAGCTACTTCTATAAATGGTGCGCTAAATTACAAGCTTCGCCTATGCACTTTATAACATTTGTTTCAGTTTCGGTTAGGTTAGGTTAGGTTAGGAATTGTGTATGTAAATATTTTCTAGTGATTTGTTTGTGTTGATGAAATAAAGGAAAGTTCAAGTTGAGAAATCGTATTACGAATATTAGGTGCTGCCATTTTCTCAATGAAACTGTATCCACAATTAAGTCAACAATTGCCTTTGATTGCCAATTGCCAATTGACAAACTTTGTCTTTTCAGTTTTGACAGTTTCTTCAGTGGTTTCTTGTGAATGAAAGGAAAGTATTATATCGTCACTATACAGGCCAATTTGCGGTAACACTCACTTTTCACCAAAGTGACATTTTGTTGGAAATGGATTTATTGCATACTCTTACGTAAACTGGCCATGTTTTATAAATCCCAAAAATTATTTCATACCAAAATAATGACAAATTGTAACTTGACAAAAAATATCCTAGACAAAAAAAAATGCAACGCCTACAGTTTTTTTCACTTCCTGAACAATTTGATATTTGAGGGTTCCGGCAATTGGCCTGTACAGTGACTATGTACATATGTATATGAGTCGCCTAGTTCCAAATCCCGATAAGTCCACAATATATAAAAAACGAGGATAAAATTTTTTATTTTTTCAAACGATGCCTTATACTTGAATTATTCCAAATACCGCCAAGTGCGCCGTAAAAAAATATTGAAAATCAGTGTTAGTTCCAAAAACTGACAATTGCACTATGATAAAAGCCATATTTAGAAACAAACAACGATAAGTCCATGTTTCTAATCTCAATATTTTGTTTAATATCAACATAATTAAGTTTAAATGAGTTTTAAACGCCATCAAGCAAATAAGTCTGTAGCAGAAAAACCGCGTTTGCGTACAAGTGAGTTTTATGGACTTATCGGAATTTGGAACTAGGCGACTCATATGTACATAGATAGTGAATGTAAATGGGTAAATAGTAAAAAGATTATGTCTTTTAAATTATTAATAAAACTGCTTCAAAATAAGTAACCCCTATAAATCCGCTAAACAGAGGAGCGATTCGAATTTAATAACGGCGACATTTTTCCAGTACCAACTCGATACTTGAAAACGTTTCACTAACCGGATACACACTAGCGAAATACTTTGTACGGCGTAAATACGTAATGTAAAAGTGGTACCATCCGTACACAAGTTTTATCGTTGAGATACATGTAAGAGATCAACACTTTAAGTTCAACACAAAAGTTACGCCAATGTACCGGAACGGCGCCGCCAGTGACTGATGCGAAAAAGTCGCGAAGAATGTATACAAAAAAAAATTGCACAAAAATGAAAAATTCATACGTTCGACGCGAGTCGAATTGACTTGTTGCATCCGCTATCTCAACTTTGAAGCCATTTTTCATGCGAGAAAGTTTCATTTCATTTTTTTTTCTTAAAAATCTGGTCGTGTTATCCGAAGGGGATGCGCGCCCCGCAATGATTCACCGCCAGGGGGTGAACACCCTTTAAAACCGACATTATTCGTTTCCTTTACACACTCCATTGGCATCAGGTGAGGGGGATGGGGGGTTGGGATGTAAAGGTCCTAGAAGGGTGAGGAGTCTACAAGGTATAGTCCCTCTTGGGTCCGGGCCCCCTAACTGGGCCACGGCGAACGAATAAACGCTTGCTAAGTACTTTTTCAGCGTTTGGCCCAAAGCTCGAACCGAACGATCCTCTCTCATACCCCTTCAAAAGCTCAACCCACCCCTCCTTCAAACCCCTTCTTCATCCCCCATCCCCCTGTCCCTAGTGTTGGAAGCGTTTGTACAAAATCGTTATCCGGGATAATTCACTCGCGATGTCTTTATTGTTTTGTTGGTACTGTTAAATTTTGATAATCGAACCGTTGCGTATAAAAAAAATTCGGGTGTGGCCAACCCATGACTGTATCCATATATTTGAGGAGTACAAAGAGTAACGAAATTATTTTTTTAAGTACGTATGTAAATAAAACGCATGCACACCACCACACCAACCAACATACGTACACGCATACAAAATACGATCTTCGGTATATATATTCGAATGGGAAAACTGCCACTTCCTGTCGTCAGATGTTGACCAAAATCACAGTATCTCTTACAGCTAACGTGAAAACTATAGATGTGGTAACAGAATTTTAGAATTTTCTACACGAAAAAACCCCCACTTTCGGTTGACTGATGTTGACCAGATTCCTTATGGCTCTTACACCTTACGTGAAACTAATAGATATTAAATTTCAGCTTGATAGACTTGATAGTTTCGGAGAAAACACACATACACACACACACACACACACACGTACACAGAAAGTACCTGATACAAATCAGTCAAAATCTCAAGGTCGAATTTTTGCACGATCACAATACTTTATCCGATTAGGATAAAGTATTGTGTCTATTGTGTCTATGTGTCTAAAAATGTCTATTTTTTTTTAAACGCTCATATCTCATAAAGAAGAGCTAACCAACAAATTTCATTATCATATTCGGATTCAGTGGGCCAAACTTTGTAAAGATCGACTAGTCTCCGCTCCGGTAGTTATTATTTGTTGCACTTTGCCTGACCATTTTAAATCTCTTGGCTTGCTACATATGTAGGTATAAAGCGATAAAGAGTAGGAATAAATTTCCCAATTTGCCTGTAGCATATATGTATAACCTTGGTACATAGTATTTTTTTTTAATTATCAATATTCCATTTGTGATGATGAACTGTTGCACGTACATATGTACATACATAAGTACACCACAAAACAAACGTTGGGAAAATCTCTGAATAACAAACAAAGACAAAATTTTACGATAACTTATCAGACAATATATTGTTGTCGCATTTTTGAATTACAACATTACTTTATCTACGAATACTTAGAATACTAGATTATTCTTCTGATACAAATTTGTAAAGTCGATTCGATTTTTTTACGCCTACCTTTTATGTTACTTTTTTTTTTTCTCGTAAAGATTTCCTCGAGCGATCGCTTCGAATGTTTATTTTCATTTTGTGCTTTTATTTGTTGATTTAAAAGTTTCAACAAAAAAAAAATCATCATCCCTCAAGGATCGTTTCTTTTTACTGGAATTCGTACATATAAAAGAGGTTTTTTTTTTTTTCACTGTCTGTGCTAAAAAGTTATCGACTCGCGATTATAATGATTTTTTTCTCTCCTCATAATAACGAAACGAAACATAACAAGACCAAACCGAGCGCGTCTAATCTTACGAATATATTTTTCTCAATCGGCAATTTTTAAAATACATCTACATATTTAAGAAAAAAATTAATATATACGAATATGTATGTATGTATATATTACATATATGTATGTATGTAGAATGGACGCCAACAAAAACGATACCTGATTTTTTAGCAATCTACATATATCTCTGAAATAAATAACGGTACGGTGCTAAAAAAATTTAAATTTCTTTCAAGCGCTAATTTTGGCATCAACAAATATCCGTTTGAAAAAAACTACAATATCATAAGAAAGAGGATTCAATTAATGATGAAATTATTTATATGTTCGTTTTATTATGTTGTATTGAATTACGACATTCGAAGACTCAATTTTTATATGAGAGAATTAATTTTCGCAAACACAAAGCCTGTCGTTGTGTATTCGCGATTCAATAGTCGAACAATGTCTGCGCGCACGAGGGGTGCGTTAATAACCCCTTTCCACTTTTTAACGGGCGTAATTAAAAATTAAAATGTCTTAAATTCGGAAAGAAACGGTCCCTTTTATATTCGCCAGGTCCGCGAAATGACTAACATTCATTTTCGAAACGATCTGACTGAAAGTGGTTTTTTTTTTTTTTTTTTTTACTTTACTTTTTTTTTTTTTGCCTTCGGTTCGAGTAACGCTTTAACGCCTCTCCTCCCCCGCCACCCTTTTTTTCCCCTTTCCCCTTCCCTCTAACACAATTAGGCAATTTTTACACTTTGGCATAATTTGATCCGTTATTTATGACGGGGAAAATTCGGCGCGATTGTTTTATTTTTTTCAAATTTCATTAAGGGTCAACCAAATTGCTTGGCTGGCCGGCGTGCGAACACGTCGTTTTTAATTATGGTCTAATTTATCAGCGACCAAATTTAGCAGAATATTTCGCAATATCGCCATACGATAACGTAATTTAATAAATTCGCCTCCGCGCCAACGGCCCTCGGTGAGCAACAGTGAACCAATTCCGAATTGCCGAAGTCAAACTTTCGATTCAAATGTTCAACTGATAGTTCTGATTAGGTGTATTCAAATTAAATATATAAAAAGAGAATCGGATGTATGTACGTACATATATAGTTTATTATCTGAACATTTAGAGCGACCCTCAGCGCAATTAACATTGTTTATAAAAAAATTATCATTTGTGAATTTATCACTAGTAAATTTTTCATTCGAATAAATACGAAATTGTAACTTTAGTCTTCGAATAATTCATTAGTTTATGAAAATTTTGAATTTTATGACATTTTTATCAGTTCAAAACTGTTTATTTAAATTTAATTTAAGAAAGGAGACAGTTTTGAATTTTTTAATATGTACATACATATGTATGTAGCTTATTTAGTTTGAATGTCGTTGAGCGAAATATACGGTACCCATTACTTTCACGCTATGAGTCAAATATTGCATACGAGTTGATAGATTTTGATTAGTTTTAGAACCAATTTATTTACAGGAATTTTTCTTCAATCATAAATGAAAAACACCGTTTAATAATAGTTATTACAAGCATCGGTACATTATATGCTATGCCAATGCTTTTTATGTTTCATACACGAATATAAAACTCTCTTGATATATGTATGTATGTGTATACTTTACTCGCTACTATCTCGCTAGTTTGCGAGTCGCTAGTACACTAGCTCGTGTAATAGTCGAAGCTAGTAAACTATCTGGCTTTTTCGGCTTCGAAGTTCGAATGTTTGACTTTACTCGCTACTATCCGGCTACTGTGACGTCACTTCATTTTGACAGTTTGTGGTTAAGCGGTTCATTTTCAACTCCCAACACACACATACATACATATGAATATTTAGTGAAAATTGTATTATTAAAAAAAGCATATTCATTATAAAAAAATGAAGTAAAACAAGTACTGTAGACTGTGTACAAAAGACTGTAAAACAAGTTGACGACAGCGACAAGTTGGCGAGTACACTAAACACGTGTAATAAGATTACTAGCTACTCGCCACTAGCTCTACGTGTCGGCTAGTAAACTAGCGAGATAGTGGCGATTAAGCTATCCCCGTGTAATATCCGCTTAATAATCTAAATGCGTCAAGGTAACATACATATCACCTATGTACATACATTGTACATTACAAACACACACTCCATCATCGGAATCATCATTAGACACAACACTCAATATCATCTACCCTAATTACCCCACTACATATGTATGTATCTACATAATACACCGCAAAACCGCACATTATGGTCAGATCGATCAATTAAACACAAAACACAAACACTACGTATGTATGTATGTATGTATACCAACAATTTGAAAATAAAAAAAACTATTCGAGTGACTCGTCTACGTTCTATCTAGTCTAGATCTATTTATCGACGTTGACCGGAAATGTGACTCCACGTAACTCACACGGGGCTTGTTTACTGTTTCTCGCAATAGTTTAAGTGGCCGATTCAAGTGTTACATCGGACATAGAGTTGGTAGGGGTGAATATGGGGATTGGAAAAAAACAATATTATAGAGGAGAATAGTCGAGTTACGTATTGCAAGTGTTAGCGATCGATGAAAACCGTTCGCGTTTTGCTCCACAGTGGGTTTATCGGAAAGACGAGTGGTGGACGAGTAGTGAAGATCCACTCCCCGATGCTCCTTTAGCTTCCGTAGTGGTAATATCGAACCACTCCAGTCTCTCGATGACCGGATCGGAGCACTCGAAGAGTCTCAATGTGAACCTTTTCTTACGAATATATTTGTAGAGTATATAGGATCTGGTTCTCGTGCCCGTTCGGGTTATTCGTATAAGCGTTTTGATATTATCGATAGAGCGTAGTTAGGCAATCGAAAAATTCTTACGGTATTTGCCGCGATGGCCAAAAGGTGGATGTGTGTGTTTTCAAAAGGTAGATTATCTTCAAAAGCAGCATACAACCTTCAAACATAACCTTCGTTTAACATACGTGTATGTAAACGAGCAAATTGTACAAAATCGCACATCGTATAAACATAGTAATGTTATCGTATACCTAGTCATTTTATGCAAAGCGTAAGCGTTTTCAGCAAAGTATGTACATACATTTAAAATAATTAATTTTGCTGTCTGAATAATTTTCATCTCACCAATACGACCAGCTGATCCCGAGGAACAATTTGAACCAGTTGTTTTTTATTAGGTCTTGCTCATACTTTAGTTTTTCCTGTGCGCTATTTTTATTTAGATTTGTACAGATGACGGGTTTCAGTTTGCAATTATGCAATGGTTGCTTATGCTTGTTTTAAATCTTATCTATTGACCGTTGTAGTTAGCTACGACTCTTTTGAGTCATTCTAGGGCAGCGGTCGGGAACCGGCGGCTCCGGAGCCGCATGCGGCTCTTTATATGAAAACCTGCGGCTCTCGCTGTCATCCAACATTTTGCGTGAAACACAAAATGTGTTTCACTTTTTAGTAATAAACTGTCGAGCATTATGAAATATGACGAAAATAGCACATTTCTTACTGCTATCCATTTCATAAATGAGTCAAATTTAATTTAATTTTGATTTATATAATCCGAAGATAATATGTTGCGGCTCCCAAACTTACCAATTTTGCAAGGTTTTTCCTAATTTGGCTCTTGCTCGAAAAAGGTTCCCGACCACTGCTCTAGAGAATATATATATAATATGTATATACCTAGGACAATTGATGAATATGACCAGATGTAAAGAAGAATAAATTAAACTAGGATGGAGTGCTTTTAAAAGAATGAACATAGTTTTTAAATCCAACATTCCGCTATACTTATAAAAGTAGGGCATACTGACCAATGCGTACTGCCAGTTATGACGTATGGATGTGAAATGTGGATGATAAATTCAAGAATGCTACGTAAGATCCAGTGCACACAGAGCAGCATGGAAAGATTTGTTGAATTGAGAAGAATGTGTGGAGTCAACTGGATGCAGATTGCACAAGACAGACAGGAATGGAAGAGGATTGGTGAGGCCTTCATCCAGCAGTGGATGGTGAACGGCTGAAAATGATGATGATGATATACATACATATATGGGTACATACATACTCATACATCAACAATATATAACAGATACATATAGACCAAAAAACATCGATACTTGTCACGGAAAGTAAAAGGAAAAATGAACAATTGAACACTTAGACACCTTTCGATTAAATTTCAAAAATTCTTCTGCTTCAAACTGGTCGAAAACTTCAGCCAATGCTGATATACATAATAGACGACTTATCATTTTAAAGCTTAAGCCTGAGACTGACCTAGATGCAAAAACTGTATAATTTACACACAGAAACGAAAAATTGCATTCATTTATTAATTTTATTACAAGCTTATTCAAATCAAAAATATCAAGGTGACCCCTTTTAGTAGGTTAAACCCCGTTGTTTTTTTTTTTCTGCGCCATAACTAAATTCATTCTGCGTATAATATAAAATTATAATATTTCGGTTTTACGCACACAGCATGTACAACGTTAAAGTTTTACAACGCTCGCGTATATATCCGAATAAACGTTTCACTCGGTTTAATATGCAAGACTCTACATTTGTCTATGTGGAAATATGTATAGGTATATATGTAAACGTACTCGTATATACCTCACATATTTATATACACACATACAGAGATATGTACAGTATCTTTATAACTATGTAATAAAAGTTCAGCTCCCGGTTTTTATTTATTATCATGCATTATTGTGGAGGAATGGCCTTATGGGTCAATAAAAGTTATGAATCGTAAAGGCCCCCCGAGCACAATAATAATACACAAATATGCATACCTATGTATGTATGTATGTATGTATAATACCGCACATTCGTTTGATGTCATTTCACCGCTAAAACACAACGTCGTTAATTAATTGTTGGTTGTGTCTCATTTTTTTTTAAATTTTACATTGATCGAAGTTATCTCGTCGAATGTGCATCTACAGCTTATGAGCCAAATGTTCCGAATCGAAATTCCGATTACCATACGATAATTTAGTTCTTGGCCCGTTGACAACGAGCCCCAGTCGCCATTATCGGTCGTTTCAGTTGCGATAATACAAGGCCCGAATAATATAACGATGATAAAAATCAAATGAAACGAATCGATTCGATCGTATCTGTCTCTGTGTTGCATGCGATTCGTTGGGGGTTTGTCTGAGCACTATGTACATGTGTGTACATATGTATTGCCTGTTTAAAATCAACCAGTGTTTATTGTTGACACATGAGTGGGCTAACGATAACTTTAGCTATGGGTTAGGGCAGCGGTCGCCAACCTTTTGGACCACACGGACCACTAAACTCAAAATCTCGAATACCGCGGACCACTACCATAATTTCCTCCATAAAAATAACATTCTAAATATGAAATTTTTTGAACACTTGTATTTGCGCTCCGAGTTATTTGCAAAAAGTTGGATATCACCTTATAATGATGATAAATTCATGATTCATTATGCAAACTGCCAGTTATGACGTATGGATGTGAAACTTGGATGCTAAATTCAAGAACGCTACGCAAGATCCATTGCACACAGGGAAGCATTAAAGGATTTACGCTTGGTATAACAAGAAGAGGTCGTCAGAGGAATACATGGGTAAGAAGTATGATCAAAGTGGCAGATATACATATGTAGTGGAATGTGTGAAAAAGTTGGATCGGACACATAGCGAGAAGAATGGATGGCAGATGGACGCGAGAAATACTGGAATGGTATCCGAGAGGATGTGAAAGAAAGCAAGGTAGACCGAGTGGAAGATGGGCTGATTAATTGAGAAGAATGGGTGGAGTCAAGTGGATGCAGATATCTCAAGATAGACAGGAATGGAAGAGGATTGGAGAGGCCTTTATCCAGCAGTGGATGGTGAACCGGTTGGCGACCGCTGGATTAAGGGAAACAGCCCCTTACCTAACTTTAACCAGTGGAATTTTGAATTGAGAATACTATTAACCATCATATATATAATAGCCTTATTCCGTCTGTCTGTGTATGTGTCTGTCTGCTGATAACGCTCTCCGATGTAAATAGTTAAAAAACCAGAACGTCGCACGAGTGGAATTTGAACCCGGTATCACCAGTTTGGGACAGTGAGCGCTTACGCTGTGATCCAAACTAGATAATAACGGGCCTGCTTCATTTTTACTATATAATATCCTAATAGACTCGCTAGACTTTGCTAAATTGTTACGTTGTTGTATTATAACGCGCCATCCATGCAACAACTATAAAAACCCAGAAAACATCCGTTGATATTCAACTTCATTACACTAGTTTTATAATAATCTACTAATAAATTTGTCATTAGCTGATACTGTGTATTGTAACTATCTGAAAGTAAAAAATGTCCTAGGATCAGACCCGCAGGATCAATGAAAGTAAATCTGTAAAGTTTGGTCTCAATGAGTCAAAGGGTGTATGTGTAGGTACATACATACATATGAATGGATAAGTTACAAAACGAACAAACATGAAATCAATTTCGAAGCGAAATAATCGGATTTCATGTTAAACTATTACGATTGAATACACAATGATATCTCTCGATACGTTTTATTACTGCAGATTGATACACCGTATATAGAGAATGGAGAGAGGGGGATTTTGTTACGAGCTAACGAACAATCGATATGGCCAAAACGGTTTTTAATCGTCAATTATGTATTTAATCGCATTGTTAAATAAACAACACGCGTTACGCATCGAAAGGGTATCAGGTTACGCACAATAATAATATCTCATGCTGCAAAATCAAACCCGTTTTGTCGCTTCGATAATAATAATAAATTTGCACACACTAACACTTGCACTACATACATACATAGGTATAACCAGCTATTTGACGATTGGTCGAAATTTATACTGACAGCAATTAAAAAAAATAAATAAATAAGGTTAACTACTAACGGACATGTACTTACATATTATATGACATGTATATACAACTCAATAATTTATAGGATCTATGTACATATATTTAAAAAATATGCCAAGAAAGAAACAAAAAGGAAGTCTATATGTACGTTTAGATTTATACTTGTGCATATATTTACATATGTAAATTATTAAAGACACAACTAGTGTAAGCCATTTGAAAATCAACGGAGCAGTTTCTCATCACCCGTACTGAAAAATAATATTTAATAGTTTTTATAGTTGTTGCATAGATGGCGCGTTATAATACATACAACACCGTAACAATTTAGCAAAGTCGCGATCCTACTAAGGATTTATACGTTCAAATATAGGCGATCTCGCATTATTGGCGTTGGATCATAGTGTAAGCGCTCACTGTTCCGAATCGGTGATCTCGGGTGCAAATCCCACTCGCGCGTGGACGATTCGTGTCTTGATTATTTAACTCAGCGAGCGTTATCAGCGGACAAACAGAATGACGGATTTTGGCTATTATATATAAACTAGTGTAAGCCTGTTGAATATCAACGGAGCGTTCTCATCACCCGTACTGAAAAATAATATTAAATTAAATAGTTGTTGTAAAAATGGCGCTTTATATTAACAACAACGTAACAATTTAGCAAAGTCGCGAACTTACTACCGATTTATATTTGCAAAATATAAGGGTTCTCGCATTATCGGCGTTGGATCATAGCGTAAGCGCTCAATGTTTTGAACTGGTGATATCGGGTTCAAATCCCGCTCGCGCGACGTTTCTGGTTTTATAATTATTTACCGAGGCGAGCGTTATCAGCAGACAGAGACACACACACATACACAGAGACAGACGGATTTCGGCTATTATATATGTACATACATATATAATAATAATGTTGCTTTCAGTGAATCGAAGTGTAACATACATATTATGTTACACATGTTAAGCTATTTTTCATACTGGGCACGGTACACTTTTGGCGAATGTAAAGGCCCATTTACACGATCCGCTTCGTTTCCGGTTCCGGCGAGCTGTCCGATAAGCGCACGTGTTTCGCATACGAATGTTTGTAGAACAGTTTTTCGTTTACACGTCCGTTTTAACCGAAGCCGGAGACGGAACGGATCACTGAACGCATCGTGTTAATTTGCCCTCAGTGGAACAATTCCATTTATGCCTTTTTACTTTATCCATATCGGATAAAGTATTGTGACGGTGCGAAAATTTGACCTCGAGATTTTGACTGATTTGTTGATCAGGTATCGTCGCCTGGTCGCTATAAAAAATTATAGTTTTTATAGCGTCATCTATGTATATGTAGGTAATGTAGGTAATGTAGGTTAATGTAGGTAATGTAGGTAGGTAGGTAGGTATGTAGGTAACAGTCAAGATCCCTTGTATAGGTAATGTTTAAAAAAAAAAAAAGGACTAAATTGACGAAAGGCGATAGCGAATAGCATTAGTGCGAGTTCTCTCGAGCCTGGGGTCATGGGTTCGATCCCCACTCGTTCTGGTGGTTTTTTAATAATTTTTCCTCCGCAAGCGTTATCAGCAGACAGACAGACAGACGGATTTCGGCTATTATATATATATACTAGTGTAAGCCCGTTGAATATCAACGCCCGCTGAATTTTAAATATCGTAAAGCGTAAAACGAATTTTAAATATCGTAATATCGTAATAGAGATCCCCATTAACCAAATCGATCGATCCCCGATACCCACTGGAAATTTTTTTTTTTTTTTACTTTACTATTTATATTATAATTATTAATTATTATATACACATATAATAATTATAATTTTGTAAGTGATTTTGTAAAAATCAAAAAAAAAAAAAAAAAAAAATAGTTTTTATATCGACATCTAAGTATTATTAGCAGAGTTTTTATGTTATAGGTAAAGTAGACTTACATACGATCCCTTTTGTAGATAATGTTTAAAAAAAAAAAGGTCTAAATTGAGCAAGGGTGATGGCAGATTAGTCTTAGGACGTTCTTCCCGAGCCTGAGGTCGTGGGTTCGATCCCCCACTCGTTCTAGTGGTTTTTTAATAATTTTTCCTCAGCGAGCGTTATCAGCAGACAGACAGACAGATGGATTTCGGCTATTATATATATAATAATATAATTAAGCTGAAATTTTGCATACGTAGTACATGTGTAAGAACTTTCAAAACAATATAATTTTTTCCAACCGGAACTATGTACATACATATGTAGTAGGAACTTTTACTATTGGTTTTCAGTGTTTTTCAGTTGTTTTACAATGTTGCGATTATAAATTTTGGGCATTGGGTGAAATTCAGTCGTTGCTCCTAACATTTATATGTACGTTTACATTGTGAGGTGGTGTGTGATATTTCCGAGATTTTTACGCGTCGTTTCCGCAGTTAATTCCCCCGGAGCGGAAGTGGAGTGCGTTTGAATTTTAATAAGTCGCGGAAGGGGTCTGGAGTTTTGGAGTTTTGAACCGTCGGTAATCTGTTCGACTTTTAGTGCGGTCAACCCTTTAAGCGCGGGTGCACGAATAATGCCTGGGGCGAACTCAAGGTACACTTCGGCAAACGCGGGCACACAACGGGTTAAGTGTTGCACGCTGACACACTCTCATTCGTCACTCACAGCTTGAAACGTAATGAGCAAACCAGGGGCGCTCAACTCGATCTTAAATCAATTCGAATGCCCAGTATCGTATCACTGTATTACAAGTCGAAATCGGATCCAAAGAATTAGTACTAAAATCTCTACTAACGGGCCAAAAATAAATTAGCCCTAACGGCAATATACATACATATATTATGAGGCAGTTTAAAGCTCATTTTCGTTTTTGCCAAACGGATAATTAGTAATGCCAATATTAGCGCTTGAAAGCAAATTTTATCAGGGAATTTCATACAATCAAACGCTCGATTAACAAACAGGGAAAAATCGTAGAAATACAAAATTTTTCCGTATAACGAGCTAAAAAATCATAAAATCATATACAGATAATTTCTTTTTACGGAAAAAATGCAATTTTACAATATTCAATAAACGAGCGCCTACACTATAATATCCTTTGTTTTTTTTTAACAATAAAAAAGTATTTAATGATGTAATAATGGTTGAATGTGGCTTCTTTTCAATTTTACAAATTTAAAAGTCATTCAATAGACATATCATCATACATGTATGTAATGGCTCAAATGTCTGTCGGTCTGCTGATAACGCTCGCCGAGGTAAATTATTAAAGTTTGGAAGAGGGTGCGCTCACGCATTCATTCAAACTAGATAATGACGGGCCTGCTACAATTTGACAATATTAATATCAATAGGTTTGCCACTTTGCTAAATTGTTACGTTGTTGTATTATAAAGCGCCATCTATACAACAGCGATAAAAACTATTAAATTTAATATTATTTTTCAGTTGCGGGTGATGAGAAACCGCTACGTTGATATTCAACGGGCTTACACTAGTTTATATAAATATATTAGGTAAATCATCTATGTATGTATGTATGTATGTATATATACGGATACTGTAGTTTATAGGGGCTCGCTTGTTAGACAATGGAAAACGTACATTTTTCCGTAGATTAGTAATTTTATGTTAGACATATATAATAATAATTAATTCCAAGTAGAACATACATACATATGTACATAGATAAATAAACAAATTGATTTTCTAGCTTGCTATGCGGATAAATCCAGTGCTATTTAAGCGAGCCTACACATTGTCCGAGCACGATTCACACTAACAATTTTGAAAACGAGAATTTTGAAAGTGTGCTCGAGTGTCGACAGTTGACGACGAGCAAAAGCTCATCAACGAAAGTGTTAACTGTGACCAGTATAAACATTTGCCTACATATTTTAAACATCATACAACACACACCTTCGGGGTGAGTTATATTAGCGTTTTGGGTCCGGTACCCCACTTCTCATATGAGAAGCTGCCTAATCCCTTCTCGGTCCCTACATAAACTTCCTTATTCCCTTTATTATACATCGGTACGTGTATATATGTATGTATATTACACGTATATCCATCCAAGTCAGTATACGCGGCCCATGGTGCATATGTATGTATACGTTTTGATTTATTGTATGGTGTGCCAAGGCTCGATATTAATTCATATTAATTGTACGTGTATATTATTCGTCACTGGAGTTTGACGAAGGTGGTCCTCTTGGCAAAATGGCGTTCGAATACCTCTGACTTTTAGGACCATTTGGTTTTCCTCTTTAAGTGTCGTTTGTTCCACTAATTGGCCAGCATTATTTGCGATAGAACTCTCTCGATATTGTATATGTATGTACAGTATGTATACTGGCGATATACATACATATATATAACGATCCTCGTGACGAATGCCGTTTTGTGTTCGTCCTTTTGCAAATTAACTTTATTTCAGTATAATTGAATTGTGGACGGTATTTTTTTCGATAAACGAAATTGTTTTATCATGTATCGCTTTGAAAAAAATATTAATTCAAATAAAATAGAGAACGCTTTGCCGAACCTTAATTCAATGTATTGTGGTAATTTTACTGACAATTATAGTGCAAGTTTTTCTATAATAAGCTTACATTTTATATACAGATAAAATGTAATGAAAATACTTAATTGTATGTATATTTAAGTAATAGGTGTTCGCAGTTTACCTACATATGTATGTATATACCTAAAATTTATGTATATACACCCGATTCTCTTTTTGCACGGTTTTTTTTACACGGTTTTGAAATAACACGGTTCAAGATAACGAACCAATTACTTTTTTTACACTGATTTTTTTGCTTTTACACGGTTTTCAAAAAAGATTTTTGTGTTGCACTGGTCGCCTATATTGCGTCGCATATACATACATATACATATGTATTCCTGGTTTTTATGGTACACTTTAGTTTCGTTTATGAGTATGCAACTTTTAAGCCAAAAATTCACTACAATGGCATCGCTCAGATCTACCCACTGATCGTAAATCTTTTCAGTTCATGATATTTTAAAATGAATTATGAAACATTTTAGAAACAAAACATATAGAAATGTATACCGATAGGAAACTTTAATTTGTGTAAACTTTCACAAGCATCGAATTTAGCAAAATAATAATAAAATAACCTATATTATTAGTAGTCTTCGTTTTTAAATCGATAAAATTTCTTTTTATTTTTCTAAAACTTCTATTTTGGGTTTTGCAAATATGGATCGGCATTAGGTGAGTTGTTAAACTTGTGAAAACAACAATAGATGGATCGTTCATATGTTGCACAATGCACACTAATCAAGGGTTGCATACCACTGATTTAACTAGGAGGTCTTAGCTCTACTTATGCATTTGAACCCTAAAAGTGCGAAAAAGAGTTCATTAAAATTTGTCACTTTCATTAGTTTTCTAACTTTTATTACTTTTTCTGCTTTGTATTTCAATATTCTGATATCTGATCTGCATTTATTGTCAAGCAGCGACACCGAATGAATATATTTTTCATATTAAATTTAATTTAAATCGAAAACCATGTAAATTTATTACTTCATTTATATGTAACTTGGGTTTGAGTTTGAGTTTGAGTTTGAGTTGGGTAACTATGAGTTTGGGAATTTTATATTTAGAGTTGATTTTAAGTAATGGAACCTATCTCCCATTTTTATATGTCCACTGTATTTTTTTTTACACGGTAGTCTCTGGAACGTATCCCCCGTGCAAAAAGAGAATCAGGTGTACATATATATATAAAATAGCGATCCTGATAAAATTATTAAATAAAACTTTTTCAACGTACTTTAAGCAGAACGAAGAAAGCACTCAAAAAGTCGAAGAGTAAAATATCATAAATGTTTCACTTTAATCCGCAAATTTTTCAACGATCTCAAAACAATTTATATCGCCGGCCAAACTTATAAACCGTAAAGGTTAAACTATTGGCCAAAGAATAATAATAAAGTTTATCGGTAAGAGATTGTTTTTGTTTGTATATAAACGGGCAGGTATTCTATGTGTGTACATATGTATGTATATTAAGTATTCATAAAAAAAACATTTCCAGTCAAATAATATTATGTTTACACGATCCTTATAATTTTCGACTTTGCAAAGTTTGTAATTTGAGCCGTAATTTTAATTGTATGTTTCTTTGTTCACAGGTAAGTCAATGTCGTCTTCGGTGTGCGTGAAAATTAAGCAGAGCTTCGGGCGAAAGGTAAACGAACAGAAAATTTGATGGACACTTGTAGGATTGGGTTTGGAAAAGCCACGAAAAATCAACGGTCGCGTATGCGCGTCGATTTTTCGCATTTTCGCGCACGTTCGATTTTTTGGCTCTATTTCCCCCCCTTATTTTCTCAATTTCGTTCGCGATTGGAATTTGATCTGACTCGCAGCGCGGAAAACAATTTTCTTTTCCGTTGTTGCCGGTCGCTGGATGAAAGGAAAACGTAGCTCGAATCCCGCACTCAAATTGGGAAAAACTGATTCGGCCGTTGCGTTTGCGAAATTGAAAAAATTCTACTTCAAAACGCTAGCGCGAGAAAAATAATGATAAAATTCTACCGTCATACGAAAGAACCGGTGTTTGGTTAACAAGAAAATAGTACAATCTGGTTAACGATTTATGATATGATATTATACGCATAAGTAAACCTTTATTGCAAAAATGTTATAAGACTATGTTTATCTAGTCATACTCGTACGTACGTCTATAATATATTAAATATGTAATTGGTCGTTTGCGTGCAATGCCTACATACATACACATGAACTCAATCATTCAATTCAATAATATACGATTTTTTTAATCGATTTGTTACCGATAACATAACAGGGCGTTCGATAATTAATTTGAGCATACCAACATACGGAAAATGCAAATAATTTTCCCACTAAGTTACATAGATAGATAGAATTGCAATGTTTGCGTAGAAGAAACGAACTCGACTTTGGCGCGGGTGTTCGAGCAAAGTTTGAAATTTGAATTCTCGTTTGCGAGTTGATGATGAGATTTACCATGATCTGCATAATATCTTCATAACATCGACCATCCAACCTCATCCTCTTCCTCTGCATGCAGAGGATGTATGTTCAAGATTACTCGGAACCGAATTAAGCGGCTCTCGTTCGTCGGTTGGTGGGTTCGTTATCATATGGTTAATTCGACCCGATGCATATTTTAATATTGTGTAGTTGATGTGCTATTAACGTGTTGTTAACTCACCCAATTTCAAACAGAGTGTGACAATTACGATAGCTTTTTATTACACGACAGGTGTGAGGAACGTTTGGTAGAGATATAATTAAAATGGTGCGTGCAGCATGATGTACCTGTATATAAATGTAGTCAACACTTTCAATAGATTAGAAAAGTTTTGTTATACGTAGCCCTAGTACATAGATAATTGAGATTGTTTTTCTTTAACATTAAAGATCTTACATGTATATAAACTATTACGACTCTTGGAATAAATCTAAAGAATGGAATATGAATATATGACTTTGACTTATTTTTTTTCACTAATTTTACAGGACACTGTATTTTTATTCTCCTTCAACTCGTTCTGTATTAATATAAGAAAATACGGCAAAAAAAAAAACTATGCTAATTTAAGCCTAACTACTTCGCCAAGGGCAAGGACACAAAACTTTCACTCGTCTCGTAGTCTTTCAAGCTTTCACATTTTAAATCTTATTACTTATACACTTAATGGAAATGTATTGTAATTTTGTACCCCAAGTCTCACCCTCGCGCTATTAAATTATTCAAAAGAAATTTTGATTATAATAAGAGCTATAAATTTCATTCACCGAAAACAATAAAATGCTCCTCAATAGACAAGGTATACATATAATAATTAATAATATTATAGGTTGAGTTTTCTTATTCAGTACATATGTATTACAGAATTTTATAAGAACATTTTTAATAATAGGATCCTCTCTTCTGTTAAATTCCAACAGAATAGTGCCCCATGTCACACTTCACGGTTCAGGATAAGGCTTTGGACTGGCCTGCACAATCACCAGACCTCAATCCTTTTAAAAATTTGTGGTTGGAATTAAAAAAGAACGTCAGGCAATACAAATGCACTTCAAAAGCGGAATTAAAATATTAAAATTGCGGCTAGAATAGGAAAAAATCCCTTCATACACGTGCAAGAAACCAGTGGACAATATGCCAAGGAGGATCCTGGCTGTAATTAAGGCCAAAAGAGGGCCAACAATATATTAAAAATATGAATAAAATACATAGGTAACTGTATTGATCTCAATCATCGTTTCATTTCTAACTCTTAATATTTAAAATAAGAGATTTTTAAGGGTGCTTCAGACTTTTGGCCAAAGCTGTTTATAAACACAGAGCAACAAAAAATAACGTTTTTTAAAACCCACAGCGGAAATTGGTCAATTTTTACTAAGTTTGACCCATTAAATTTGAATCCAATAATAATTTTTGTTGATTAGCTCTTATTTATGAGATTTTTGCGATTTAAAAAACATCCATTTTTTCGGCTTTTGCGGTCTATAACTAAAAACAATACTTTATCCGATTAGGATAAAGTAAAAATATAGTATTGCTGTGCTCAAAGTGAGTATTGAAATCAATACTCAGATATTTTTCCTATTGATTCTATTTTTTATTGCATTGAAATACTTATTATAGTACTTATGTACTCTAGCGAGTAAGTACTATACTTACTCTAGCGAATTTTTGAAGTCAAAAATATACTTTTTTTTTTTACACATTTTTTCCTCGTGCTATTATGCGTTTATTTGGTCAGTTTTTTTTAATTTCACCACGTTTATAAGAATTGGTTTTCTATTTTATCTAAACGTACTCGTTCGAGCGGTAAATGATTTTAAATTACGTTATGAGATGTTTTCTTATTCAGTACATATTACAGCATTTTTAAAACGATGACCTTAAGAATCACATGATATACAAGTGTTGTCATACTAATTATAATATACAATTTAAAAATGATGATTGTGAAACTTTTCATTATAAGCCTTCGTTTTTTTAATGCATGTAATTAATTTTAATAAAACTAAAATTATGTTTAATGAATTTTGCACGCAAAGCGTAGTCACAGAAGATAATCATATTGCAGAGATAGTTGATAGTTATCTATACCTAGGGCAGTCGATGCATATGACTGGATGTAAAGAAAAATAAATAAAACGAAGAATGAAACTAGGATGTCGTGCTTTTGGAAGAATGAACATAGTTTTTAAATCCAACATTCCGCTATGCTTAAAAAAAAAAAGCATACGACCAATGCGTACTGCCAGTTATGACGTATGGATGTGAAACTTGTACGCTAAATTCAAGAATGCTACGAAAGATCCAGTGCACACAAATAAGCATTGAAGTATCTTGGCATAACAAGAAGAGATCGTAAGAGGAATAGTATGAAGTATGGGTATGAAGTTATGACCAAAGTGGCAGATACATATAGCAGAACGTGTGAAAAAGTTGTAGTGGACACATAGCGAGAAGAATGAATGGCTGATGGACGCGAGAAATACTGCAATGGTATCCGAGAGGATGTGAAAGAAAGCAAGGTAGACCGATTGGAGGATGGGCTGATGAATTGAGAAGAATGTGTTGAATCAAGTGGATGCAGATTTCTCAAGACAGACAGGAATGGAAGAGGATTGGAGAGTCCTTCATCCAGCAGTGGATGGTGAACGGCTGAAAATGATGATGATGTATATGAATTTGCGAAAAGTTTAAAAATGTAAAAATGGAATTGCAGAAAAGTTTCTGCTACTCATAGCACTGTTCGGATGAAATTATCCTAGCGATCTGACGTTAGGTCGAAATTAGGGGTACAGGAAGTGAGCTACAGTACTGTCCCTCACCCTTTCATCCCATCCGCCCTCACCCCCTCTATCTCTCCTTCCCGTAATCAAGATGAAAGCCTCCCGCCAAGTGTGAAGGATAGGTGCTGATATAATTACGCGGCGAGGCTCCTTTTCCGCCCCCCCCCTTCCCCCCTCTACCCTTCTCGTCCTTTTCGCCCCCAAATTTAAAATGAAGGGGTGTCAAGGGGGCGTTGACAGATTTATTGCCCTCACCTCTGTCTAAATTATTGTCCCCAGGTCCTTTTTTTCCCCCGTCGCGCGCGCGGACAAAACAGAAAACCCTTTGATCGCGAGCAAGTCTTCATCCCCCTGTTCTTCCCCTTCGCCCTCTCACACCCCCACCATCCAACGGAAGTGATGTTCAAATAAACAGACCCTGGCGTGAAAGACCGCTCGTCGAAGTGTGCCGGAAAATTTGAAGAAAATGTTCGTCGTCGCTCGCCCTCTCCAATTGTGCGTCAAAAGTCTTGGAATAATATCGACATTAAAGTTTTTATGAAAGTTAATGAGCCATGCGATGGAAAGGCGAAAAATTCGGAGTATGGCTGTGTCGAACACGGCCGTGGGTTTTTCGTGAATACGTCCGCGTTAGCGGCTAATATTGTATTTGGAATATGAGAATGAAATGAAAGCGTCGAAAGCATTAATTGTATTTATCACTAGCTGAACATGGGCATGCGTTGCAGTGCCCGATCCCGTTCCCGTTCCCGTTCCTATTACGTTATCTGATGCGTGAGCAGGCCCGTTCCCGTTTTTTCCCGATTTTTTTCACAGGAACCATCCCGACGGCATGATTACAATAAGTCCTGAAAGTTTCATCGCGATCGGTTGAGTGGACAGACAGACAGACATCGAGGTGTTCGCGCCGTTGTTTTCTCTGCGCGCCACGTCAACTTTCTAATGTTCCCGATACCGTCTCACTCGTTCGGTCACAGACATGTCGGTATTAACCAATAGATGATTAGACCCTCTTTCTGATGATATACTTTTCAGCGTGTATAGGCGGACATAGTGAAATTTTCGATTTTTCACCAACTAATAATTTACACGGTTCACTTTTTACGGCTTAAATCGACAGGTCCTAAAGAGATGTTCAGTTTGGTAGCAAAATCACCGCGTTAGCACATCAGAGTCGCGAGATATATACCGCATGAAAATTTCCAAAAACGTACTAAATAGCCGTCGGAAGATACGCCCCCTCCGCGCCTCGCGCACGCACGGTGCCAACTCAAGGTCATACATGCACCGTAGACGTATACCCGAGCGTATAAAACAACATTTGTGTCAATCGTGTTGTTAGTAAGGAAGTTATAGTGTCGGAATGTGTGCCCATTCAAACGTAACACCGCCGTTTCCGTACTGGTACCCCATACTGGTCCGCGTATAGACGTATGCAGGTCAAAAATATTTTTAAATTACGTACCCACTTCCAAGTGATTGTCAAAATTTTGTTGCCTTAGCTTAAGCTGAATTCCATTTCAATTAAACTAACAAAGTGCATATTGTATGTGTGTCATGAATGTAAGTGTATACTAGTATATTTGGTTCTATCGTAATATAGTACTAGTCACTACCCGTTGACAGTGTCATCGGGTGGTTATCATTTATGTATATATTGTGCAAGTTGGTGAGGTTATGTAGCGTGACCGCTCCGCTCAACCCGTGTCGTGTGAGTGGCGGGTATGCGAGCGTTCCGCGGCTAGGCCATCCAGCCAACCAGGCAGATTCCTACACTACTATATATGTACATACAGTAATTTGTATCATAATAGACAATATTTTTAAATTAAATTTAGTTAAGTTACGTGCGAGTATTTGACTATTCTGTTATTCCATAATAAATTCGTCTGAGAGTGTTAAATCGTTACAAAATTTTGGCACGCGATCAAACTGGATCAAGTCGAGCGAAAAATGTGTTTTTAAATAAGCATCATAAGTAATTTATGCCTTTCTTTTACATAATTCTGCAGTTGGAGGCTTTGCCTCGTTTCATGTTAAATTTGTGTAAATGTTTCAAGCATGTGAACATGTCGCCGTTTGACAAATTTAATGTAATGTATTCTATTATCGCGGATCACAGAGGGAAAATTACATTACCGAAGGGGTGTTACTTTATCGGTTGAATTTTATTATTTATGTAAATAATTACGTTTTTTTTTAATTCGGCACACTTTCGGCACCGTCGAAAGCGAGAAAAAAGTTTGGTCTTTCACTTTGAAATGTTGCGGATCGTCAAACATAAATATGCTTTTTAATTAAAACGTTCGAGAACGATTAAGCGTTCGAGTCCTTTCTCTTTTCATTTTTTTGTGTTTCCGCCCCCTCGGCGACAGCAAAAAAATAAAAAAAGATTTGAAACAAAACGGGGAGGAAAAGGGAAACACAGAGGATAAATCTCATTAATATTGTACAATATTTTTTTGCGCCAAGTTTGTCAAAGTTTATTTTCATTTTATGCCAATAAAATGAAGAAATTATTTAAATACACCGCACATCCATGACACTGTCTTTTATACACGATTGATAAATAGACAACGATTGATATTATGATAATCAAGCTACCGACGGGTGATTCCTTTATAATTATGACAATATTACAACACTAAAATTAATATTAATGGCTAATTAGTGAGACTTTATATATTTATAATACAACTATAATTTAATTAACGCGCATTTATGCGGCGAAATAAATTATTTAAATATCCCATTACGTATTAAAATATTCAGGAAAAAAGTTTACAATAGTTTGCAGTGGGTGAGGTTGAGTTTAAAAATTTGCATTCAGTCGTTTTATTTTCGATTCTAGCGGTTTGTTTACGAAATTTTAACGACTTTCAGGTTAAAGTTATAATCTGAAAGCATTAAAATGTATTATAATAGTCACTCAAAATCATCATCATCATTTTCAACCGTTCACCATCCACCGCTGGATGAAGGCCTCTCAAATCATCTTCTTTTCCTGTCTGTCACACATTCTTCTTAATTCATCAGCCCATCGCCCACTCGGTCTACCTCGCTTTCTTTCACATCCTCTCGGATACCATTCCGGTATTTATCGCGTCCATCTGCCATCTTTTCTTCTCGCTATGTGTCCACTTCAACTTTTACACACGTTTGCCACTCTTCTTGTTATACCAAACATACATCTTTTCAT
This sequence comes from Parapsyche elsis, assembly GCA_022651745.1. Lineage (NCBI taxonomy): Eukaryota > Metazoa > Arthropoda > Insecta > Trichoptera > Hydropsychidae > Parapsyche > Parapsyche elsis. Next base: position 310,729 of record JAGVSN010000090.1, read on the forward strand.
GCTTCTCTGTGTGCACTGGATCTTACGTTGCATTCTTGAATTCACTCAAAATTTATCAAGAAAATATCGTTGATTTCACACTAGTCTTCTTTCAGAATGAAGTATAATTTTTAATAATATAAAAATTAGTGTTAAATAAAATATTGTTTTATGGATAGAGTAGACTTGCGTATTCGTGAAATATTTTCATTTCTAAAACGAGAAATGCTTAGGAAAAAAAATTCCAATACATTTTCCGCGCGCGCACAAAAAAGCCAGCTAAAAAAAGTCGGACAGGAAGCGGGTTCAGAAATTGCGAAGCTTTCGTTTTATTTATTATTTTTCGGTTCGGATTTCGCAACCGGAAGTGTGGGTCGCTCTTCTCGTCGTGATTTGCTCTCGTTTCGAACGATGATCGTTTCGGCCGAAGACAAATTGCCGGCAAATTTGTAGGCGGGTTAGTAGTACATAGCCAGCCCGGTTACAGACGACCCTACACATTCCGTGTAGCTTAATAATTTCCGACCCGTTCACGATCGATAACTAATGGAGACCCTACCCGCCCTAATTACGCTAAAAAATATGTTCCGTCATACTAGAATACGGACAGACAATTAACGCCTCGATTGAAACGTATCATTTTAACCTAAATCAATTACAGTAACAAGAAATGAACCTGAACTGTATTTCCTCTTAGAAAAGTTAATAAACAATGTCCAAAATGGCATTACGCTAAATGAATTGAAATATACACAAATAGCGCGCATGGAAAAATTAAGCTCGAACTGCATCGTTTCAATTGTTCTTCGGGAGCAGCTGGTCATATTGGTGAGATAAAAAGTGATTCGTACACCGAAATTAATTAATATCGTGGCCTTATGCGCTCAAGTGTTACATGAAATGACTAGGCATTCTGTAACAATACTGAATTTAACATTTACGAGCGCAACGTAATATCATCACGTATTTCACTCAAATTCATAAGTGAACTTATAGGCATAGTGAATGCTGATACTTTAACTTCGGATTTCGCGTTGTCTAAAACGCGATTAAACTTTGAATAATTGAATACCACTGTCGGAGCCTTTAGGAAGTGAGGGAGAGGGGTTTGAGAAATGGAAGGGGAGGGGGTGCAAGGGATAATTCGTAATAAGATTAAGAGCCGAATTGCGAAAATTTCCTTTATAACGCACAAGTTCTAAAATACACGTACATTCTCTCGCATACAAAATACGAAAATGTTAATATTGGATACGTCTAAAAGCAACTACGCCAATTTTATATTATATGAGTATTGCGCGCGTTGACAGTTAAATGGTGTTTATTATTGACATGTGAGTGGGCTAGCAATGGCGGTGACTATGATAATATTTTCATTAAAAAACAAAATGAACGTTCCCGACGGGCTGATGGAAAGTATTATTTTAAGCATTTATAACTATTGTAGCTTTTAACGACAACGGCATACCTATTAGGGATTCCAGTGCCGGTATTACCGGTTTTTTAAAGCAAAATACGGCCTTCGGTATTACCGGGATTACAAAATAGATTACCGGTAATTACGTAAATATATTAATTTTTTTCAAATTTATATATTTTTTTTATTTTCAGCCCTAGATTATTTCACATTCGCATTGAATGGTCTACGTCAATACAAAAAAAAGATGGGTACACATTTCCAAGGAAATCTTTATATTTTAGGAATTCGGAAAACAACATTTTAACGGCTAGTTTTGCCGATTCGTTTGACTAGCAGATCAAAAAACATTTGGCACCTCTTTCGAACTGTTTTTCAAACGAGCCTCCAAGTGTAGGTACCTACCATAAATTTATAATCTTCAAAGCGAAGATAAAGTACGTTGAAAATATCGTACTTAGTCCTCAGACTATTTTTGAATACATATAATGATTTACAAGTATGTCGTCAATTTTTAACTTACCCATTTGCCGATTTTTTTCTCGGAATTCAACTGAAATTCTAAAACCATCCCTTCCAAACAAAAATTCTTACATCAAAAAGTACACAAATGTATTTACTTTCAAGACTTTTTTCATGTATAAGGATTATACATACTTAATTCATCACGAAATACTGTGTAAAAGGTGAATTAACGATTTTTTTTTACTAATTATATTATTGGTACTTATAAAAAAAACCGGTATAAACCGCTAGTGGGATTTGTTCGGTAATACCGGTTTTTGCAAATGTCGGTAATTTTGGAATGCCTAATACCTATACATATCTCATTTAAAGCCGTGTTTCGTTTTATACCGTTCATAAAAGAAAATAAGGGGTTGTAAATTCACCGATGAGTACTATTACATCCCCCACTACCTCTTTTGCGAAATTCGTTTAATCAAATATTAAAAAAAATGTTCAGTCTTTCTTTTTCATATTTAAATTCTTTCAAGACTCCACCAGAATTTATACTTATGGTGTATATACCTTTTTTTTTTTTTTTTTTTGTATGTTTCGCTTCCTTTATTGTTATTTTTTCGTTGTTGTTGCTGCTTCTGTAACGGGAGATGGAGAAAGGGAAGAGGGTCGCTTTTGAATACTTCGGCGAGAATATCCGCAAGGGAGCGTTAATAACGTTGATTATGTCTCAGAAACGCAAAAATGCGAACGCTTAATATAAGCTTGATAGCTAGGCGAGCTTTTGTTCTCGCGATAATTAATCCAAGCGCTTTCAGCAGCAACACACACGCGCCTTCTGCGAGAAAATTAGAAACCCTTGAAAAGCTCCAGCTTTCCACAACCAAACCCCTCTTCCGTTTACCCTTCTTACATTTTCCCCTAGCTATTCCTCGCCGGACGGCCATAGGACGTTTCGCTTTGAGTTTTCATCTAAACCGAGCATCTTTGTGTGTGTGTAAAAAAAAGTTTTCTACTTGGGTGTTAACAGAAATTTTTCACTCAAAAAAAAAAAATGAAGAGACACAGCGGGTGGGGTGTGAACCCAAGAATTGGCGTGGAGAAAGGGAAGTGAGGGTTAGTGGGGGGTAGGAATGTTAAAGTAAAGAAAAAAGCCGGCAGGAATTACTCGAAAAGTTTTCGTTTTTATCCCCAGAAGATAAGAAACGAGCGAGTTTTTAAAGGAGCGCCCCCGTCATAAAATAATCTCGTCCGAGTTTTACTATCGGTCGGATTGCTTCAAGTGCGTACGTATGCAGTTTTTGAGATTGTAAAATTAAATATAATAGGTATAAGCTTACGTGACTGTCAAATCTGTTTCGACTGGCAACGATTGTAAGATGAAGTATTATGATGCAAAACTTTTTACAGCTGAATGAAAATTTTCCCAGCGCGAGCTTAAAAAGATTCGCATGAACTTGGAAATCAGCTGTGCGAAGTTTGATGCCGATTAGTTAAACGGTTCAGTAATGAACAAGATTTTTTTTACATTTATCATCATCATATTAGTGTTTAGTTGAAAAAAATCTGTTAGAAAGCGTATATTATTACATCACATAAACAATTTAAAAAGTTGAAATTTGTGCATACATACATAAATGTATGTATAATGGTGTTAGATTTAATTTTTATTGAACGAAATTATAGGAATCTTCAAAACATAACCTAACCTAATCTTACCGTACCTAAATTAACCTAACCTTGTAACTTTACTTCAACATATCCTAACCTAACTCAACTCAAAATCTGAAAATTCAATTTTCGATTACAGTGAACAATAAAAATAAAATATTAATTCAAATTACACATTCGCACATATAACAATAACCCTTTAGACTCGGGCACTTTAACACATAAAGTGAAATGTTTTCGTCGATTTACGAGCGAGCGTGAGGGCGAGAGAGAGAGAGAGAGAGAGAGCTCGCGTTGGCGCTCAAGAATCCGCGTGCATATTTAAACAGCGCGCTAAGAGTTAATTTAACAAACATCACCGTTGCTCGTAATAAATTACACACCGTCTCTCGGCAGACGTGCACGCAAAAGGTTAAGCACTTAATTCGCGCACATTACGCGCGGATTATAAGCCGCATCAGCTAGTAGCTTACTCGAAAAATGACTGACGATTATCGTCACATTTCCACACATACATACATATGTTCATACGTACATAAATCACATCCGTATTACAATATAATATTATACAACCGCATTTATGCATACATAGGTATCCATTAAAATAATAATAAATAAATAAAATCATGCCATATGAATTCGTTTATATGTATGTATATTGAAAGCCGATTTGTATTTTTTTTTCAATTTTTTTTTGTCAATGCCAACGTGTCTCTCTTTGTCTCCGGGTTCAACTTCGATTTTGCGAAGAACATTAATTCTAAATGGGATTCTGAATTTAAGCCCGTAGAAATTGTAGCGATATTTTATGTGCGTCACTATTGAATAGATGTACAAAATAATATAACCAGGTATCCTATAAATATAAAACGCAAATCGAATTAAGCTTTATTTCTTTTTATGTTAAGAATTTTATATCGCTTTAGACTAGTTTTCAGTTAAAAATGTAAAATTTAATCTGTAGATATAAAGCGAAGTATGTATGTATGTAATTTTTTTTACAGATATACATAAAAGGATTAAATAATAAAATGATCGTAAAAATGAATCAATTGCTTTGAAGAATGTTGTATTCAAAATAATTAAAAATTCCAAATTCATATTAACAATATATTTTGAATTAAATTAAGTCGAATTTTCACACGATACCATAAAGTTAAATTAATTCGTACTATTGCAATAAAACGATTCAAATGCAATGAAAGCTCTTTAATGCTGTCAAAGTTCATTTGAAATTTTACCGGCTATGTACATTGTACATGTTTACAGCCGTCTAATTACAACTATACATACATGCATTGTATTATATGATTTGTATATTTTAAAAGCACTAAAGTGGGCTCACTTTAAAAAAAAATCGAGTCAAACTGCTCATGGTTTGTGTACTTTTCGTAACGTGGAATTCGTTAATGTTTCATTACTTTGTTGTCAGAATCTAAATTTTTCATACTAAGCGCGACGCGCTATCGACATTTCTCGCGAACTATGTTCTTTCATAGTAAAAAAAATAGGTTTCTTTTACTTTTAATACCATTTTTAGGCAAGGACATAATAATTGAAATCCTTTCGATCAAAAATGATCAAAAAACAGTAGTCTACATTAAAAAAATGCGACTCAAATTTCAGTTCCAATTTAGTATTCTACCTATCAGTACACGCACACTGCACAGTGTATTTATATGACGAAATAATTGTCTGAAAGCGTCGTTACATTGCGCACTGCCACTATATCAAAACTAGGTAGTCGCGGGGTAATAATTTATAACTGGACTTTATTGTGTATGATATTTTATACGAATCGTAAAAATGGCAATGGGGTGGGGAGGAGGGGGTGTGAGGCGACACGGCAATAAAGTTCCCCGACCAACTTCCTCGAACAATAATCCTAAAGCTTTTAACCGATGCGAAGTCCAAAACTTCATGCCAGTTCCCACCGTCTCAATAAATTACCGGAAGAGCTATGAGACGAGCTTCCACATGTATGTATGTACGACGCTTCTGAAACCGCAAGCTTCAAAACCCCACCTCCATGCTCGAGTCGAACCGAGCCCGCTCACTTCAGCGGAAGAAATTAAATAGATAAAACACATTGAGTGAATGAAAAGTTGTTTCAGATTATACTATTGTATATGATTATATTCAAATTACAGAAAAATGAGTTTTCGGTATCATTTTCGACATAAAAAATTCGGGTGTGGCGAACCCATGACTCTATCCATATATTTGAGGAATACAAAGAGTAACGAAATTAATTAATTAAAGTGCTGAGTGCGCGCGCGTATGGAAAATACGATCATCGGCATACATATATTCAAATAGGAAAAACTACCACTTCTGGTCGGCGGATTTTAATCAAAACATTATCAACTCTTAAATTTTTATATGGAAATTATACATATAAAATTTCAGTTTGATCGGTTAAGTAGTTTTAGAAATATTTTGGGGTAACAGGATTTTTGAATTTTCTACAAGAAAAAAACCCAACTTCCGGTTGACTGATTTTAATGATTTATTTTTTCGTAACTATGTAGAAATTTCTCTTAGGATTATAATATTACAATATTGTGACGATACTACATATTGTCACTTAAACTGCCACTTTCGTTAACCAAAATCACAGTATCTCTCACGGCTAGCGTGAAAACTATTGATATGAAATTTTGACTTAATCGCCGGGGCAGTTTCGGAAATATTCTGTTGTAACAGGATTTTTAAATTTTCTCCATGGAAAAAACCCTACTTTCGGTTTACTGATGTTGACCAAATTTCTTATGTCTATTACACCTTACGTGAAAATAATAGATATGAAATTTCAGCTTGATAGACTTGATAATTTCGGAGAAAACACACATATAAGTACATAGATACAGACATACAGAAGTTTTCCAGAAATCATGAAAACGTGATCAGGGGATGATCACAATACTTTATCCGATTAGGATAAAGTAATAAAGGGTATCTTTTGTGATTGGTTGTTGATATTTGAAATTTTACCGTTTTTAAGCCGCGTCGTGTGCTTGTATGTATGTTTTAGCTCGACGGGTAATTAAGGTATAGGCGGTGTTTTCCGATAAAATTTCAATTTCCGGTTGATTGAAGTGGATCAATTTTAGTTTAACCCGCTTAAATTATTAATGAAAGGAAATAACTACATCCTGTGCTATCATTTTGGAGTAAAATTTCACACAACCATCCTCAATTTCGATAATGAAATCTGTGTATAAATTCCATTCGGGAAAAAAATTATACTATAAATATTTTTCAATAACGATTCCAAGCAACTGAACCCTCATATATTTATATATAGGTATATTAAATCTGCATCCACTTGACTCCACACATTGTTCTCAATTCTTCAGCCCATCGTCCACTCGCTCTACCTTGCTCTCTTTCACATCCTCTCACATACCATTCAAGTATTTCTCGCGTCCATCTACCATCCAATCTTCTCGCTACGTGTCCACACGTTACGCTATATCTGTCACTTTGGTCATGCTTCTTACCCATGTATTCCTCTTGCGATTTCTTCTTGTTATACTGAGCGTACATCTTTCCATACTTTTTTTGTGTGCACCACTGGATCTTACGTATCATTCTTGAATTTATCATCGACGTTTAACATACATACGTCATAATAGGCAATACGCATTGGTCGTATGCCTTATTTTATTTAAACATAACGGAATGTTGGATTTAAAAACTATGTTCATTTTTCCAAAAGCACAACATCCTAGTTTTCTTTTCATTCTTGTTTTTTAATCGAAGGTAAAAAAAGTTTCAACAACTTGCCTTCAAATTTAAATGGTGAATTTGAACACGTCTAGTTTTGATATTATAAGGATTGAGGTGTCAAACGTTCTTGACAATGTCATTCTTCCAAAAGCGCTCCATCCTACATAGTTTCATCATCATCATTTTCAGCCGTTCACCATCCACTGCTGGATGAAGGCTTCTCTGCATCCACTTGACTCCACACATTCTTCTCAATTCATCAGCCCATCGTCCATTCGGTCTACCTTGCTTTCTTTCACATCCTCTCGGATACCATTCCAGTATTTCTCGCATCCATCTGCCATTCATTCTTTTCGCTGTGTCCATTTCAACTTTTGCACACGTTCCGCAATATATGCCACCCTGGTCATGCTTCTTACCCATGTATTCCTCTTGCGATCTCTTCTCGTTATACCGAGCATATGTACATCTTTCCATGCTTCTCTGTGTGCACTGGATTTTGCGTAACATTCTAGAATTTAACATCCACGTTTCACATCCATACGTCATAACTGGCAGTACGGTCGTATGCCTTCTTTTTTAAGCACTAGCTCTATATTATTCATTAAATTTTTACAAATTTTTCTACATTGATAATAATTTAAAGCAAGTCGTGTATCGATCGTGTTATTTGAAAATAATAAAATATTCAGTGCGAAAAAGTTAAACGTATTTAAAATAAGATGATTAATTTTGGCCCACCGTATTTTTTTTTCTTTCGACGCGTTTAAAATTGAAATATCCACACTCGACTAGGTACACACCAATCTATCTGTTTTAAACGATTCGATCTCGACACGCTACTACTAGTGTGTCAAGTTTAGCAAGATGGAGAGTGAGGGGGGGGGGGGGGTGGGGTAGGAAATGGGTGGATGAGAAAGTAGGAGAGAGAGCAGAGGAAGGGAATAACAACACTTGGTGTGGGTGAATCCTAACGGGGCTCGTTAGATAATACTGGCGAGGAGACGTGAATGGATTAAACCTGTTCATCATCTAGTGGATTTGCCAAGTAAATACAAGGAGCCAAGCCCCATATTCCGCTCCATTCGGTTGCCTATCCCCTCCTTCCCCATTTTCCTCACCCCCTCAAGACTCGTCGCATGCACCATTACTTCCCTGGGCGTGTGATATATACGGGGAGCTTTCGCCCCATCTTACTCAAAACGAAAAATCGCTACTCGAGCAGCATCGTCATCAGCAAGCAGTCGGGTTAAGATAGCGTCATCGTAAAGTATCTATCTATCTTGAACAAATTCATAACAACAAAAAAAAAAAAAACTTGCGAAAATATCGCGATCATTCATCGTCGAACGATAGATACTCGTGGTGTCGGCACGTAAACTACTAGCCAATACTATCTTTTTATATAATAGCGTTTTTCAAACTTATTTTACTAAGACCCACTGCAAAAACTGCATTTTGTATTGCCACCCAGTAGTATGCCTATACTGCCGTCCTGAGCCCACTTAACGTAACTGACAAAACAACAATATCGAGATAAATGTACTTGAAAGTTTTATTCTAAATTTGTGTTTTTCTTCATATATTACTGATTTATTTAAAACTTTTTTTTTAGTGCACGAGGTTATTTTCTATTGTGTTTTAATAATTCTAAGGAAAAATTAATACTTTAGTAGTTACGGTACTTTTTTACACTTACGTTAAATTTGCTTAGGAAATCTACTTAATTTTAATAGCGTAAGTGCTATACGTGAAATTTGCTTAGGTAATCATATGTATTTTAATAGTTGCGTTATTTTAGCTAAGCAAAATGCTTCGGTAGCTTTGCGTAGCTCCTTAGCTAAACTAACGTAACTGCATTATCCTTAGACGAAAAAATGTATGTGCACGCAGATACGTTGAATTTGCTATGTAAATGTTGGATACGTTATTTTCGCTAAGTATTGGTGATACTATTTCCTCTGCGCATGCAGATACGTTAGATTTAATAGCTTAAAAAAGTCACTTTTGGATGAAGATACATTAATTTTGATATGAAAAATCGCAATAATACACATTTTCGTAATTTTTGTCAGTTACGTTAAGTGGGCTTAGGGCGGCAGTATATATACATATATGTATGTAGGTATAATAAAACACAAACTCTGTCCATTGTGTTCCTTTATTTACTATTGACACATGACATATGCATATTTATGGATGAAATTAGTTTTCAATTAGAAACTTTATTTTTGATTGAGATATAGTGAAAAATCCTAGTTCACACATATAAGTTGAAGTAAAAGGTAAATAAATAGTAGGTACATATAAAGATTGCTTTTTTACTTAAAAGTGGAAATAATTCTATATATAACCTTAATTCAAAATGATGACAAATTTAATTGCTGAAAATCATTCTTCATTTGAACTAATAAGGTGCAGAAATTTAGCCTCCTCTTCAGGATCAAAGTTTAACTCAATTGTTGATTCAGGGCTTTAAAAATCAAATGGATTTTGTATTCAAAGGCTTCTTTTCACTGTTTCAAATTTCTGCAATGGAAAATAGTTATCAAAGCTTTGAAATAGATAAGTGAGATGTGGCAATATCTCGAGTTTTTATTGTTTACTATGTACAGACGACTCGTTCCATTCTCGATATTTGCAACGTTTGACGAAACCGATTTATTTTTATTTATTCCGTTTTTCGCGACCCATTTTATTTATCTTGCGACCCACCAATTATTCGGGATCCAGTCTGAAAAATCCTAGTTTAACTGTTCGTTGGTGAGAACGTGCGTTTTTCTCGTGGTTTGAAAAATTGTATAAAATCATCAGAGAAATTATTATTTTCACCTACAATATTGCAAAATCAAATGATGTAAATCCACACTCAAATAAGATACAATTGAATGAATTTAAATTTAATATAAAACAATTAACTTCTTGACTCTAATCTTCTCGACTTTTAGCTATCGACATTTTATAGTAGCTCAAACAAAATCCGTTGCATTTTTACGTCCATTCGTCTACTGTGAAAAGAAAGTATCCGAAAACATTGAAACGGAACAAATAAAACTGACAAAATCGACTATCGCAGTTTGTGTGTATAAAACTAGCTTGTCGTAAATTTCGCCGTAAAACCTGCACTTTGAACATAAATAAATAATACGATGTTCATTCATTTCAGTGCGCGTTGGTCCACTATTACGCGAATAGACGAATCCGACATAATGTAGCACACGAGAGCGTATACCTTTTAGACGTCTATGTATGTATGTATGTATGTAGTGCCCGGTCGAATCTGACGCTCGGGCAGATTCTGCAAATTTCCAAACACAGACGGGAGCTTTCGGCCTGAGAGCTTTCTCCTTTGGGAAAAATATGAGAAAAAAGTGAGATTATCACCCAGTCGATTTAAGACAAAGGAAACCTATTAAGCTTAGCCCGCGCACGCGAGACACTACCGGCTCTCTCGAATTCGGACACGCCGACGAAATGCGATTTTTTTTCGTTCGACCAAAACTTAAAAAAATCGACACTGGAATGTGGCGGGCACGTCGAATGCGAAAAATTTGGCAGTTCGCGCAGATATATCTTAATTTTTTACGGTTATGACGGTGCCTGCGGTGTCTTTTATGTTCGTCAACGCGCCCCTTTATCACAGCTTCTCAATAATGGATAAAAATGGGACGAATATGTAAATTTTCTCTCCGCTCTCCTTTGTACGCGCAAATTTTTTTATTTTTTTTTTTTTTTTTTTTTCAGAAAGGGGGGGTTCCTAAATTATATCGAAGTCGAAATTGATGTTCGCCCATTATCGCTCGACAATTGACTATGATAAAATATTGGGCATATGCTGCGTTAGCGAGGGTCAAATTTTACAAAAATCGAACGCTGTAGAATGTCCCCAATAAAGCAGCGTATTTTTATCATAATATCTACATATAATTTTTTTTTTTTAAACGATTGTTTCATGTACGTACTAACAAACGGGCCAGGGGCTATTATTATACATGGAATTTTATAATACATATATAAATTACATACTTGGCTCTTGATAATGGATGGCTTTAGACTCGTGAAGTATTTGTATATGCGTGTATTAAATTAAAACAGGCTCATATTAATTTTAAATGTAATTTATAATAGATTTGAGCGCGTAGCGTGACTTGCCCACGTTCACGTGTACACATTAACACCCGATTCTCTTTTTGCACGGTCCTGGACCAATTATTTTTTTAACGTTGATTTTTTTGTTTTAACACGGTTACAAAAAAAATAAAGAAAAAACAGCAGTAAACGGGCACGTTCATTGTCAAGTAGCAACACTGAATTAATGTATTTTTTTTACATTAAATTAAATTTAAATTGAAAACCATGTGTCAATCCTATCACTTTTGTGTATGTTAATTATGAAAATATTTTTATGCATACATAGGTACAACATAAATCTGATTTAGAGATTTTTTTTAACGATATGTGTCGCTACATATCAAACTACATATGTTATCTCCACAAAAGTTGAAACGGAGTAACACGACTTTTAGCGTTTCCTAACGTTTCGTTTTAACGACTTCCTGAGCAGTCAAATTTGAGAATTAATTTAGTTTGACTTTTTTAATCGACGCACTTTTGACATTGAATATTATTTATCAAATTCTCTGTGTTGAAAAATTCATAGGAAATTTGTGGAGATAACATAGTTTGAAAAAAAGTGTTTACTAAAATCGAATTTTTTATAGGTTTAACGAAGAGCTAGAAAATTTTTGAGAAAACACACATATGTATGTAAAAACGGTTGCGTCAGGTCATGCAACAAAAATCTCAAAAATTTTGAAAAGTTGAGATAACATACATAGTTTGATATGTAGCGACACATATATTTATTTTTACACGGTTTTTACTTTGCACGGTAGTCCCTGAACGTATCCCCGTTCGCAAAAAGCGAATCGGGTGTATACACTTTGATATGTACATACATAAAAACACTATATACATATGTATGTACATATATATGTATGTACAAAAATGATAACCACCCGATGACAGTAATGTATAGTAGAGTTTTTCCAATATAAAAAGCACTTGTATCTAAACCAGTGGACGGGAACCATTTTCGAGCTGAGGGCCAAATTAGGGAAAACCTTGCAAAATTGCTAAGTTTGGGAGCCGCAACATACTATTTTCGAGTTATACATATATTCAAAATTAAATTAAATGTTACTCATTAAACATCAATGAAATGGAATAGCTTTAAGAAATAAGTTATCTCCGTGATATTTCTTAACGTTTGACAATTTATTACTAAAAAGTGTAAAAATCTGAAAAACGATCTTAAATCCATTCATTTTGATCTCGTGTAAGCATTTTGTATTTCACGCAAAACATTGGATGACAGCGAGAGCCGCAGGTTTTCACAGAGAGAGCCGCATGCGGCTCCGGAGCCGCCGGTCTCCGACCACCGATCTGAACAATTGAATAATATAAAACACTTATTGTTTAAATTATAAATTGTATGTATTACAAACTAAATCTTTACCTCAATCAGCACGTCTCGACACTTTACGCACATGGAATATTTTTGCATTTTGATGTACCTAAGCGCTTTTTTCATAACACTAAGGTGAAATCGATTCCATTGTACAGATAAAATGAAAAAGCCCAATATGGCCAGAGAGTGTAAAATAAAATAAAAAAAAAAAGAATTTTTTAGTACACGCCTATTTTACATATGTACTACTAGTGTAAGCCCGTTGAATATCAACGAATTTTTGTGTGGTTTAGTAATATGTGTATGTAATAGTTTTTATAGTTGATGCATAGATGACGCGTTCTAATACAACAACGTAACAATTTAGCAAAGTCGCGAGCCTATTTTTTATTATATAAATAGTCAAGTTGAAGCCAGCCCATTATTATCTGGTTTGGCTCACCGCGTAAGCGCTCAGTGTTCCGAATCGGTGATACCGGGTTCAAATCTCACCCGCGCTACGTTCTGGTTTTTAAATTATTTACCGAGGCGAGCGTCATCAACAGACAGACGGCATAGAGCTATTATTATACATATATACACTAGTGTAAGCCCGTTGAATATCAACGGAGCGTTCCCATCACCCGTACTGGAAAATTATATATTAAATTTAATAGTTTTTATAGTTGTTGCATCTATGCAACAATGCGCCATCTATGGCGCGTTATAATACCCATTATAATTTATTTTTTTACTTTACTATTTATTTTATAATTATTAATTATTATAATAATTTATATAATATCTATTTATTATTAGCAGTTTTTATTTTATAGGTAATGTTTAAAAAAAAAAGGAGCATCTCAGCAACGAGCCGTGGCCTATGCGTTAGCGTGATAACTACCGACCTGGCGTCCCGGGTTCGAACCCCACTCATTTTTGTTTTTTAATTATTTTTCCTCTTTCCTCATTTCCTATTTATTTTAATTAAAGGTAATGTTTAAAAAAAAAGGACTAAACCGACGAAGGGCGATAGCGAATAGCATCAGTGCCAGTAACTCGAGCCTGGGGTCATGGGTTCGATCCCCACTCGTTCGGCCCAAGTTTTTTCCCAATTTTTCCTCAGCGAGCGTTATCAGCAGACAGACAGACAGACAGACGGATTTTGGCTATTATATGTATATATAATATATGATTAAGCCTTAGAGCGCAGCCGAATTTAGCTCGGCAATTTCGATTTAACACTTTAAGGGGAGTTTGAAGGGAGCACCTAGACGTTCGCACGCGTCGCCTTTGATGGTGTATTTTATTGTGAGAGATTGGCGCTATTGAGTGACGTATTTCGAGTGTCTGTCTGTCTGTATGTCTGTCTGTGCGTACATACGTACGCACGTACGTGCCGAGTGAATTCTAATTATGGCAAGCTAGATTAATTTACACGTAACCGTGTTCATCTGGCTCTAATTAAATCAGAACGACATGTTAGGAGAAACTTTCTTAATATAAGCCCGAGAGCGTTCCGCTAGGTGCAACAAACACATACCCGCACATGGAGAATCGCGCGTGCCTCTGAAACCGACTTTAAATATTATTCCCCGTTCGTTTTTATTCGACGCTTTTTACTAATTTGTATTAACGATTCACTGCGAGTCTATACAGACTTAAAATAAAGCAACGTTCAAGCTTCGCTAGTGCGCTGGGTGAGAATTTAATTGATATAAACTTTTAATAATGTGGCAAAATAATAAAAAAAAATCCACCGAAAGTGTACTACATTGTAGTTTAAACATGTACATATGAAGTATACCCGATTCTTTTTTTGCACGGTCCGGGAAAACGGACCAATTATTTTTTTTACACTGATTTTTTTTGCTTTAGCACGGTTATAAAAAAATTAAAAGAAAAACAGCGGTAAACGGGCCACGTTTATTGTCAAGTAGCGACACTGAATGAACACATTTTTTAATATTTAATTAAATTTAAATCGAAAACCTCAATTCGTATCTTTTTTTTTGCACGGTATTCGCCGGAACGTATCCCCCGTGCAAAAAGAGAATCGAGTGTAATTAAAAAAATGTACATTTCACAAACTAATCAGTTCGATTTTATATTATACTAGTGTAAACCCGTTGAATATCAACCGTATGTTTGCTCGGGTGAGTACATGTGTATTTAATATGTAGTTGTTGCATAGATGGCGCGTTATTATACATACAAAAACGTAAAAATTTAGCCAAGTCGCGAGCCTATTGACAATTAATATTGTCAAATCGTAGCAGGCTCGTCATAGCCTCCGTTGGATGATAGTGTTAGCACGACCTCATTCCAACCTGGTGATCGCGGGTTCAAATCCCACTCGCGCGCGGATGGTTCGTGCCTTAAGCGTTATCAGCAGACAGACAGACATACGGAATTGGGTCATATTATATACATAATTATATAACTAGTGTAAGCCCTTTGAATATCAAAGGATGTGTGGTTGAGTATATGTGTATTTAATAGGTTTTATAGTTGTTGCATAGATGGCGCGTTATAATTTAGCAAAGTTGCGAGCCTATTAAGATATTATTATGTGTAGTCAAATTGAAGCGGGCCCGTTATTATCTAGTTTGGATCACAGCGTAAGCTCACTGTCCCGAACTGGTGATACCGGGTTCAAATCCCACTCGCGCGACGTTCTGGTTTTTTAATTATTTACCTAGGCGAGCGTTATCAGCAGACAGACGGATTTCGGCTATTATGTATACATCATCATTTTCAGCCGTTCACAATCCACTGCTGGATGAAGGCCTCTCCAATCCTCTTCCATTCTTGTCTGTCTTGAGCAATCTGCATCCATTTGACTCCACACATTCTTCTCAATTCATCAGCCCATCTTCCACTCGGTCTACCTTGCTTTCTTTCACATCCTCTCGGATACCATTTCAGTACTTCTCGCGTCCATCTGCCATCCATTCTTCTTGCTATGTGTCCAGCCCATTGCCACTTCAACTTTTTCACCCGCACTGTTATATCTGCCACTTTGGTCATACTTCTTACCCATGTATTTATTTTGCGATCTCTTCTTGTTATGCCAAGCATACATCTTTCCATGCTTCTCTGTGTGCACTGGATCTTTCGTAGCATTCTTGAATTTTGCGTCCAAGTTTCACATCCATACGTCATAACTGGCAGTACGCATTGGTCGTATGCCTTATTTTTTAAGCATAGCGGAATGTTGGATTTAAAAACTATGTTCATTCTTCCAAAAGCACTCCATCCTAGATATATACGTAATATATTAAAATTTTAAAGTTTTGAGGCGCGTGCGATTTCAACTCAATGTGAGCTTTATAATAAAGTTTGAATGTGAATTGACGATAAAATGACCCTTTACATTTGGGGAGTTCATTACACATATTAATGCAAAAGGTCACAATTTAGAAACATTCCTAAACAGATATCTACATTTTGTTTTTACATTCTGTTCACAAGTCTAACTTTAAAGGCAGCAGATGTTTGTAAAAGTTGCAGTACTCTGTACTAGTACAAAAGTTTTTTTACGTCTCATATATTAATATCACAGAATCGACTTTATTGATCCATTAGTATAATGAAATAATGATCCATTTGCAAGTCAAGCTATACTTTTGAAGTATATACATACTGGATTATAATTTAAATTTAAAAGTTTAGTATGTACGTTTGCGTGCATTGTATTCTACGTTCTATTCAACAAGTTAAACGCACGTTAACAATAGCAAAACGTACAGTCCAGTAGAAATTCATGTGATAAAATTTTATTTGATTGAAAAGGGCGTAAGCATGGAGAAAATCTGAAAGTCGAACGATCGATTTTCGATTCGGTTCATAAGAATGAGCGACCGCTATTATTGACGTTCGTTTCTTTCGTTGCGTTTGAACGAAAACCCTCGCGGGATAGAGATGGTTTTCGGCTCCCGAAATTAAATATTAAAGCTTCTCCTCTTCCTTTTCTGACTCTCATTCGAGTCACCGGACGGATTCGTGTCCCTAGATTGTATTAAACGAATTCTTCGTGCAAGGATTCGAGCAGGATGTGGCGCAAGGCATGCCGGATATGTGTTGTGCAAGGATAACTACACGAATATTTATGCCGGGGCAATCGTGTGAGGAATTAATAATGCCATGTGTAATATAATGCTGGGAGGCTCGAGAAAACCCCTGGAAATTTGTATGAAATAAATATATCTATGTATGTATGTATATACCTACATATGTACATACATATATATTTACTATTTGGTCTTAAACGGGCCAATATCGGAATATCTCACTTCAACTCAAATGTATTATAATTTGATTTTCAATTTTCAGTTTATATATATACATGTATGTGTATACTTTTAGTTAGAATAGGCGCCACCTTACACTCATAGGCATACGAATTTATTTTGTTTAAAATTTGACATTGGTTCTTTTAGAGTCGATCCATAAACATATAGTATATGAAGAAAGCTTATGTTTATTGCGTCAGTTTTTATATTTGACGGTTGGCATTTTAAATATGTAGATGGTCAGTATCTGTCAAGCATATTCCTTTGCACAAATTGCATAAGCCATGTGCATCTTACACATGTATTCCTCTTAAGATCTCTTCTTGTTATACCAAGCATACTTCTTCGTGTGCACTGGATCTAACGTAGCATCCACGTTTCACATCCATACGGCATAAGTGGCAGCACGCATTGGTTGTATGCCTTATTTTTTAAGCATAGCCGAATGTTGGACTATTCCGGATATTGGTTTCATTCTTCGTCTAATTTTTACTTTTTTTTTATATTGACTGATTTTCTAAAAAATGTTGATCAAATAAATAAATACACACGAATAGAATACAACGTTTGAATTCGAATGCGTAAAAACGTTGAATCTACTGGGTCGATTTTCTACAAACGATCACTGAAAAATTCAGCGGAATACAGTAGCTAAAGCTAATTATATAATCCTTAACTAAGCACCTGTACAGAGATATTTTTTTAAGACTGCCACGAATTTATCAATAGTTTTGGAACTTCTAATTTCACCCGGCTGTCTATTATACTCGAATACACCTCTGTACAAGATGCTTCTCCAATTTCTATTTATTCTAACATTTTTTTTTATAATTAAAATATTTTTATTCCTTAAATTTTATTCACAACACATCCATCGTCTCACAATAAATTTACTAAAATATGATGGTAACATAGTATTATCTAACTTAAATATAAATACCAACATACAAATCCTCAAAGTATCATTCACATTCAACCAATCTAATTCAATCATCATCTTTTTACTTTATCCCAATCGGATAAAGTATTGCGATCGTGCGAAAATTTGACCTCGAGATTTGGACTGATTTGGATCAAGTATCATCCCCTGATCACGTTTTCATGATTTCTGGAAAATGTCTGCATATCTGTGTACTGTGTGTTTTTTCCAAAACTATCAAGTCTATCAAGCTGAAATTTCATATCTATTATTTTTACGTAAGGTGTGAGAGCCATAAGGAATTTGGTCAACATCAGTCAACCGAAAGTGGGGTTTTTTTCGTGCAGAAAATTCAAAAATCATATTTTTTATACTAGCATACCTATTTGCATTTAATTGCTATTTTATTAGTGTGGGATGGATTGGGTTTGGTTTCTTTTTGCCTGGTTATTTATTATCAAAATGTAAAATCTTTTAATTCTGGTATATTAACAGTGTTAAGAAATCGAGTAGGGGATGTAATACTATTAATATCCATTATTTGGCTATTTAATTATGGGGGCTGAAATTTTTTAAGTCATTAGGGCTTCCTCTTCATCCGTCCACGTCAGAATCGCGAAGAGTGAAATACAAACGTTCCGAAAGCGTGGCGACAGATGGTATTTCGCTATTCGGCCGTCGAGTGTCGAACGGCGCTGCAGTCGTAACTTCCGTGCGATTTTCGCGCGGAATCCGCAGAGGTGTGCGAGCCCCTTCCGATATGACTCATTTGAATAGATTTTTCGCCTATCTGTGCCTAATCGGAATTCGAATATTCTAAATCGAGGCGCGAAATATAACGCTGCGGGCGACCGACTGTTTAATTCTAACCGATCATTTCCATCGCAACGGTTCTCGCCGCATTCCAATGTAAACGACCTCAATCGATGGACACATTTCAACAATGCCCGCATACAATTGCGAAATGGCGATCGTTTCGCAGCGACCGCGACCCCGTGTCCGGAACAAATGCGCCAAATCACGCGTGAATCTGGGGACTACATACATATGTATGTTGGACGGAATTGTGGCGAATAAAATGCACGATCGCGAATCTACATATACAAAACGCAACCACCCCCCTGATTGCACGCGTCAGAATCCGTTGCGTCTTTGACACAGAGCATCCACCCCACCATCCATTGAGTTGAGCGGTTTTATTTTATTTTTTTTTTTGAGCGCAAGCGCGCAAAGCGTGAGAGGAAGAAAGATGGCGGGAAAAAACCACAGTGACAGTTAGATTTATTCATGATTCTATATTCCATAAATATCTCGGCGGAGAGACGTAGGTGAAAAAGAAGTCATCGGAAGTGTGGCGCGCATATAAAGGGCGCGCATAAAGATATGCCGGTTAGGGCGCCTTTCCTTTACTATAAAGTAGGCGAGGGGTAGGGGGGGGGGGTGTGGGTGGGTTCTTAGGGCTTACGAGCGAATAAAAATGCCAGCTTATGTAAAATAATGAACTTGGAATAACAATAAAACAGATTATCCCATACATTTATTCGGAGCTTCCTTCTCTCTCCCTTCCCTATTTCGCTTCAATAGGCACACTAAAGGGGCGAGGGGGGGTGGGGATGAGGTAGAAAGGGGCAGAGAAGAGACGGTGGGAGAAAGGGGGTGGGTGGAAAGTCGTAAAGTCGTCGAATGTATGACCCTTTGAAAGTATCCATTTTAATTCGCAAGCTATTGACTGGAAAAGTGAACGCGTATATCGACGTGTGTGCAACGCAAATATACGTTTAATAGTTTTTATAGTTGTTGCATAGATGGCGCGTTGAAATACAACAACGTAACAATTTAGCAAAGTCGCGAACCAATTGAAATTGAAATTGTAACAGGCTATCGTTTGGATCATAGCGTAAGCGCTCACTGTCTCGAACCGGTGATCTCGGGTTCAAATTCCACTCGCGCGACGTTATGGCAAGTCATTTATTGTAAACGAATCCGATAAATAGGCAATGCTGTGTTTTTTATCATCATCATTTTCAGCCGTTTACCATCCACTGATGGATGAAGGCCTGTCCAATCCTATTTCATTCCTGTTTGTCTTGAGCAATCTGCATTCAGTTGATTCCGTGCATTCTTCTCAATTCATCAGCCCGCCGTCCACTCGGTCTACCTTGCATTCTTTCACATCCTCTCGGATACCATTCAAGTATTTCTCGCATCCATTTGCCATCCATTCTTCTCGCCACGTGTAATATCTGCCACTTAATATCCATGTATGTATTCCTCTTGCGATCTCTTCTTGTTATACCGAGTCTTTCCATGCTTCTCTGTGTGCACTGGATCTTGCGTAACATTCTTGAATTTAGCATCCACGTTTCACATCCATACGTCATAACTGGCAGTGCGCATCGGTCGTGTATGCCTTATTTTTTAAGCATAGCAAAATTTTGGATTTAAAAACTATGTACATATGTTAACACTCCATCCTAGTTTCATTTTTTTTATAAAGTTTGATAAAAAAGTTTGATATCTTGCATTCGAATTTAGATGGTAATTTTAAACGCTCGATTAGAGTTTTGATATTATGTGGATTGAGGTGTCAAATATCCTTGAAAAATACAATTATGTAATAGGTATTAAAAGGCCGTATGTCTAATTCTGAATTTGGAATAAAATAAAAGTATGATGTGTGATTAAAAGTTATTGAAATTGTTCAAATGTCGCTTTTCATTGCAAATGTAATTTTTATTATCAAATAAAAAAGTTTGAAAACGCCTAAAAACCCATTAAATAGGAAATATTATGTTTGAGAATTGTATGAATTCGTCATTTGTGATGGCAAATCTTTCAATCGACGGCGATTTATTTAATAGGTACTAAATGAGAAGAGTCTCGAACGTCTCTAGTACATGTAAACCAATTTTAGCGAGAACTAAAGCAATAAGTTTATTAATTAAATCACAATACATTATCTATACTACATAGTATACCTATGGATAAAGTAATAAAATTTTTATTACAGACGACAAAGAGAGAGAGAGAGAGAGAGTAAAAGGATCCCCGTCGTCCACAGTATATGTACTCAAAAAATATACAAACAAATTATTTCATACACATACAAAATATGTACATAGTGACACACGGAATAATATAACAAAAAAAACGGAAAACTCCAACGCGACTATTTTTACCGGACTTTAACGATAACGTATACGCGTAAAGTTCATACGTTTTATCAAAGTCGGAAATTTGTCATCCCCCATTCCCTAATCATTTTTTCCCCTTCGGTCCAACAACATTCCGTATCATTATAATCGTAAACAATCATAGCATTGAGGTTGAAAAAAACAGGGTGGAGAAAGACGATAGTGGTCACCGGGGAGAGGCATTTAATGCCCAACCGCTGAATTAATCTTCACTTCATAAATAAAAGTGCCAGCCGGTCGCTCGAGGGTTAACGTTCATATTGTACATATATACATATGTATGTACATACGGGGAATAAGGTCGATTATGTCACACAGCGCGAGGAGGACTCGCATACATCACGCAAACGGCCGGATGAAGGCCAATCCACTCCATCTGCTCAATAATATATCTACATAAATGTATGTATATATATGTACACATATAGGTACATATGAGGATTTTTAATCCACTTAACATCGACTGCTTGCCGTACGCGTCTTTTAAAATTTTCTATCACCAAAATTGGAACCGTTCGATTACATTGTCGATCATTGCATACGGCTAGTGCAGTGGTCGGGAACCGGCGGCTCCGGAGCCGCATGCGGCTCTTTGTATGAAAAACTGCGGCTCTCGCTGTCATACAACGTTTTGCGCGAAATACAAATTGTTGACACACAGTTGACACATCAAAATGAATCATATTTCTCCAACGTCATGACTATAAAATGCTGTAAGATCGTTTTTCAGATTAAACTTTATAATACTTTTTAGTAATAAACTGACGAACGTTCTTAAATTTCATTAATGATCAATGAGTGACATTTAATTTAATTTTCAATATATTCATCATCATCATCATTTTCAGCCATTCACCATCCACTGCTGGATGTAAGCCTCTCCAATCCCCTTCCATTCCTGTCTGTCTCGAGCAATCTGCATCCACTCGACTCCAAACATTCTTCTCAATTCATCAGCCCATCGCCCACTCGGTCTACCTTGCTTTCGTTCACATCCTCTCGGATACCATTCCAGTATTTCTCGGGTCCATCTGCCATCTATTCTTCTCGCTATGCGTCCAGCCAATTGCCAATTCAACTTTATCACACGTACTGCTATGTCATACTACTTACCCATGTATTCCTCTTGCGACCTCTTCTTGATATAACCAAGCATACATCAGTGTGCACTGGATCTAACGTTGCATTATTGAATTTAGCGTACAAGTTTCACATCCATACGTACACAACTGGCAGTACGCATTGGTCATATGCTTTCTTTTTTAAGCATAGCGGAATGTTGGACTTAAAAACTATGTTCAATCTTCCAAAAGCACTCCATCCTATGTAGTTTCATTCTTCGTTTTATTTCTTCTAATTTTGAATATACCTATATGTACATAATTCGAAAATAATATGTTGCGGCTTCCAAACTAACCAATTTCACATGATCTTCCCTAATTTGGCTCTTAGCTCCAGAAAGGTTCCCGACCACTGGGCTAGTGTGTATACATACGTGAAGTGAATCAGTCAACAATAGTTGAGCGTACTTAGAAATTGTAACGGTTATTACCATATCAAAGTGAAAATTTTGATACACATACCATACCCATGCATGTACGCACAGAAATCTGAATAATTATAACTTAAATTGTATAAGTTAGAAACTGTAACTGTTTGAGTAGACAGACGCATGCGAAAAGTGAAGTGGGCGAGTTTGGCCGCACGTAGACAACCCAATGGTTAACCGTTTACCGGTTAACGTGTCATGGTCAAACTTTTTAATCGAAACATCATTTCCATGCACGTGAAATGCTGAAAATATGCAACGTACAGTATGAAAACAATAAAAAAAATCGCCCGCTCTGTTATTGTAGTCAGTCGCGTGCAACGTTGAAAAGTAACATGAAATAATAATTGTGTATTCACAGTGGCATGTTTCAACATGTCTAAAATAACATTGGAAATTATACCAACGGGAGCTCGAATTGATTTCGCTTTGTCCAGATTGTACGCAGTATAGATTATTTGTGTTTAATTAAAAAAAAATCTTTTTAATATAAAAAAATGTGTACGTTCATTTTAATTGACATCATTCATTTTATTTTATATGTTCATTAATTTTAATATGTTAAATATAATGTTTTTTTTCATGTCTCGCCATAGAGCGATATTACACTGAGCAATCACACCAATAACCATATATATATATATACTAGTGTAAGCCCGTTAAATATCAACGCCCGCTGAATTTTAAATTACGCGCTTTTTTAATAGAGATCCCCACTAATTGATCGCACGGTTGTAAGTGACAAAAAAAAATGATAGTTCTTATAGCGCCATCTATGTATTATAGCAATCCCGTAGTATCGATAATATCGTTTTTTTTTTTTTACTTTACATTTATATTATAATTATTAATTATTATAATTTTGTAGAAATCAAAAAACGAAAAAAAATAATAGTTTTCATAGCGTCATCTGTGTATTATTAGCAGAATCACGATCCCTTTTGTAGGTAAAGCAGAGTCACGAACCCTCGTATAGACCAAATCAACAACTGGCCGTGGCGTATGCGTTAGCGTGATTACTCCCGACCTGGCGTCCTGGGTTCGAACCCCACTCATTCTGGTCTTTTAATTATTTTTCCTCAGCGAGCGTTATCAACAGACAGACAGACGGATTTCGGCTATTATATATATAATAATAGCCCTATTCCGTCTGTGTTTGTTTGCTGATAACGTTGATTTGAACCCGAGATCACGAGTTCGGAACAGTGAGCGCTCACACTGTGATCCAAACTATGTATGTATGTATGTAGATAATAACGGGCCTGCTAAAATTTGACAATAAAAATTATTAATCGGCTCGCGACATTGCTTAATTGTCACGTTGTTGTATTATAACGCGCCATCTATCCAACAACTATAAAAACTATTAAATTTAATATCTATTATTTTTCTGTACGCGTGATGAGAACGCACCGTTGCTATTCAACGGGCTCACACCAGTGTTCGATAATCTTTCAATACCGTAGTATGAGATACGCACGTGAGGCCAAACTTACCCCCAACCCCTCACACATATACTAAACGTATATATTTTACATGTACATAGGTACAAATTCGCACAGGGGCTTCTGTGACAACTACAATTACCTCGGTCCCGGTCTGCGAAACTAATCTACGATCATCTTTATTGCTGAGGTGGAGAAGGGGGTTGGGGATTAGGGAGGGAGGGGGGGGGGATGGTGGATTAGATAGAGGTGGATTGAGCAATTTGATCTTAACTGGATAATGAATACACGAATATCGTTATTATCTGTTCGGCTCGGCTCTCGAATTGATTGAAGATTATTATAATTCCGGAACGCCTATACAAGTGATTAACCGCCGAAACGATCGTTACCCCCCCCCCCCTCCTCTCCCCCCTCATTCCGTTATATCGGCGTAATTACGCACATAAGGTCGCAATTAACGCAAAAACGCCGATTCGCACTAATCGTCTCTTTACGTTTTCTGCACTTAGTGAGGGAGATAATTTTTCACGCTGAGAAAATTCTTCTTGTGTATATAAATTGTGTTTTCAATGGTCATATATATTAGCGTTTTTTTTTTTTTTATGCCCACCGTACATACATACATACACACATATAAAGTTCACTTGGCGAAATATGTACATCACTTTAATCGCGGTGACGCACGGTGGTGGTTAAAAAAACCATTACGTACAAAATAAACGTATGAAGTATTTTAGTGGAAAAATTACCGTAATATACTATACATTTTATTCTTTAGATCGGTGCTTCACAAACTTTTCAGTACCGCGACCCACGTTTTAGAAGGACAAACTTTCGCGACCCACCTAGTTTTAATGGACATGATGGGGGTGGGGGTGTATTTAAATTATTTTTAATACTGTTTTTATACTTCAAAATATCCAGAGTAAATAACTTATAATTGATAAAAACAAGCAGCTGGGATAAACCTTGTATGTACATCCGTGGACTCATCCAGTTGCAATGAGAAAAATGTTACTAACTCATAACTCTTATCATCAAACATATGTAATTCCAACCGTGTATTTTATTGGTGGTAGCACTAAAGTCTTGCCAATTGTGTGCGGCTTACTAGCTTGCGCGATTTGTGGTTAGAGGCGTGGAGAGATTTTTCAATAATGCTGGTGTAATTCGAAAGCTTCAATTTCGACGACTAAGCTGTTGCAGTTGTCTTTCAAAAAATTCTAGTGGCTTGTTTTTAAAATCCGTATGCTTTGTCACAAAATGCCAACGCAATTTGCTCGGACGCAATTTGTTTTTTTTTTATTTAGTTGCATATTAATTTACTTTCCCATTTTTTCATATTTTACTTTTTAAATAATTAAAAAAACATTCTTTGGAATGTGAATTTTGAACTTTGAATTTTTCGCGACCC